>VXBL01005745.1:721717-740979 GCA_013400195.1 Aramus guarauna | reverse complement strand
ATTTTTTTTAAAAAAAAAAAAAAAAAAAAAAAGTACTGTGAACAACTCTGGACAATGCAGTAATAAATGATTTCTTGGTTCACATTTTCCTGTCTTCCTGTTTAGCCAGTTACCTTGCTTAAGGAGTAGTCCATTACCTGTTAAGGTAGTAGTCTGTTGTGGTTTGAGCATGGGGACTAGATGGGCTCAGGTACCAAGGCATGTTTGGTCATGGTTATATTTAATGTTGACAAGTCACTTGGTCTTCTCAGGTTTATGATTTGCTGTGAAAAGAGAAAACACGTTTCCAAAATATGTATTCTTCCACCGTAGACTAAGTCAAAATGTGACTCGCTCAAAGAACTGTTTGACTTACAAGTAGATCAAACCTCCTGTCAAACAGTGGGTAAATCTACCTTCTCTTTCCATTGCTGGTACATTTGACACTGGTCGATTCATTTGTTTCTCAACTTGCTAGAGAATGTCATGTTACCCCAGTTCTTAAACATAGCGGTATACAGAGCCCGTATCATTTTGAGAAACAGATAGTAAAATCCTTGACAACTTGCAACAATAAAAGATACTCAAAAGATAGAAGTATTTCATATTGGTATCCTGGCCAATTACAGTTTTAATAATTGCATTCTGTCTATTCAAATGTATCCTAAAGTTTCATGCAGGGCATTTATTCTCCCTCTAATCTCTTAGAAGCAGAAAACAAAACCACGCCGGCCTGCTGTGTGGTGTGCTATGGGGGTACATAATTACTTCTGCTTTGTAGCACAACTGGAATGAATGATCACTACAGTATACACATCGAGTACTTTGGAAACCTTCAGAATGGAGAGTTTTAATAAACTGTAGATACTATTAAAGGATATCATTAGCAAAACAAAATGCTAGTTAAAAAGCAAAAAAAAAGTATTAATTTCAACTTTCCTTTTCAGATTGATAATTAGTAACACTTTCTAAAGAGTTTTCCTTGCCTATAATGAAATAAAATTACACAGCCATCATACAGTCAACTATGGCTCCTTTTTTTTTTTTAGTTTGTTTTAAGACTGGTACAGATGTCTGCCTCACTTTAGTCTCAAACCATAAATAATCTGAAAAGAAAAATTATATCTAGCCTTCAGGCAACTAAAAAGTGAAATAAGTTGTTTATATGTTTGAGACATAAATACTGGGTTTTCAGCTGCATATGTGCATGATATTATTACTAACGTCACAAATAGGGTCCTTTCCACAAATTTTGCAATTGAATTTTGGCAAGAAGTTCTGGAATAGAATTTTCTTTCATAGTTGCTTGCAAAGCTAGTGTGAGTTTCTGTCCAGATTTTGTAGTCATGAAACTTTGTTATTGCATAAGAAGTTCAGAACTGAGTCACACCTAAAATCTACTGAGCCCGCTGTCCTTGTTCCAACAGCAGCCACTAATGTTTCGCCAGAAAAGCCAAACAGGGAAAGAATATGTGATGCTTCTGTTAACACTTTCTGTGCCCCAAGTTATTCAGTGCCTTCCTGAGCAAAATGCAGGGTTTTTATTAGCTCTTAACAGATTTATTTGGGCTATAGTTGTCCAATATCTCCTTGAACACATATAGACTTTCAGCATCCAGATTATTTTTTTTTCTCACTAGACTGTAGAATCTACTATACATTGCACAAAGAATCACCTCTTTTTGTTTGTTCTGATCCGAGTTCATAATAGTATCATTTGATGCTTCCTAGTTTTTGTACTGGAAAAGGCTATAAAAACTGATTTCCCACTGACTGTTCTCTGCAACTTACTGTATTGCAAGAGCCTCCTGATCCTCAGTCCGTCTCTTTTCCTGGATGAAGAGTTATAGCCTATTCTGTTATTCCTTGTACAGGAGCGGGTTTGCGCTTCCATCATCCTTATTGTCCTTTTCTGAACCTTTTTCTGGTAGTTTCAGGTATGAAGGGACCAAACCGGTATACAGTTTTCAAGTTGGGGTGAACTTTGGATTTCTACAGTGGTATAATGATGTTCTTTGCTTGGTCTCTGTTCTTTTGCTAAGACTTCCAAAAATTTGATTTCTGTTTTTGACCACTACTGAACACTACACTGATGATGTCATGGAACCATCCTAATTCCTTATATATATAATGTACATGGGAAAAATAATCTCTCACTAGCTTTGATCTGCTATTGTATTTTGTTTGCTATTTTATTGCCTCGTTAATATTTTGTAAGATGTTCTGCAGATATTTTCAGTTCACTTATGCTTCCTGTCTCGTTAAGCAGCAAAGGTAATTTCATTGCTCATCTTTTTTTTTTTTTTTTTTTTTTAATTCCTCATGCATACTTTAAATAATGCAGGTTGCAACATAGGCAAGAGTGGAACTTTAGCAGTGACCCTGAGAGAATTATGCATTTAATCCATCCCCTTGTTTTCTGTCTAGTGTCTAACTAATTTTAATTAGCAGTGTATCTGTGTAAGGCTCTTCCCGCATGTCTTCCAAGACAGATCATCTAAGTGTCTGCCAATTCTGTTCTTTGTTGGAGTTTCTCTCACTGTCTATAGGTTTTACTTTTTTTTCCCCTATAGTTCTAATTTGTTTAGTACAGGCCTTAAGTTTCCTAAGCCTTAACTGAAAGTTTTTATAAATAAGTGGGATTTGATTTTCAATGTCGTATTCTTCATGTATCAAGGCTTTACTGAGAAGTAGCACTCCAGTGCTCCTGCTTTGTTTCATCCATGTTCTCCTTTAAGACAAGGGTGAATGCTGTCTGACCCTGGTGATTTTCTACTGTTATTTAGTCAATTTGCTTCTAAAGTAGTTTGAAATTCAGAAAGATCCATACATCCTTTGCGCTATACAGAAAGTTGAAGGAATGTCTCTGGTTTCTTTCATGCTAATGACAAGTGTTCATTTATCTTCCCTTTCGTAGTCTTATTTACTCTGAGTATGCCTTTTATATCTTTATCATAAGTAGACCCTGTGGTTTCTTTGGCAGACCTCCTGCTCCTGATAGATTTGAAGATTTAATACTAATTTTTATTCTTTTTGGCAGTTTTTGGAACTTTCTTTTCTGTTGCTGCCTAATTTTGTTTTTCAATTTTATGGTCCTTTTTCTTGTCTTCATATGAATATGATGCCCATCACTCCTTACATGTAATAACCTCTCTTAACCTTCTCATAGCCATGCCATTTTAATTTTTCTCTTTTTGGTGGGTTGACCCAGGCTGGAGGCCAGGTGCCCACCCAAACTGCTCTATCACTGCCCTTTTTCAGCTGCACAGGGGAGGGAAAATATAAAGAGAGGCTTCTGGGTCAAGATAAGGACAGGGAGAGATCACTCACCAATTACTGTCACGGGCAAAACAGACTCGACTTAGGAAAATTATTCTAATTTATTACCAATCAAATCAGAGCAGAGTAATAAGAAATAAAACCAAATCTTAAAACTCTTTTCCTCCACCCCTCTCTTCTTCCCAGGCTCAACTTCACTCCTGATTTCTCTCCCTCCTTCCCCCCAGCAGCACAGGGGGACGGGGAATGGGGGTTGTGGTCAGTTCATCACACGGTGTCTCTGCTTCTCCTTCCTCCTCAGGGGAAGGACTCCTCACACTCCCACAGGGTCACAGTATCCTTCAGATGTCTCCACCTGCTCTGGCGTGGAGTCATCCACGGGCTGCAGGTGGAATCTCTGTTCCACCATGGACCTCCATGGGCTGCAGGGGGACAGCCTGCCTCACCATGGTCTTCTCCATGGGCTGCAGGGGGATTTCTGCTCCAGCACCTGGAGTGCCTCCTCCCCCTCCTTCTGCACTGACCTCGGTGTCTGCAGAGTTGTTCCTCTCACATATTCTCACTCCTCTCTCTGGCTGCAGTTGCTCCTGGTGTTTTTTTCTCCCTTCTTAACTCTGTTATCCCAGAAGCACTACCACCGCCGCTGATGGGTTTCACTTTGGCCAGCAGCGGGTCCATCTTGGAGCCAGCTGGCGTTGGCTCTATCAGACACAGGGGAAGCTTCTAGCAGCTTCTCACAGAAGCCACCCCGTAGTCCCCCCACTACCAAAACCTTGCCACGCAAACCAAATACACTCTTAATTAAGCCCTTCTAATAAGTGGCATTCAATGGCTCTGTGCTTCCAGTGTGGTACCCTTAAGTACTCTTCACACTGCCTTAAAAAAGTTTTAATTTTCTTGCTGCCCCCTCTATTTTTTCTTCCAACAAGCTTCCTCATTTTTGCATAGTTCTTTTCTTAGGATCACAGTTGCATAAATGTTGAATGTAAAGTACATAGCAGTTGCTATTACAGAGTAGCATTTCAGCTGTAAAAAATTTAAGTAGATCCTGCACGCTATTCTCAAGACTAGGGCAAGTACCGAGTCTAGTCTTGTGAGCTCCATGAAGCAGTGACTGACAGACACTTGCTTTTTATTGACTTCATTATATCCTTACGTGTATCTGTCCCATCTGCCAGAGGTTAAGTGAAGCCTGCTATCACTGTTACATTTCTCATTCCTGTTGCCTCTTCGCATCTCAGTCATTGTTATCATCCTAGTTGTGGTCACTAGTAAAAACTCTTGCTGAACTCTTCTTGTTGAAGTAGTTGCCTTATTAGTTTTATTTGAGACTTAAGTTCTCTGTAGCACAGCACATTTACTCTGCTGCTTATCTAGCTTATTTTACCTTTCTTATATACTTTGCCTTCCCCGTATTAGAGTTTTTTCTGCTTCTCCAAAGTGTTTATGCCTCTGTTTAGTTCAGATTTAGTGCAATTTTTGTTTTGTTCCTGGCTCTCTATTTTACATTTCCTGTTTGTATTATTCTTTCCCTAACCTGTCTTTCACTTCAGGATACAGAATATCTCTTTATCTCCATAATAGAAGTATCATCCATAATTATACTGTCTTTTATACCTGTCAGCTTTTCCAGCACTACGGTTTAAAGCTTTAGTTGTGGCCTTCATGAATTTTAAGTGTCAGCAGCTTTGGTTGCTTATCAGTTCAGATGAAGCCTGTGCCTCCTGTACAGGGTCCCTTTCTTACAAAAATGCCCCCAGTTTCTGATGAACCTGAATCCATTTTCCTTGAGCCATCTCTTTAGGAAGGCATTAAAACATCGCCTGTCTCCTCAGGCCTACATAGACTATTGCAAGAGTTTTGGACAACCTTACTCTAGAAGTTCAGGTCTCTAGCTTCCTTTCTTCCTACCTGATTTTCATACCTAGGACTTACTTCCTGTGTTTCCCTACAAATGTGGACAAAACCTCCCTGGTGCTTCCTGGGCTAAGCAGGATTCCTGTGGGATGTGCCATCTCCCACGTCTGGGATCTCTGCTTCAAGAAGGACATTCACACATCAACAAGGTACATTGACATTGTCCATTATGAGAGCTACTAATGGAATTACTTCCCAAATCACCAATGCTGAACTCTTTGCCAGGAGATGCAATTTGTAGATTGTGCTTGTATGACGTTCTCGAAAATCTTCTCAATGAGCCGAATACATATCCCCTCGTCCTCTGGGGAAAGGACTCAGATCTTTGATAGTTAGACAGTGAAAAGGATAACTCTCATCTTCCATGAATTCTGCCTTAATTTCTTCTATACAAAAAGATGGAAAGACATTCCTTTGAAGGTGATTTCTGTGTTGAAGAGATTTGCAGTTTTCTCTTTCTGTTGAACTTTTCTCAGCTAACACATTCTCTGGACAACCAGACATCTGCCTCTGTCATTGACTTTGCCTCCTTGCTTTTTACCTGGCATCGGCATTATTACAGATTTCCGTTCCCTATAGATCACGTTATGAAAATTTCAGGTTAGTTTTGAAGTACATGCCTGGAACCAGATATTTGATGGAAACTTTATTCTGTCACCTGTATAAATGAAAATCAGCTCTCTATTTTGGACTGCACTTGAAACACAGTGTATGTGCACACAGTTCTGTTTTCACAGAGGTCATCTTAACCACGCTGAAAGCTGTGAGTTTGGTGTTTAATCCACATTTGTATACAAGATTAGGTTCTAATACAAAAGATTCTGGATAACACATCATCAGGTCGACTTGTCCTTCCAACTCTGCACAGCTGACAGCTTGAAGGAACAGCAGAGGCAGACAGACAGCATTGCCAGTAAAGTAGTCCGCATTCAGGAATTGCGTTACCAGCAGTCACTCAAGTGCACAACCAGAAAATTCTCCTTTGGCAGACGGGATTGTTAGTTGGATTTGCTTTCATCAAACCTGAGTTGGGCTAAGCTTTTGACTCACAGTAATAAGAATATGTTTGTTCCAGCATTAGTATATTTATTACATAGGTTTATAACATGATTTATTAGTGTGACTCTATTAGAATTGTGTCTATAGTGCCAGCTGTAGAGTATAATCATTTAGAGTAGATTAACAGAATTTTTTAATGTTCTTTGGACCAAGAACTTTGTCTCACTTTGTGACAGCTGTGAGAATCTTACATGCTTTTTTGTCAGAATTTAAGATGTATGTTATTTTACATGAATGTTTTTTATTGTACATGACTACCAATGCTACCAGTACTTGTAGGGATAATTAGAAATACTTTAATTTAAATCTGTCCATGTGGTTAATGTATATTGGTGTCCTTTTTCTTTATTTATTGCGAGATCCATCATGTGGATGTCTATGTGACTTCATCTCTACTAGAAAATAAAACACAGCTGTAGCACACATTCAACATTGGCCCACAGTTGTCTGTACTGTATGGAGTGTGCTCCCTGGCTACGTTTTGACTTGTGCCAAATTGTCTGTACTGGGTGTTAGCGTACTGTCTGTCTCGATTTTGGCCAGTGCCAGTTGCAACTCTCCTAAACAATGCCTCAGACCAAATCAGGAGATGGCATCTGTCGTGTAGTGTCCCAGCTGGGCAGGTTGAATGGTAGTCATAATGTTTTCAAGGAAAGAAAATGCATAGCGTGGACGGGAGTTTTACTGTGTTGCTTTGATGGAGAAAATCCTCCAGCCTGCTTTATTTTGACATAGGCATGGCTTGTGAGACTGGAATTGTAAGATAAATAGTCTGTTCTTAGGTTTGAAGAAGTGAAAAATACCTTACTGCATTTTGAGTTACAAGAACGAAAGCAAAGAAGGGTCTTGAGAAGAGAACAGGACCACCACAGGATGAGTTAGAGGGGCCAGAGAGAAGAGTTCAAATAAAAGAGAATAATTATTCTTTAGCACATTTCCCTACAGAACCTGAAACAGAATTCAGTAGTGCCTTGTTTTCAGCAGGTATCTAATGTTGAATCTTCTCTAAATTACCTACAGATTTTCTGCTCTTAATTGCCCACAGATTTATTTGGGGTTTTTTAGCTCCAGTAGTGAGCATCTATATTATCAATTTAAGGGTCCAAATGAAGGACTAAATAGAAACTAGCCAATAGTGAACCATGTGAATTTAAAATAAAGTTGCAAAGTCAGATATTGGAAAGTTAGAAATATAAAGGCTATTGTATCTTGAATCTTGGCTTTGTGTTGTCCTTTATGTTGGAAGGTACGCAGGGGATGAGTTGGGGGGTTACAAGAAGAAAAGGGTAGTCTCAGTATCTAGTGGTGAATGATCCTTCCCTTGACACAGAGGTGCAATGTGATCAAATATGTGTCATGTACATAAACTAGCACCAAATTAACACTGCTGATCAGGAATTAGGTGCATCTTATCTTCTAATGTGAAATTATGATGTGTTAAAATGCTGAACATTCAGACCTAAGGCTGAAGCTGCTCAACTAGATACTTTGAACAGATAAATTTCATAAAAATACTTAGAAAAAAGCATTTAGGCATTTCAGATCACTCAACCAGAATTTATTGCCCTTAAGTCTTTGTGTGCCTCCATTCTTGCTCTGTAGAATGAGGATACTTTTGGCAGATTGTGAAACTGTTTTCATTTATGTGGATGTACCTAAATATGGTACTGCTTACTAGCATTAAAAAAAGCCCATGACTATTTTAGTAATACTACATTTAGAACTAAATAAAATTTGTGTTCATGAAATAACACAACAGATCATGCTTTACATATAAATAAATAAATAAATATCTGTGCACTGTAAGGTCTGAAGGCCATATTACTATGAAAAAAGGGTTTTTTAAAGAAAATCCAGTTATGTTGTGTCATACTACAAAACTTTAAAATCTTGTCTTGTGTCTATAGTCTGAATGTGTCTGTTTTCCTCTTCAAGTCACTGAAATTTTCACTGTATCTGTCTGTAAGATTTGGTCGTCTTCTGCCAAGGAAGATGCTTTAAAACTGCTTGATCATCCCTGAAAAATGCATAAAAAAAGCTAAACATATTTAACTCCTGGCATCAGTTTCACTACTACACAAATCTCTCAAGCTATTTGGCATTCCTGTGGCTCTTCCCTGCTACCTTTCCAATTTATTGGCATCATTTTCAAAATAAGCATAGCAGAACTAGCTGTATTATTTAAAGTGTGTGGATCACTGCCAGATACAGAAATAATTGTCTCTCTGCTCCTTCTTAATACTCTCTTGATGATGTAGGATTACACTAGTGATTCTGGCCACGGCATTATGCAGGAATGTAGTTTTTTCTCATACTCAACATGACGCATATGTTTAGGTTTTTTTGCAAGACCACGTTTTGCCAGATAGAGTGCTTTTCTCTACTTGTTTGAGTTGTTTTCCTTGTTACAAGGATGACCTTAAATGACTTGGACTTTGATTTGCTGTATGCTTAGAATCTATCCTGTTCATCATTACCTTATGACAAGTGTTGTCCCTTACAAACATTATTGCAATTAATGTAGATTTTTTTTTATCATTTTGTTTTGTTTTGTTTTGTTTTAAATAACCCTGTTACTGTCACTGTCCCACAGGAAGCATATCCACTAAATAGTAACTTTATCTCAATTACATTTCAATTTGGAATCTTTCACCTAGCCAACTTACATCTGCTTAAAATACACCATATTGAATAGTTTTATGTTTTTAATCAAGTTTTTGTGGGGTGTCAGATCACTGCCTTATAAGGGTTCTTACAACCCTGGTACTCTGTCATCGAGATCAGAAATTTCAGAGCAAGTATTCATGTAATTTGAAAAGGTATTTTCCATAACACTTTTCCCTTTTAAAATTATTCCTCTTTAAATCCTTATAAACTGGTTTTACTGTTATTCCATAATGGAATGGATGGTTCATTGCCAGATTTATGATCATCTGACCTTAAAGCATTGTAATACAGTGAAGATCCATGGCTCTATTTATATGTTTTCAATATTGGCCCAGTATTAGCTTTCTTCTAATCTTCTGGAATTGTACACTATTCAATTTTTAAAAATTCAAAATCAGAAACAAAATTCTATCTATAGAAAATGAAATGTGATCTTTGGTCTTGTATGACTGCTAGCCATAATCATAGCAAACAATATATGATCATAGGATTGAAATAAGTTTGGGTAAATTATCTTGATTATGACACTTTATTATGCTCAGCTTTTGGCATTTTATTTTGCAATTTGAACATCTTTAAAAGTAGTAAGTTTTTTTCAGTTTTTAAATGTAACTCTAATTAAAAAAGCTGTTATGTAGGAAACTTTTAGGTACATGTTTAGTACCTTCTTTCAAAGTGTCCTTTAACAGGAGTATTTGAAGCTCTGTAATAAACCACTCTATGAACTATGAAAATATAAATGTCAAGATTATTACAATGTTATGCAAATAGATTGCTTTGTAGGGCTACAAACTCAATTTTATCATCAGTATTATCATTGGAAATGTACCTATCAACCATATAAAAATACATGTAAATTATAGTTGAATGTATATGATGCCTATAAATAATACTTTATCTGTTATAAAATGGCTAAAGCTATCCATGTAGTGTGTTTGTTACCCAATAATGCTAAAGCAATCTAAACTGTCAAAATATTTATTCCATCATCCTTATGTGATGGGATATATTGGGATAATTTGCTTACAGGATGTAAGTACAGGTGGAGAGAAACATGAATTAAATAAGCAGAGAGGATTTATGTCATGGAAAATGACTCTTGGGAATGAGTCACTGAATTTAAAGGTAGAACATACTCTAATTTAGCTTGGATCTGAACTTTGCCAGTGCCTATGATAATTTTGTTCAGAAGTTTTGATGCAGTTCAAAATGAAGAAAAGAACCTATGGAACAATTTGAATTAGCACAGATTTCAATAAAGCTTAATTATATCTTCTGAAATTGAATCAAATAAACCTTTTGATATAAATCAGATAGCATGTTTCATAATATCATTTCCATTTTTAGCACAGGCTGGGGTAGTATAATGTTCATGGGAACAGAAGAGAAAGTTTGAACATGTGTGGAAGTATTCTTAACTTTTTTTTTTTTACCATATGCATTCATTTTACCCTCCTAAAATGAGACTGAAATTTATGATTTACTGTATTCTCCTTTCCCCCGAGTCAGTTTGAACATATGTCTAGTAAGGTGAGTGTTAGGAAAAAAGCTAAAAATAACTTACTAATACAAGATTATGGGCTTGACTACTGAAATTAAAATTTACATGTATCTGATTTAGTGAAATCATAAAATACCCAATCAAGAAGTGTACATATAGGAGTAATCTCATATATAATTTCTGGTGCACAGAAAAAGAAAAACAGATATCTGACTTGTTCAGAAATTACTGTTCTAGGTGGTAGAGATGGCAATCTATACAGTACTGTTCAGCATGTTGCAAAAAAAGTTCCCCTCAACTCTATAATTACTGTCAACAGAAGAAGTGCTATTATTATGTTGTCAGGCACCAAGATTTACACATTAATGAAATGTCAAATTCAGCATATTACTAAACATATGAGGGGTTGCTGTAGAAAAATATTGATAAATGTTTATCTTCTTCATGCACTTAAACATGAAATGCAAGAAAATAACCATTTGAAGCAGACTATCACTAAAAGTCTTTTGGCATATGCTGCAAAAAATTGGTATAGATCTGAAGATATGGATTAGAAAACTTTGATATTTGTGATAGAAAAATGAGAATGAATGTCACGTGCATACATGATAGCAGTTAAAGAATGTAAATCAGCTATGAAAATTCACATCTCAAAACTCCATATAGTTTTCTCATGAAAACATTTGTCAAAAGAGAGCAAAAGCATGTAAAAATTTCTGTTTAGGAAGAATATCGCTTCAGCAATGGAAAACCATACTAAAAGTCTGCATGCGCAATTCGCACGCAAGTTCTGCTCTCTGTGGTCAGGAACTAGATGCCTCTAAATCAGAGATGGATGATACTTCAGAACTGAACTTGATCACTCAGTTTCTAGGGTACCTTTGAGAATTAGGTTTTTTTAAAGTAAAAACCAGTTTAGAAACATATTCTATGCTTATCCAGATACTGTGTTTTCACCTAAATTTATTTTTTCTACGATTTTTTAAAGCACAGAACTGTTACACTTCATAGACAACCAGTTGGTGGCTTGGGCTTAAGCATAAAGGTATGGATAACTTCTCGTTTCTTACTTTAATGTTCAGTGCAACTACTTCCCTTCAGTCTTAATTGAGATCTCATGGTTAATACGCATCTTTTACAGGGTGGTGCTGAGCACAAAGTGCCTGTCGTCATATCAAAAATACTTAAAGACCAAGCAGGTAATATATATTTATATTATTTATTTATATACAGCTGTAGTATGTGTGGGGTTTTTTGAAAAATTAAATGTTCTTTAAATTGAGAATTAAAACATATGTAAGGCTCATTCTTTCAGCCTCACAGTATCTCTAAGCCTTTCTATAAATGTCCAAATGGTCCATATGCCTTTGGTTGAATTTAAAATCTATAATATTTTCAAGTCTTTAGGACCTGAAATTTTACTGGTAAGTAAGAGTTTCAGAAAACATATTTTTACTGCAGTAGACAGTTGTGTTGTAAACAAAATATTTAAAGTTACTTGTGAAAACAAAACTATGACATAGGAAATCTATTGATGTACTTAACTTTAATAACCCAGAGGATAACAAAATATAAACCAGATGTATTTTTTTCCCCACACAGTAATTCACTGCTCTGTGATGTGACTAACTGTACCCTGTTGCAAACAGAGAGTGATTTGTAATGTTTATTATGGTGATGATAACACAAGATCTAAATCACTGTAATCTAACCCAGTTAAGTATTATATTGACATTTATGGAGCAAAAGGAACCTTTGGGGGACCATGTCAGACCTTGGACTGATCTTGGCAAATTGGAGAACTGCTCTGGAAAACAAAAGGGCCTTTCAGTAAGGAAAAGAAGAACGTTTGCACGTGGATGGGCAGTGCTTTGCCAGGTGAACTAAGGGTCTTAGCTGATCAAAAACAAGGTTGTATTTTCTCTTCTGGTGGACATGGGGACTATTTTGTTCTTTTCTTTGCTGAGGCATTCTTTTACGTTTTTGAAGATTTGTCGTGTTTCTGCAGTAAGCTTCTATGTGTTTCCTCTTTTCTCTAGAATAAATCTACCCACTTCATGTCACCTTTCCTGCAAGAAAAGGCAGAGCACGGCACTGTGACTCGCAGTGCATGTCGTGCTCCTTAGAGGACTCAGAGTCACTGACGTGATCTTTTGATCTCATCAGCCTCTCTTCCTGCTTTGCTGCAGTAGAGATGAAGCACATTTGCTTGGCACCATGTTCAGCCTCGTCCTTTACTAGATCACAGGCTGTGCTTGTTTTAGTCCTTTGCTTTTTCTTCAGTGGGTCCTTACTTTGCTTAAAATGTAATATTCAAACTTGGTAACCCATTTTCAGCTGATACCTAGTGAACATTGAATGG
The DNA here is from genome assembly GCA_013400195.1 of Aramus guarauna. Classification (NCBI taxonomy): domain Eukaryota; kingdom Metazoa; phylum Chordata; class Aves; order Gruiformes; family Aramidae; genus Aramus; species Aramus guarauna. The sequence goes on along the minus strand of VXBL01005745.1, from coordinate 728,215 downwards.
ATTGGCTATTCCAGTATCCTGTCGGAAAGACGGATCCAGGTTTCCTGTGTACAGTACTCATATATATTGCAGTATGATAGTTCTTTTTACAATATAGTTTCTGCAGTGAAGAAGAGAAGGTGTTTTCATGTCAATTGTGTTATTGTTTATGGAACAATAATAGGCTCCTTGAATACACAGTGTAATAAACCATACTAAGAAAATAAATACATAAAAATAGTAATAAAATTAGTATTCAGGTCTAAGGCAAGTAATTCAGGAAATTAATTGCCAACAAGGAAAGCTATCTCCTGCCTTCTTAGCATGTAGTACTTTTAATCAAGGTTACTAGTGAGTTTGTATATAAAATACTTCTATGCAGAGTTTTGTGCATTGTAGGTAGTTTTTCATGAACTATATTTATTCGTAGAGTAAGAAATGTAACAACAATTTTATGAGGTCAGCTTTTTACTTCAGATCTGAAAATCTCTCCTCAGAAAATGCTTTTTTTTAAGATCTTGTAACCTTTTGTCCAAGGAAGCTCCAAAATGAGTAGCAGTAATAACCAGAGGCAGTGCTGCATCGCAATAAGCCCATATGCAATGTTCCTCGCTGAAACAGGTTGCCCAGAGCAGTTGTGGATGCCTCATCCCTGGAAGTGTTCAAGGCCAGGTTGGATGGGGCTTTGGGCAACCTGGTCTAGTGGAGGGTGTCCCTGCCCATGGCAGGGGGTTGGAACTAGATGGTCTTTGAGGTCCCTTCCAACCCAAACCATTCTGTGATTCCATGAACCAGGGAATGACATGAAGACACACCTGGCAAGGTGTGAAGAAAGTAGTCTGTACAGGATCAGTTGGTCCACTGGCGTGAAGAGGAGAATCTCAGTCCTGCTTTCAGTGTGTGTTGGGGGTGGGTCGGGAACTCCTGAGGTTCCTGCCAGCCTGAGTGATTCTGTGATTCATTTAGCGCTGCAGATGCTAAAGAGCAGAGATACGTTGTATAAATGTTTTTTTTGGCACGTTGCTTCCTGCACTCCTCTTCTGGTTACTGAATGTCTGTGCAACAGAAAACAGTGTGGAGTTTTTTGTTTATTTTTTTCCTCTGGAAAATGAATATTTCTAAAGAGCATCAGAAGATTTTGAGAAAAAAATTTGGAAGGCCAGAACTGTCTTATACTGCAAATCTTTTTCTTTTGATATGATCTCAAAAATCTCAAAATTTCTGTTATTCAGTGTAGGAGAAAAGATAATAACAAAGGCTATTCACAGCATTACTTTGATAGTATCATATTTAATTGGTAATTAATAATAATGAAGAGAATATGTCCACATTTAACTCACAGATGACCTTGAGGGAATATTTCTGTTTTAAGATTCTAGTGTTTTAATGTTAAAGGAAACAGTCTGATAATTATTTAAGGGAAAGTTGCAACAGTGTTCTAAAAATATCTGCATTCTTTCTCCCCATATATATATATATGAATGCACACATATGCATACTTAAATATGTATGTATTTATGAATATAAAAAATATTTGTGTTGGATATAATGTGAGGAAATGCTAAGCATGAGGGAGAGAGGATATTCATACAGATTTATCTCAAACTAAATTTTGGACTGAACATCTGTATGTTCATAATGGGAGTAAATTACCATTGGACTTTCATTATACAAGGTACTAGTAACAGTGAAAATGATAGGCTAGCTTCAAAGGTGGCTTTCAATTAACCAGTGCGATTAGTTGCTGCTTCAAGCAAATATACTGATTATTTTTTTTTTTTTTTAAAGAAGTTGTATCATGCAGTAACATTTGAAAATACATCAGTTACCTGCTAAAAAAGGGATTTCTTATCAGGAATTTTACTATCAGGGATTTTACTGTTTTGGGTCCTTGTATAAAATACCTGAATTTATGTGAGTAAAATTCTCCGTACTGACTAAATTACTGATTTCCTTAAAATGTCTAATAACTTGTGAAACTTTTTGTGAAATTTAATGCCTGTTATATGACAATACTGCAAAATCATATTTCTAACCTTGCTTTGTTTGGATACAGTACTGTTTTATAGCTCCAAAGCTAGCAGTGTAATAGAACAAAGCAGTTGCTTCTTTTTTATATCTGTACAATCTTTGTGCTATCCTAAATATTGTAATTAGTCAGCTATCTTTGTACTCTAAATTTTTCAAATGTAGATGAAGTTATTTTATTGGTTTTGACCTAAGCAGCAGCTGAAGGCGTTTGCACTTCAGTTGTTGAGATAGGGTGAACATTTCAATTGTACTTGGTTTTGTTACTCAACACAAGCACTTCTATAGCAACAGTGGTAATAAATACTATTTTTACAGTTTTGACTGCCTTAGGGACCTCTCAGTTGTGATCAGTGTGCTTATAACTTTCAAATTAAGTTATCCTAGATCACTCTACTCAATAAGACTTTCCTGAACAAGTTCACTGAAACATACACAGAAACTCATTTCAAGAGCATAGCTCTACGCTTCTGAAAGACAAGATTAAGTGTTGGAGGCTAATGTCAATGTTTTACAAATCACAGTAAAGAATGTCCTGAGTTTTTCCTGAGCACATGCCCTCCTCAGCAGTATTAAGTAAGAGCAAGTTTTGCTAATGCCAGTGACTCATCACCAAGTTTAGGCCTTTCACATTTTTCTGTGGATTCTGTCTTTCATTCTAACAACAGTGAATTATTTTTCGTACCACCAAAGTTTTTTCAGTGAAACAAAAGTCCTGTGCCAGATAGAATGAGAATAATAAATGCAAACACATTTATAAATTCAAAAGTAAAGTGGTGTAATTAGGTACAGAGTAATTTTAACGCCACAGGTAATTATTTCACTTCCAAAGCAAGGATTTTTTTCTCCTATCCTTATATCAAATCGTCCAGTTGACTCAGCATATTAGCAACTTTACTAATAATCTCCCATATTATGAAAAGGTACTATTGATGTTGAAGCTTCTCAGTATGATTTTCCAAAATTGATGCATGCTTTCTCTAGGGTGGGGTTTTGTACATAATTTAATACAGTATTTCTGTTCCTGTAGTTTCCTTTTTAAACTTGCTTAAGATAGAGCACATCGCACTGTCATTGTACAATAGCTGTACAATCATTATACAATAGTTGGTGATGTGCTAATACCTTCGAGATGTGTATTATTTTTATAAATGCCTTACAATTAGTATTAACAATTTATTTATGGTAAAGACTGCAATAGGTTTACAGTCAAATAGATGTAGAATCCTGTTCTCAGAGATGTGTAACTGAATATCCTGAACTTTGAAAGGAATCAGATCAGTCAAGCTCACTTGTTGTACAGTGAATCCATAAGAAATTTTGTCAGATCCATTAAATATACTTTAAAGAATCCTCAGACACAATGTATGGGTAAAGTGTACGTGTGTTTACATCTTTCTGTTATTCCCATTTTTAATTTCTAAAGACTCTTTATGAACTCATGGAACATAAAGAGTAGAGACTGGAAAAATGAATGGACTTTGAAATCTAACCTCATCATACATGCAAGTGACTTTCTGCATATAGTATTGGAAATTTTAATTGCATAAACATCAAACAATCAAATTTCTGTTTTGTGTTGCAGAATTATCAAGTTAGCAATCATATTTTGTCACCTTAATGCAACTTTCCATTTTCGTGAGACCTGCTGCAGCAATCTGGCTACTGCTGTGAGCTCTGCTCATATCTCATGTAACATGTGGAGTCAGACAAGCGGCAATGATGAAACACAACAGTGGGTTCAGCTCACTGAGGCACGATGAAAATAGTTAAATAAAATTAAACAAACCCCTTTGGAATAGGGATAGCTTGCATTTTACCAGCTTCAAAAAAGGTTGGTTAAATCCTTAATTTGAAAGCATTTTCCCACCTTCTGTGATAAAAGGTGACTTATAACTCACATTCTGCTGTATTGAAAAATCTTCTATTTTATGTGTTTAGTCCATTTCTGACTGGGGATGCTGGATTGGAATGAACTCAGGACATTCAGCCACTGAAACACTCTTGGCTTAAAACTGTGTGCTCTGCAAACACAGACTCTGTCCAAATATCACATCCTGGCTGCCTGCATTCAGGACCATCTGTTTGGAGGACATGGTGTCAGTTTGATGAGGGCTTTTAACAGTTTCACTTACGTTTACGTGCCAGCCAAAGATGGTTTAGTATGGAAACATATGTGATACTTCCCCCATAGGTATTTTTTTCCATATTGATTCCAGTCATCCGTAAGGGTAGTACAACTGGGATAACCAAGCCTAGTCTGAATAAATCAGTGGGCATGATGTCAGATTACAGTCTAGCTGCACAGTATGGTTATATTCGTAGCTGACGTTCTTCATCCCAGCAGCAGAACTCACCTTGGCTTCATCAGCCTTGGAGATTCATTCCATTGAGCCAGCAGGGTCAAGATTAAAGATGAGTTAAGCCCAAATGGAGGTATTTGCATTTATAAGGAAGTCAGAATGGATCAAAAATTTGCATTGTGCCTTATGCTAATGAAGGTGAAGACTGAACACAAGGCCACCTTTGAAAATGAGAAAGTCCTTTTTTGAACATAAGACATTTGAAACTTGATGGTATTTCATATTTGTACACTGTTTCCTAATATCACTTACAAATGTCTTCATATTTTTTTAGGATTATTCATATTTTCCATCATTAATTTTTAATTATCTTTGCCAATGTTGTTATTCTTTATTACTGGAAAGCTAACAATATCTGAAGATAGCATCTACTTACTGTTTTCTCTCTTGGAGTTATGCTTCCAGCTCTAAATTTATTTTCAGAAGGCATAGAAGGACATTCGTATCATTTTGGATTTCTTTGTTTATTATTGCCTCCTCCAGACTAGGCAGGCCACAGAATGCAATACCTCTTAATAGAAAGGACATCTTAATGAACTGTTAAAGATCAGTCTAAAAGTAAAAGGAAGGTATTTTGATCCCCAACTCAGGAGAGTATTTTTATTCAGCCTAAGAGTTAAGAACTTACTTAAAGTCCACTGATACAAATAGCAGTCATTGTATATTTAGTGAAAAGCATATAGGTAATTGAATTCTTGAGGTTCTATAACACTTGAGATTTGGTTGAAGTGTTAAATGCAGAAGCATTAATGACCTAAATCTAAAGAATTACTTGGGTAGAAGGATACAGAGACTTAATTTTTAAGTGTGTATTTAAGTGAAAAGACATATACTTAAAATCAGGTATAGTAAATGTTTTTAAGATGGTAGTTTTCATTGTTACAATGAAATGCATATTTTTATGCATTAAAATTATTCATAAATAATTCCTGGACATAGGAAGATTTGAGATGAAATATTTGTAAGTTTCACTTACAATTTTATTTTTTGTTGTAGAATTCATGTTAGTTTTTTAATAGAATTTAAGAGCTTGATGAATCCAGAGCTCACAGCGAAAACCAAAGCATTCCCCTTTTGGGTCAATTTGAATTTTTTTTCATTCTTTTGATTTGGCTAAAAAACAGAATCAATGACTTGGCTATCCAGCTCTAGATTTAAGCAGTTTCTTATGTACTTTCCCAAAATGAGGCTTTATATATGTATACATATATATACATGTCTAAAAATGTGTGCATTAGGTTCCTCATACTGAATAATGCTTTCGTTAAGTGCATAAAGAAATTGTATTCAAAGACTACATTAACAACCAGATTCTTCTTCATGTATGTGAAGAAGATCAACTTTCAATGAAAAATAATTAGTTTTGCTTAACATCTATGTTAAAATATAAAATGTTTCTGTAAATTGTATTTCAGTTCTGTAGGGTTTTATGATGAATATTCTCTTTGGAAGGTGCATTTTACAGTTTATGACACAAAAAGATACATAAAAGATCTGAACAACATTATTTGTAATTTCAGTGGACTTATAATATTATGCTATCATTCTTATACTCTGAACTAAATAGAGAAAGGAATGAAAAGTACATTATATTGTTTTAGTTGTCATCTGTTCCAGGAAGCAGTTGAGTGAATAAACTGTGGCCTTAAGATGCCACTGGCATGCCCAGTTTCTGTTCTTTCTCCTGTTCGCCTACCCAATTGACAATGTAGTTCCCATATGAGCTGTAGATATCTAATGAAATAGCACGTAAAGTTACTATTTGAATTCATTACCACTACAGGTAAAGAAAGAAAAAGGTTGAAGAAAAAGGTTGATGATAACTACTCCATGCATAAAAATTAGAGAACTATATTGTGGTGGGTTGACCCTGGCTGGGGGCCAGGTGCCCACCAGAGCCGCTCTATCACTCCCCTCCTTCACTAGACAGGGGAGAAAAAATATAACAAAAACCTCTGTGGGTCGAGATAAGGACAGGGAGAGATCACTCATTATCGTCATGGGCAAAACAGACTGAACTTAGAGAGGAAATTCACCTAATTTATTACCAAGCAAAACAGAGTAGAGGAATGAGAAATAAAATCAAATCTTAAAACACCTCCCCCCACACCTCCCATCTTCCCAGGCT
>VXBL01005745.1:687639-721592 GCA_013400195.1 Aramus guarauna | reverse complement strand
CTGACCTTGGTGTCTGCGGAGTTTCTTACATCTTCTCACTCCTCTCTCCCACTGCAAAAGCTCTCTCTGTTTTCTTCCCGTCTTAAATATGTTATCACAGAGGCGCTGATTGGCTTGGCCTTGGCCAGCAGCAGGTCTGTCTTGGAGCCAGCTGGCATTGGCTCTATCAGACACAGGGGAAGCTTCTAGCAGCTTCCCACCGAACCCCCCCCTGTAGCCCCGCCCCCCCCCCGCCAACACCTTGCCATGCAAACCCAACACATATATAGTATGTTTTCATTTAAATAATTTGTTCAGGAGAGAACCACCTGAAATTCCTCTGAAGATGGATGGCATTTTGGACTTTGGATTTGGAGCTTGCTTCTACCACAGTGCTTTGGTACAAAAACTGGAGAAGCAAGCAGCTACACAGAAAACATCTTTTAACAAGGATTCCCATTGCATTAAAAGATACTAATTAAAATCAGAATAAAACTCATTCAGATTATTTTGGGGCTGAAGCAGTCAAGAATCATGCAGAATATTTGGTAGAAAGACCAAAAGTAATGACCCTTTTGCTTGGAGATAATGTCACATGGAATAATGTGAGAAATTTAATAACATCCTTTGGCAATTTCAGAAAAGTTCTATTTTTGATCTTTTCACTGTTCTTATCTTTCCCTTACTGGTTTCTGAGCTAAAGACTTTTTTAGGCTATTTTAGGAACGACAAGTCTTCTTTTCTTGTAACTCATTTAAAGCATGTATTTCTGCTGCTTTTGGCATCCCCCCTTAGTCTCCAAGTTTATTTTCTAGTTATCACCTCTACATCATTAAACTTTTTGGCATTCTGTAATAGAATGTTATGGAAACTTAGTTACATGTTTTGTAAGAAAAGATTGAAGATGCCAGATTATAATTTATTTCCTTATATAATGTTACCTAATCCTAACTTGTCTAACTTTGCATTATGTTATTCAGCTCAGAAAGACTTTCACATGTGATATTAATCATATGTCTATTAGAGCTAACCTAATGCCTTAGAATCTTGCAATTATGCGATCAGATTCATCTTCCTTTACATTGTATTACATTCCTTTGTCAACTTACTCACCTATTAATTTTAAAATGCACATGACTATTTTTACCTGAAAAATATTGTAACAATTCTGAAAATATTACCAAGTTTAGACTGATTATATGCATAGAGTATCTAGAGCTTCTAACTCTACTAACGGTATTCCTAGAAATACCACGTTTTTTTCCAATTTTAAATAGCTTTTCACTGACTCTTAATGGAGTGTTAGCAATGCTTTGCTAGTCAAATATTTTTTTAAACAAAATATAACTTATTCATAATTACAGCTATTGCTTTTGCTTCTTAATTATTGCTACTTATTTCTGAATTCTGTCCATGTAAGATGTATGGGTATTTTTAGTTTTCTTTTCAAACTCAAGGGACTTATTAGCTGTGATTAGGCAAGTATGCCAAGTAAGAAATGACAGTAGTAATATAGCGCTTTCAAATTTTCTGAAAATACGTTTTAAAGAAAATCTGCTTTGCTTTTTTTACAGTTACATCTTAGCTGTCATGACTTTTCTTATAAAGGCAAAATTTTAAAATATTTACACTAGTAACATTCCAATTTTGTTTCCTTACTTGCGAATTTATGTTTTTCTATTGATGAAGAAGTGATTTACTGAATATATGTAAAACTGGACATATTTTTCTCTAGTAAGAATTTATCATGATAACTATTCCCGTGGGCTCTCTCTGCTGCAAGATCTACAAGCTCATCTGAGCTACATTAGGCCTCTTTTCTTAATTAAAGAACTGACCTGTTGTGTCTAAGTTTTCTTCACTGAGTTCATACTGTGATGTTACTTTTTTGGAAACACCTACAAGAATCATATTGCCAATTGGTTTCGCTTAAGGATCTTGCATTGAGACATACAAATACCTGGACTTCTTCAGGAAACTCAGTCCGTCTGAATTTTTCTCTTGTTTCCTAAAGCAGATCTAAAGGCTATTTAATCACAGTGTATACTGGTACTTCTTACAGATCATGTGATAAACTGACAATGCAGCTTGTGTCACAAACCTGTTTGCAATCAGAAAACCACCCAAAATCCTTTTAATAATTTTTAGTTGCTGCTAAGAGTTAGATGGGTAGATATAAAACTGAACTTTAAAACTTTTTTCCATACTGTCTTTCAAAGCACGTTTAATTAAAAATAGTGTCACGCACAGGAATTTTCCAGTTGTTAATCTTCTCAGTTTTGGTATACATGCAGCAGTTGTCCTCACCAGGTCAGTAAAAAAATGGCAAATTTTGACTGTAACAGGCTTTCTGAATTATTTGGCAATCAGAATAATATTTTGAAATTGGCCTCAGAGAAAAGGTATAATATCATCTGCCTTCTAAAAGTCATGGCAGGGAATAAAAGGATTTGGTTTTTAAGGTTAAGGTTCCTTAATGCCCATTGGTATGCTTTTGGGATCGCTCATTGCCCTTTACACATCTTCCTCATTTTACTTTTTGGCATACATAAAATATAAAGCAATATTAGTTTGCTATAAAGCTAAGTTTAGCTCATTAATAGTTTGCAATGAAAACTATTAGAAATGTATTGATACAGTAGATTTTCTTTCAAGTTGTATTCAATACAAAAAGATCCAGAAACCAAGATGGGTTCGAGTATGAAATATAATTCTGAGAAAAGTCAATATCTGAGAATAAAACTAAATCCTGTTTTCATTCAGAATATCTTTATTTACAGCAAATACTTCCTTAATAGGTTAATGTTATTTCAAATTTGTGTTATTTTGAACAAATATGCTAAAATAAAAGCATATTGTACAAATATATTCCTGTATGCACCTTTGCAAATCACAGAATTGTAGAGGTTTGGCGGGACCTTTGTGGATCATCAGGCCCCACCTCCCTGCTCAAGCAGCCAGTTGCCCAGGACCATGTTCAGATGCCTTTTGAATATCTCTAAGGATGGATGCTCCACAGCCTCTCTGTGCAATCTGTGCCAGTGCTTGGTCACCCTCAAAGTAAAAAAGTGTTTTCTTGTGTTCAGGTGGCATTTCATATGTTTCAGCTAGTGCCTGTTGATTCTTGTCCTGTCAGTGAACACCACTGAGAAGAGTCTAGATCCCTCATCTTCATCCCCTAGTCAGGTCTTTATATACATTGATAATGTCTCTCTGACCCTTCCTTCCTCCAGGCTTAACAGTTCCAACTCCCTCAGCCTGTCCTTACGTGAAAGGTGCTTCAGTCCCTTCATCTCTGTTACTCTTCATGGGACTTGCTCCAGTAAGACTANAGAGACCAACACCCACCTGGCTACACCCTCCTTTCAGGTAGTTGTAGAGAGTGATGAGGTCTCCCCTTTTCTCCAGACTAAACAACCCCAGTTCCCTCAGCTGCTCCTCACAAGACTTGTGCTCCAGACCATTCACCAGGTTTGTTGCTCTTCTCTGGACACCCTCCAGTACCTCAATGTCCTTCTTGTAGTGAGGGGCCCAAAACTGAACACAGTACTTGAGGTGCGACCTCACCAGAGCTGAGTGCAGGGGGACAATCACTTCCCTACTCCTGCTGGGCACTCTATTTTTGATAAGTAGCAGGGAAGGATCACCTCCCTCCACCTGCTGACAATACTCCTCATTATGTAGACCAAGATGCTGTTTATGACAGAACATTGTTGACTTGTGTCCGGCAAGTTGTTCACCAGGATCCCAGATCCTTCCCAACGTCCTTTTGATAAAAACAGCGATAGTCATATATACTCAAAAATACAAAGGAATCTACCATACAATTTGTAAATTGGTCTTTTCCCAGAACATGTGCAGGTTTTTTTAATGAAATGACTCTCAAAAACCATTTCCTTTCCAGTAAATAATATCAATTTATTTAATAGTCATTTTGAAGAAATTATGAAAAACATAAGTGGTATTTTCCGTGAAATAAAGCCAGAAATTAATGTCACAAGCTAGCATAGAATTTGGCTAAAATATTGAGACAAACATTTCTATCACTGTAAAAAGTGATAAATCATCTCAAATTCCTCATAACTTATTCCAGTTGCATCTCATATAGCATAGTGTCTTCTGGAAGTATACTTTTGCTTACACTCATGGTAAGGAGTTAGTTTTACAATGAATTTATGTCTTGAGCAAAACTTACTCAGAAAACATCACTTTTTGCAGCAGCAGTTATTCTGTGGGTTTTTATCCAAGTATTCAGCCAACCTCATCCTGTCTAATTATTTGGAATCTGATGCAACTACATATCATGATATGGTAAAAGGTTTAGTGCCCCGATTGATTTTATAGTAGTGTAAGATCAGAACTTACAGTGTTTAGATACAGTTTTTCCCCTTTTTCTTGGCAATATTATATCAGGTAATGTCTCTTGATTTTACAGATACATATGTTTGTCCTCTAGTTGCCTCTATGTTTAACTTCTGTCTGGTAGCTTCCTAGTACTGAAGTAATCTTGAGGCAGTAAATAAGTAAGAGCTATAAAACTATTTTTAATCATGTGACAGTGGGGAAGAGGAGAGAAGTAGAAAGTAAAATTAGGCACTCTCTAACTAAAATGCAAAGTCCAGATTGTTGCTGTCAGCTTTTCTGTCATCACAGAGCAACCAGAAATCACATTTATTTAATTGTGTTAATTTCTTTAAATGATTCAATTATTTTTTTTTGTATTCTCCCCCAGATTTTCCTGTCCTAATAACTGCACACTTTTTATATAGAACAAAATAATAATTTTCACTTTTGAACATGAGAGTGCCAATTTCTTGCTATAAATCATGGTTTCACAATTTTTCCCATATTAGTACTTCTACGAGCAGCAGCAAAAGTAGTTGTCTTTTGACCACTGTACCCATTTGATCTCTGTCCCCACCTCTTGCACACACCAGCTTTCCAGCTAGGATCCCTGCCCCATGACTTTACCACCCATTCCAGTGTTGGAAGAAAACCACAGCCTTACGTTGTCTATAGTACCCTACCAGGCGCAATGGCTAGAACAGAAAAAGACTGTGTGTTAGTACTTCTTTTATGGAACAAAATCAGAAGTTTATAGTTGCTAGCATGTACATTGTCCTAGACAATTCTTGGTGTCAGTTGTGTGCACAGTTGCATATGCCAAACTGTAAGGAAGACTACATCTGAGAGTGATTGGTTCTTGCTCAGATGCTTGGATGAAAGCTAGAGTCTTTCCTGGTGACGCTTGTGGTACCTGCACTCTCCTATAGCTCATGTTCTTCATATAGTCCAAGCTGAAGAGAAAACAGTTCTGACTTCCCAGACCAAACCAGTTTTATCTTGTGTTAACTTTGCAGATACCACGCTAAATGCTATGTGGCTTTACAGAGGGCCAGCTAAAATATTGTTGTTCAAGATGACCTCAGCGTTTCACCAGTCCCACAACCTATTCACAGAGTAGCAATTTCATTCACTGCTCTGTGAGTCAGCAGGAGATTCATTCTGCCATTAAGGCATTCATGATCAGGGTACTGAGGAGGTTCAATGGCAATTTCTGTAGCACTGCTGAATATCCTACACCTTCATTCATATAAGGCCCATTATTATCGCTCCAAACCTGTGCTCCCTGCTACAACCAGTCTTTGCCTACTCCTGTGCCCAGTACCTGTCTCACCTCTCCCAACTCATGCACCTTTCACATTGAATCAATTCTTACAATGTGTTGAGCTTCAGTCCTTCAGGCTTGTGTACGCTTAGATCAAGAAGTGACTTCTTGACTGGTAGACACATTATTTTCAGGAACATGAAATGATCTCTTTCTGCTTGCTCTGAGAAAAATGGAGAGAAAAGGCCCAGTTCTGATGTGCCATTTAATTCAGCGTGGGGAACCTCGTGCATTAGAATGGCATGGGTATTTTATGAGACACATTGTATTATTGAGTGACTTACAGCATTTCTTTACATGACAAACTAGACACATGTAAAGAGGAAGAAAAACTGAGGAAACCTCATGGTCAAGAATACAAATTTGGAACTTTTTTTTTTTAATTTAAACAAAGAAATTAAACTTAACCAAGTCATGTAAAAGTATGTTCGGTTTTAAAAACTTCCCTAGCAAGGTTTTCAATGTCTGAGATAATATGCATTGTGTTTTTAAACATAGATTAAAAATATAAAACTGCTTGTCTTCAAAAATTGCAGTGTATCTGTCTTTACAGTCATGACTATAGTTATGTCCGGTTCATGGGAGGGAAGGGAAAAATACATCTGGATAATTTTAAGAAGTCTCTTGTATCCTATATACTTATATCTCCACTTTTCTTTTTATTTCATCTAGTTTTTAAAATATTCATTTAGATTTTCTTTATGCAGTGAAATACTTACGCATATATTTAAAGTTAAGCTTATCAGTTGAGAGGTCCATGAAGTCAATGCAGCTCATTGCGTGCTTTAAGCAGCATGTTTCTGTGCATCACTAATAATGTCAGAGGACATAGTACCTGGTATGTTTCTTGTGTGAGTCAGGAATTCAACAAAAATTGAGTGAAAATATGTATTGTGGTCAATTTTGAGAAATATAAAGACATCAGATTATTTGCAGACTAAAATCTACATAGAGTTGTGCATCAATTAACATGTAGTAAGTCAGAATTTCCCACGAGTCTGTTCAGTAAATTTTGGAAAATTTAAGAGAGCCCTTCTTCAGCCCTAATGGAAGGAAGGAAAAGGAAACAAGGCAAAACTAGAATTACTTGTTCTTTTCCCTTCTCGCTGAGTGTAAAATAATTTTTCATAGTTCATGGGTCTGTCTGAATTAGTTTTTAATGACTAGAATTGTGGGTCATTTGCTTTCGGGAAAGGTTTTCAAGTCTAATATTGTCAAAAATAAGATTTTTGTTATGGATATTTTTGTATCATTTCTTCAAAATAAGCCACTTTAGGTTTCACTGATGCTTTTCTCCTACTTCAGTGTCACTTATGAATTTAATCAATGTACAGCATTTAATGAATATTAAACCTTTTTAAAGGTAATTAAGATGTAGAGTAAAGGAGATGTAGCACTAGTTGTTGCAGTACACACTTCATTATCTTTTACTGCCTGGTACATTTCTACTTATCACTACTTTATGCTTATTTTCTTTGCAAAGTCTTTTTTTGGCCGTGTTCAATTCACTGCTACTAAAATACTATTTCAAATAAAACTTTAAGAGGCATACTGGATTCTAAATATGTTATCTTCTCTGAATAAGGTTATATGCTTCTTGGTATCCCAAAACTCTTTCTCAATTGTTTTGTTTTTAGTACAGATTCATTTTACACAGTGACTGGTAATTGCAGAGCAGCCTTTCGTAGACACCTTTGTATATGAGGATGTTACCAGGGGAGAAGAAGTCCCACATAGCCTGGAACATTTTACTTAAAAGTTAACATTTTTGTCATGTAGAGAATATATGAGTTAATGAAAATGTCAGTAGATGTCTTGTCTTCAGATATAAAATATGCCTTAGAGAAATAAGACTTCCTTTCTGTCTCTTTCCAAGGAGTTTATTTTTTTTTTATTTCTAATATACTTGTAAACTTTATTGTAACTTCGGCATTCTAGTGACATGTCCTCTACAATTTGATTTGTGGAAAATATTTCTATTAGAAATTATCATTGATTTTAATTTATAGAGAATTGACTAAACCCAAAGTGTTTCATCACAGACTTACAAGCACAGTTTGCCAGCGCACCGTCACTGGCCGTGATGGCAGCAGCCATGGAGTGTCTACATTATTGGGTTAGTTTGCAGCATATTGTGCTTTTGGAGCAAATGCCCTGATTGTCCCCATTTTCCGTGGTTATTTCAGTTCACAGAGCATTTGGTATCAGCCACATAACTCACCTACTCTCATTTACTTACCTAGATAGTTTTGATTATGTGTAGAGACTCTGCAAGCAGGATAAAATTGCTTTGTGCTCTTAAACTATAAAATGTATTGGTAGGTAGCTGGGGATATTGCAGTACTCATCACCCCTGTGGGATGAACAATGAGTCTTTGCTGGCCAGCCAGTCAGCAGTCAGGTGGGAAAGGTTCAGCCTCCATTGCTCCCTGGAAGGGATTTGTCTCCAGGGCTGCCGAGTTACCACCCTCCAGCTACCTGGTTTTCTTCTTTGAGATTTTATACCTTTTCCTCTTCAATCCTTGAGCTGTTAACTAGCCCTATCTCAAGAATTTTACTTGTCTGGAATTTTACCTTTCCTATTTGGCATGGATACTTGTCTACGTATTTTATTATAACTCTTGTTAGAACTAAGCAATTTTCTTGAAAGACTTAGACAAGATTATACAACTGTGCTGCTGTGTCATTATGCAGTGGGTCACGGATAGCTGAACATCCAGGAGGATGGTGATAACAACCTCCCTGCAAATCTTCATGACGTGCTTTTCCATCAGGATCTTATCTTTCACCCAAGCATTTTCTGGCTCAGTATGCTTTCCTTTCTTACCAGCCCTACATTTTTCCATTTTCACCTCTTACAGAAATCCTTTCCAAACTCATCTGTTGCATCCCCTCTTTCTTTTATTGTGCTTCTTTTTCAATATTGCTGTTTCCAGCTGATCTTCCCAATGGCAACAGCTGCTTTGGCCTCCCAGAAGGGCCAACGCGATGGGGCCTCAGGAGAAAAACGCTGCCAGCTGCCCGCGTGTGCCATGTGTGCCCTGCAGGTCAACTGGCACTTGTTGAAGTATAAACAAACACGTCTGCCTTGCTGTAGTGAGTTGGAGTGTGAGTCCTACTGCGACCCACATGCAGACAGAAAAAATATCCCAAGACTGGGTTATTAGGGGTGTCCTCCTGAAGCAGGTCAAGAACCCGCTCTCTCTGTGTTACACCTCATTCAGTTGATGTCCAGGCTCTGCATTGATTCCAGTTGCAGCGACCATTGCGTTACTTGTAAGCAAGATCTGCTTCTGCGTGTGTGGCCTGTTGCAGCAGTTACTGGCCACAGGAGCGCATCACTATGTGGCACCGGTGTGCCTTAGGATGGGCTACTTGGGGGCCCACAAACCATACAGGTTTTTTGCAATAGCTTTCCTCGAGCAGCTTCACATCACCTGGGGGCATTCAGACTGGGTTACCACTCTAACTGATGTGAAGTAAAATCCCTAAAACCCATGCAGAGCCTTCGCGCCAACTGCTTTGATTCCTGATCTGTCTCCTTTCTCCCTCATCACGTGCTAATACGGACATACTCAAAATTTATCCACTCCATTCCGAGTCAATCACACGCAGTGGGCAAGGCCTGCACCCTTTGACTTTATCCTTTTATACTTTCCCACAACTGGAATTTCAAACCCACTCTTCCTTCTATCTCCAATCCAAGTATGCTCCCACTTTCCTAAAGCAGCTGAATGGCCCTAACATAAGCATCGAATTAAAAGCGATTCACCTGTTTTTCACTGTGGTATATGTGCTACTGACATCTTGAACAGCTTAGTATTGAGACGCCCAAGATAATATTCAGCATCTCTAGCAATGTATGTACCCAAGACAGGCTACTTCACGTTGCTTCGTGATGTTTTTGAGCTGATTTAATTCAGTTGCATTTCTGGACATAGATGTCGCTTTTCTATAACAGCTATTACAAATTGTGTGCATATTTTTAAATACAAAGCAGGATAAGAAGTGGGGTAAAGATCTTCAAGACAACTTGTAGCATGGTATTTAAAATAAATAGTGAAATCTTTCCTAAGCACTGGTAAAAGTATGACTAATGAACTGTTATCTTTTATCTGCCAAAAGAGTGATGAAAAATCTATTAGAAAGATGAAATATAATAAAAGTGCTATTTTGTACCAAAGGTACATTTGTAGTGGCAAATGCTATATTGCAGAAATGGTGAGAATACTCTATGCAGTTTTTTCTTTCTTTTTTACCTCTGTTTCCATCTCTTAAAATGCTGACTTTGTTTACATTTATTGCATTCTTCAAAGCCTCAAGCTGTGACCCTCTAAGATCATATGTAAGACTAACATGTCTTATTTGATCATATCAGTCTTAGCAGGCACAGTCTTACTTTCAATTAAGTAATAAATTCTAAGAGATAAACATCCTCAAATTCCACTAAAAAGCAAAAAAAAAAAAAAGTGAGAGAATACACCTCAAAAATGTAATTGTTTGTATTGTGCAGAATTGTTTGCAGTTTCATTTTTTTTTCCATTGACTTTGTAAGTCAGGAAACATGCAAATTACAGACTGGAATAATGTATTTTGTTATTCTCAGGAACAAAGCTAACTCAAACTTCCCGTTAAAGAGTTGTATTAAATTCTAGGCACAACCTCTTTAATTATAGTGATCCCTGCAAATATGTTCGGGGGAAAGGAATTGCTAAGTAGTTTCAGCAATTCCTGTTTCCCTTTTGTGGAGGAATAATGAAAAGTGTGAATCACACTTTCCACAAAATTTAATGAAATCCTTCATTAGAGAGACATGACATTTGTATTCCATATTAAATAAGTACTTTGTGCATGGGAAGTAACTCTCTTAATTTGTTTTAAATTGCTGGGAATCTATTACCTTTATAGGATGGATACTGATTGCTATGCCATTGGTATTTTCACAACCAAATCAGTTTCAAATGAAGGTTACAAACAGCATGCTAAACCAATTGCTGAAACAGAATACAGCATTATTTTTCAGTACTGCTTTCAATTAAAAAGTACTCCTTCTGTAATCCCACAGCTGACCAAACAGGAATGTTATTTATAGGAGATGCAATAATACAGGTCAGTAAACATTCACTTTTTCCACAGACATTTGTTTCATTTTTGCCTTTATGTTTATTTCATTAACTAACACATTGCAAATAATTTTCTCCCTATTGTATCTGGTTTTAGGTTAATGGTATAAATGTAGAAAGTGCTACCCATGAAGAAGTGGTAAGTCATTACACTTTGATTTTTTGGTAGTGTACAGAATATCCTGTGTCCATACTGTTCTGTTTTAGCCTTGCTCCATATAAGTTTACTCTTTTTTACTATAAAGACACAGTTGTATAGTCAGGTTTGTCATATTTGTGATTACCAAAAGCTTAATTTTGGCTGTTAGCACTCATTATAGTTTCTGCACTCTTACTGTGACTCTTCTTCATAGTAAGATATATGCACTTGTAGCACAAATGTGCTGTTCTAAAGTTGAGTCTTCATCGTTGTTTATTATAGTTTTTACATCCCTTAGAAAAAATAAGTATTTCAAAGCACAAAATAAGGCAAAAATGCAAAATCCTGGTAGGTTACCTCTATGTTGCTCAGCAGAGTGCAACTGCTCTTCCCAGAACAGGAACTGTATCAGTTTTATCAATGAACACATTATCTCCTTTTTTTTTTCCCCTCCTGTAAACTGTACACTGGGCTGCTTGCCATGAAAATTCAATGGAATGCGAACAAAAAAATTAAAAAGCCTTTACTATTTAACAGTGAATGGTCAAAGTACAAAAAACATACATTACCTTTTTTTATGATGCTACTTTAGGTACCAAAATGTCCTTTGAGTGATCACAATTAGTCTTTCAGGGGTTGCAAATAAATTGTATATTCTTTTATATATTTGAATGTATATGCATATATAACATAAGTATATGTATATATAACATATGTGTGTGCACAGATATAGTCTTTATGGATTATGCCTTTGGTATAGCATCTGATTCACTGGGATTGCAGGTGCTCCTAAAGGGTTCACCTGCTGTGGTAATATATTTAAATGGTAATAAAATGCTCACCTTCTTAGCAGTGCAGGAACAGAGATTGAATTAGTTTAGTAAATAATCTGATTGAACCTACTGTAAAAGCAACACTTAAAAATCAGAATATGTGTGTGGGGGTCAGTGTCATGATCCTGCTCAGGTATTTAAAAACTTTGTTTCCCATTGCCTTTGGTGCAATTGAAAGGGACTCAACTTCTGTAGGCCTTGCCGCTGCATGCACTGAAAAGTAGAAAATCTAATTAACGTTTTGCTGCCTATTTCTAAAAGTGCACTTGTGTGAGAACTTGTGGGGATTCCTGATGGGAAATGTATAAAGGAAAACAGTTATTTTATTTGGTGAACTGATGTAACATGACATAATTTCAGTTGTGCCCTATTTATATTTATTTACCATATACATTACTGTGGGCTGTGGTGCACTGCACAGTGCTCCTGTTTCATGTTGAGAATTCTCAAGTGTTAGGAAGTATGGACAGTAATAACAATAGCATACAATGTTAGAATTAAACTTTTCTAAATGCTGGGACAAGAATGGGAGAAATCAAAAAAGCAGTGGTATTACATGGTTTTAAATTTCATCTTATTCTGTAAGTCATTTTAAGATGCTATTTATCAAATTTTGTGGAAGTTTATTTATAAGGAATCAAGAAATGTGCTTAAACGTTGGTTCTTTTTGATGGTATCCATAGGACTAAGATGCAAGTTCTGTCTTCAAGCCTGAGTGCTCATATTAGACACATGCTAATCCCTAGGTGGTACTCCCAGAGGTTATAGGGCTATAGATAATAAATAACCGTAATAAAGAAATCTTGTACCTAACAAGACCATACCAGCATGCAAGAACTAGAAGAATACAGAAAACAAAGATCTCAAATTCAATCTGGGATGATATGAAGGCACACATCTCCGTATCCTGGTTTTCACGGGACAAGCAGCGTGTGTGGATTGCTGCAACACACGGAAAAGGCCCCTTGCCCAGGATTGTACAGCACACTGCCGAATGCAGTCACAGTTTCTGCCCAGCTTTTGAGGCTAGTGATGTTCAGTTTAGAGGAATCCTGAGACTGAAGAATGGGATTATGGTGACTAGTTGTAGCATGATATGCTCACTCACTTGTGTATTCAGTTTCATGGTAATATTCAAGCAATGGACCAAGGTCTTCTGGTGAGGGTTGGTGTTTTTTGCTTAAAAGGAAAATAATTAAAATGGTTTTTACATTGCTTTATAGAATTAAGATGGCAAGGGTTTCCCTTGGGAAAAAAATAAAATAGGGAACTACTTTCCTCTTCTAAAGAATGCTGCTTCTGTAGCATTTTCAGTGCTTAGATGCTTCTACAGTGTTTTTACCATCACATGTTCTCTCCAGTGGGCCTAAGATGAATATCTTAGACCAATGTTCTGGCAGCATTTCTTGCACTTTCCCCTCCATACTCTTCATATTCTACCCCAGCTGGAGAACCACTTCCACAGCAGCACTCAGACTAATGCATTGAAAAGCACAGAGGATGAGAGATGACAGGGAACCTGTCAGTTTTGGAAGCCACTGAAACAAGTCACCAGCTCTTGAGCGGGTGTATCCACATGGCTCCTAGCAATAACATGTTTCACAGCATCTGTTCCCTGTGCTGCCATACTCTCTATTCTGTCCTGAACCACTGATAACCTCAGCCCCATCCTTCTCCTAAATATTGTTTCCGACAATTCTATACCATATAGCTTTGATAGGCCACTGCTTCTGCTGCAGTGATGATTGCTGATTTGGTAATGGGTAGCTTAAGGTTTAGCAGCTTCAAGGCTTTTTCTAAGGATTCTTACCTAGCCTTATAATTACAAAAAATTTACTGGATTTCATTTGAAAATGTAGTGGGCACTTGCCATTCTCACTGACTCAAAGAAAAACAACAGTCCATAATATGCTTATTTTTTGTACCTTTTAATTTTCCAGTTATTTAATGAGGTTTTGAAATGAAGTTTATGACAATGTATGGTCTAACCTGAAACAAAATAATTTATTGAATAGCGGTTAATTTTTAACTGGTTTATTTCATTGATCAGATTGGCTGTATGCAGATAAAGCCAGTTCCTGTTCACTCCATGTGCAGTATAGATGAAAATAGTTACCCCCTGTTGCCTGTTTATTGGCAGTTAGCAGTCGATTCACTGACAACTGTATCTCAGCATCTGTAGCAACCAGAAATGACATGGGCTTTGACAGCCTTATCAGAAAGGCAGAAATTACATGGGCAAAGAAACTAAACTTGCTTTTGTTACCTGGAGGTGATCTCTCTAGGTCAAGATAAAATGCAGCTGCATGATCTTGCAGTCCCTTTCTTGGTGTTGATTAATACCATCAGGCTGAACCTGGAGAATAATTACAGAGAATCTCAGAAAAGCACAGAGTCAGGTCTATTGTGTATTGCTGAACCGCCCTCCTGCTGTCTGTATTGTTATTGCACACACAAAACTCTAAACCTCCTGAAAGTTATTCCCCACAAAACGGTAAGTTACATCCCTTAAGGATTGTTTTTGAGTACCAAGAAGCACTCCACAACTATCGATGTAACACAGCTATGCTGCAGTGGTGAGGAGTGACAGAGAAATGCATAACGCTGCTCTTTGCCCTGGGTGTGGGAATTCAATAGAAGCATTAAACAAAACTTCCTGGAACAGCTGTAGACCATATGGCTGAAGAAACTCCAGAAGGAAGAGAGGTCTCAATGGGCAAGGAGACAGATCTGCAAAGAGACTTTTCTACTACCACAACCTGGTATCATAGTCAGAGTGGGGTTAGATAAATGCATCAGGCGGTAGGAGAAAGGGCTGATTGTATGAGATTTGAGATGAAGTAGGCTATTGCCAAAGTTCCTGAGAGAATGGAAGATGTTTTGTTTCTTATTTTTATCAAAATTATGTCATTGCTTTTTTGTGAAATAATGGTTGAGATTTCTCATCCAAAATGAAGATCTCCGTATCTGAATATGGTGTTTTTGCAGTTGAAAAGAAATGCTTCAAAAAGAAGGGTTCATTTAATGTCCCTAAGCTTTCAGCTTGTAGAAATCAGTTGTTTGTCAGTAGCTGCTGTTTGGAGATGGAACATGTCAGTGATGATGCGTTTGTCTGCTACCTGTCAGGAGGTTAGTATTTCTCATCTCATTTTTGGTGGATTACAGAAGCCCAGAGTGTGTGCACTTGCACATAAACATGGCACATAAACATCTAAAGTGAGATTTATATTTAATTTAGGAATAAGTCTGAGCGATCCATTTAATTTTTTAAAAAAGGAAGACTTCAGTTTACATTCTTGAGGGGCCATGGATCCCTATGTCATTTTGTTTGATGAAAGTGGATGTGTTTAAACTTCTGATATGGCACAAATCCAGAACTGCAATAATGTTTGCTTGAACAAAGGGCTTCTATCATATGTAAGGTTTTTAAGGTATGCAAAATAGGAAATCCCACTCCTAAATTCCATTTAGGGTTCAGAGGCATCACAAACCATCAGCTTTGAGTTTTACATACAATGCAGTAGGTTTGGACACCGGGAAACACCACTGAAGAAGACAGTGTTACAATACATTAAGCTATTAATATAGGAGCTTAGTCATTAAGGGTATTTGTCCAGAAAGCAGGAGATTAAAGACGGAGGACTCATCTGCCTTTCAGGAAATGATACCTGCATCTGCTTCCTCTGTAAAAAGTGCCTTATTTTCTAAGTGTCAGTCAGGTTAGGTGAGAGGCAATCCCGTTCAAAAGACACTCAGCAGTCAGGCTTGGGTAGTCTCAGTTCACACTGGGTTGCATTTTACACTTAACATTGTTTACATCATACAACGTGTTTAATCAATTGGAGCCTGCCAAAGGTTATTCACTAATTCTTTTGGCTCGCTTTATTTTCATCTGGCACCATGATCTCTTGCATATTCAGTCATCTACTGCAAGATGGAACTTCTGAAATGTTATTCACCAATATTGTTTGAACACATTTCATCTTGCTGCTTGCATTCTGGGTGATGAAGACCTCTTCTGTAAATACCTAACTCAAGATCACGAATTATACTATGTAACCCAAGGGTCTATGCGCTGGGTCTGGCTAGGATGGAGTTGCATAGCAGCTAGTATGATGCTGTATTTGGGTTTGTGACTCAAACAATGTTAATAACACACCAGTGTTTTCATTACTGCTGAGCAGTGCTTGCACACCATCAAAGCTTTCTCTTTTTCCTGCTCTTGCCCTTCTCAATGAGGAGGCTGGAATTGGGCAAGCATTGGAAGGGGACACAGTCAGGACAGCTGACCTGAACTGACCAAAGGGATTTTCCATGCCATATAACATCATGCTCAGCAGTAAAAATTGCGGGGAGGGTTTTCTGGGGGAAGCAGCCATTGCTCAGAGACTGGCTGAGCATCAGTCTACTTGTAGGAGATGGTGAGTGATTGCCTTTGCATCACTTGTTTTGTTTTTACCTTTGTCTTTGCTTCACTTATTAAAGTGTCTTTATCCCAAAGGTTTTGTTGCTTTTGTTTTTCCCATTCTCTCCCCTGTCCTGCTGGTTGGGGGAGCGAGTGTGCGGCTGTATGGGTGCTCAGCTGCTGCCTGTGGTCAACCCACCACAGACTACTAAAAGGGATGCTGGTGGCAAAGGTAGAGATACTAAATTTCTTTACTAGTGCCAGCCATAATGATAAGCCATTGAGGGGCAGAGACAAGTACATGCTTCTAGGGTTTTTTGGTGTCAGGCTGTTGGTTTTTTCCTAATTGTGTTTTGGTGGGTTTTTTTTGTTTTTTTGTTTGTTTGTTTGTTTGTTTGTTTTGTTTTGGTTTTGTTTTTGTTTTTGTTTTTTTTTTTTTTTTTTTTTTTTTTTTTTTTAATTGTAGCTCTAGCAAATATTTTCAAGAATTTGCTGTGGGTTTTTTTTTTTGTTTTGTTTCACAATGGCATGTCTGGATTCCTTGGTGTTTAGACTTTTCCCCCTTTTGTTCTTCATTTCTACCATTTTAGCATATCTGCTGGTTCACTGTTATAGCATGTGAGGAGGTGCACTGAGTAGGCACAAACTCAGATAACCTGCATTTTACTAAATGGAAGATTACGTGTAATTGTCAGTTTGGCTCACAGGTGTTAAAGACTTAAGACCTACTGTTGTAAATACACGGGAGAGAAGGCTACAACATCTGGGAGCTGTAGGAAACGAGGCAGTTTGTTCTGTCTGCCACCTACCATCTTCACAACTGGCACTCTGGGGATGTTTATGTAGATAGCTGATCCTGATTGTACCAAATACCTAGCTTTGTTTCTTGACCCTTGAACTTCCAGCAAGGTTAAAAGGTGATCACTTCTCTGCAAGCCAAACAACTAGCTGGTCTGTCAGCAACAATTTCAGAACAAACTGACTTTTCTGCTTTTAACCTCTAATTACTAGAATTTGCTTTTCTCCACAATTCTTCAAGCTGCTACTATCACACCTTAGTTCTGGCTAAGGGTATGGATAGAAACATAAATAACTCAAAATCAGGACTGAAGAAAATCCTGCTTTTACAGTAGGTAATACAACAGACTGTGGAAAATTGAAAATAATTTATTTTCCTTGAAAAATAAGTGTATTTTTAGAAATATAGTATCAGTGTGGAGAGACTGTGAATACAAAAAATGTTAGTTTGGAGATTAATATAGTTTCTGTATTGCTCCTCTGAGAGGAAAATTAATTTTGTTTCTGTGTTGGGTTTGCATGGCAAGGTTTTGGTGGCAGGGGGGCTACAGGGGTGGCTTCTGTGAGAAGCTGCTANACACTGGAGCAGTTTGTGAAGGACTGTAGCCCGTGGGAAGGACTCACGTTGGAGAAGTTCGTGAAGGACTGTCTCCCGTGAGAGGGACCCAGCGAGACTGTGAATACAAAAAATGTTAATTTGGAGATTAATATAGTTTCTGTATTGCTCATCTGAGAGGAAAATTAATTTTGTTTCCCTGGTGTCTAATCATATTATCATCCCGTACAATACAAAAGGAACAGTCAGTTCTGCTGAAGGGACAGAGGGAAGCAGAGGGGAAGAGTAATTTGGTTGAAATTCACAATGAAGGGACACCACTTGGCTGGGACTTCGGTTTTCAAGTTATTCACAATAAACTGTAAAAGGAAATGAAACATGGGGTGACAGTTTGCTGATTCAACAGAATTTTTCAGGTTGGTAAGGATCATAGAATCATGGAATCATAGAATGGTATGGGTTAGAAGGGACCATCCAGTCCCAACCCCCCTGCCATGGGCAGAGACACCCTCCACTAGACCAGGTTGCCCAAAGCCCCATCCAACCTGGCCTTGAACACTTCCAGGGATGGGGCATCCACAACCTCTCTGGTCAACCTGTTCTAGTGCCTCACCACCCTCACAGTAAAGAATTTCTTCCTAATGTCTAATCTAAATCTACCCTCCTTCAGCTTGAAGCCATTACCCCTTGTCCTGTCACTAAATCCCCTTGTAAACAGTCCCTCTCCAGATTACTTGTAGGCCCCTTCAGGTACTGGAAGGCTGCTGTAAGGTCTCCCTGGAGCCTTCTCTTCTCCAGGATGAACAACCCCAACTCTGTCAGCCTGTCCTCACAGGAGAGGTGCTTCAGCTCTCTGATCATTTTTGTGGTCCTCTTCTGGACCCACTTGAGCAGATGAAGGATAAGGGAGAGCTGTGAAGACTGACGGTAGGACTCGGTGATTCAGTGGCAATAGAGTAGAAGGTAATCTGCACAGATGGCAGAATAGGCAAGTTGTCTGGGTCGACTTTCTTCTACCTACCACGTTCTGTGAGTAGCCTTCTTGTCCACAGTATTCTCTGCAACAGCATTTGAGGGAAACCCAGGGAAATCTCTGCTAAAGGCTACTCCTGAGAATACTTCCTTGTCTCGCATGTTGTGGTGTGGGCTGGGTGCTTCTCTCTCTGTTCTGAGTGGAAGAGGGAAATAAGGTTCAGAAGGATTTTAGTGAGTCCCTGAGGTGAGTACTGCCCTATGATGAAATGCACTAGATGTGCCTATTTGTATCCAGTGTAAGCAAAATGTAGATGACATGATGGTTTTTCATCACTGGAGCTTTTCAAGATTCGATTGTACAGGGTGCTAAATAATCTCACGTAGGCTGCCTTTCCCATGAAAGGTTGGGCCAGATGATCTTTTGAGGTCCTTCTCAACCTAGGCTGGTGTATGATTCTGTGATCAGTTCAAATGTAATTTTGAATGAAATTAATCCCATTTCACGATAATAAAATAAAAAATATTTCTGTTGGCTAGAAAAGGCAGAAATGAGTGTCTAGACATATAAAAAGAACTAGGTGCTACATGATATTTTTTCTTACTATATCTTAGTCATATACATTTATAGTAAAGTCATGTATTTCACACACTTTTAGTATTTCAGACAAATGTTAATCTAATTGGAATTTTGTTCACTGACCTAGGAAATACTTAGAAACTTTTTGTTGTTGTTGTTGTTGTTGTGGTTGTTGTGAGAAGTCTCACAGAAGGGAATCACTGAATAAGCAATATCCATTTAAAAAGATAATCCATTCAATGGGGATTGGTTTAGATTTTCAGAATTTGAACTTTTAGCCAGTAGTTATCAAAAGTTTTTGCCAGATCTTTGATAACTTCAGATGTTTATTGTAATACTATTTAATGTGTTATTTGCATGTCTGGCAGGGAGTGATGAACTTGTGCTTCAATAGGCTGATTCATTGAGACACAAGGAATAAATCTGAACATTGTTTATCTTCCTTTAGAAACTGAAATTTTATTTTCATTCATCCCTTATTCCATCATCCATTCTGTGTTGGCTCTTTTAGAATTAAAGTTTTCTGCATGGTCTTCTGAAATTCAGTTACAAGTGGTGGAACGTAGGTGATTAATTTTACCGATATAATATCAGAAACAAAAAGGTCAAATAGAAAAAAAGTTGGAAGATACTTACCTAAAAAGATACACAGTGCTTAACTGCTCCACAAATACATCAAATTTTGTAAGATGATAAAACCCATAGAATTATAGTGATGACTTAATAAAATCAATAAAATCATAAAAATAATTGTAAAATAACTTCTCAAATTGATAGATGCTTGTGAAGTAGCAAAAATACATTCTTGCGATTTACTAATTTTACTGTGTAGTAATATCATCATACTAATGAGTAGATTTTATTGATTTATGCTGTTATTAAAATCATTAATGTACTATCTTTAAACAAATTAAGATATATATTTACAATGTGAAAACTGCAGTGTTACGTTCTGTTGGTTTAACTACATGTTAATATTTGAATATGTAACTCAGTAATAATTGAGGCAAGAACCTTGTAATATTTGGAGAAAATAAAAATGATGTTTTCATTTAATATCCATAGAGGATTTAATACCTTAAGATTCAGGCCAGAAATATTCAGCAATACAGATCAAAGTTCAAGAGAAATGCTTGCTGTTTTGCTAGATTCTCCAGGTAGCTGCTGTATTAAAATGTATAGATATCCTTACAGACACGTTTCTGACCCAAGACTGATGCTGAACTTCAGGGTATTCCTTGAACTTCTACAGTTTTTCCTGCAGGAAGCTTTTCAGTTTGAAGATGCTCTTTCACTTAACAGAGAAAATGTTAGGAAGTCAAAAAGAACAGTGAAAGTGAAATATGGCAAGTATAAAATAGAGAGTTTAGCTAGTTAAATGAAGGAAAAGAGAAGTATTTTTCTGCACAGAAAGACTGTGCATGTTTCATTTTTTGTAGATCTATCTTAATGCTACCAAGATGAAGATTCTTAGTATGTCAGCAATACTCTGCATAATTCACTCGAACAGTTAGACCTTTGTACTGCAATTTTGTTTTTCTGTCAACACAGAAGAAATAATCTTCTGTTATTGGTATGGTAATTCTACCAGATCCAGAAGCACTGGTAACTGAGATTTTCTCACATCATGTGAATACTCTCTGATTCCTTTGAATGTCATGGAACTGTTTGATTTTTCTTCTTCAATGCATGGCTTTCCCATTTTCTTGGTACTTTCCAAAATTTGCTTTTAGATTTCTTCATTTTAGTAAAGTATTTCTGTTGAGAGTTTAAAAGTGATGTTCTAAGTGGTGTTCGTTTACATGAAGTTGTGCTTCTGTATTCCCTGTCTCTTGCTGCCTCACTCTCTTCCTCCGTTTTGTTGGGTTTTTTTTACTCACACTGGAAGAAGACGTGGATACTACTAAAGAGCATTTTAAAAATGAACATTTACCAAAAAGAAAAAAAGATAATAAAATTGCATACACTTTCTAAAATAGTCTATATACATTACTTCAAAGTTTAACAGGAATTAAATCTTACTGTATGAATGCAAAATACCAAAAAAGTATGTGGTATTGCACAGAAACTTACCGTTAGTGTCTTAAATCACCTCAACATCACACTGCAGGAATTGCACGTATTTCCAGGGATTGTCATGTGTTGAAGTAACAGCGCAGATGCAGTAGAGTAGAAATGAGAAATCAATCCCTTCAAAAATTATATTGAACATTGAGAGAAGTGTCTGTGCGTTTTTGTGGGGGTGTACATTTTGTCATGGGAAACCTAAAGAAATATGAAACAGAATAAGCAAACAAAGCAGCCCTTGTGCTTCCAGAGAGATGACAAACAAGTCTCAGGAAAATGTCAGAGAAGGAAGAAAAGGAAGAGCAGTAGGAAAGCACAGAAAATCTGTTCCAGTGACTTTTTGAAAGGGCTTTTGCTGATGCTTTCCCTGATCTCTCTCATGTGACTATGAAATAAAAATTAAAAAAAGTAAAAGATGCAATTGACAAACCCAGAGTTAAAGTGGCCTTCCTTCTCATATACATGAGAGCGATTAATTAGTCAAAACTTCCAGAGACAATAAAATCAAGGTACATACTTTCACAGGCTTGACATTACCACTTCCCTTCTCCAGATCCTCTCTGTTCACGACAGCTGAAGAGGGAGGAAGGGGAAAATGATGGAGATTTCTCTAGAACAACCTGGCAGGGCTATGCTGAAATAACTTAGGGGGATCCATCCTTATGGGTACCCACTGAGTCTCCTGTTGTTTTTTCAAAGTATTTTTATGATAAATGCTTTTAATCTTTTGAAGATAGTTTCAGCATTTTCTGAATTTTCTTCCAAATAGTTTCATAGTTGTTTCCTAAAAACAAAACAAACCAAAACAAAACAAAAAAACCTACAGGGGTTTGAAAAGAACAAAGCCAAAACTTTTAGGATATTGTACTTCTCTAGCTGATTTCCAACGCTGACCTGCATTGTCATTGGATATTGGAAAAGAGGTTTTTACTTACCAACTTTTTTATGACTAGTTTCTGCGTGTGAAATATGATTTATTTAGTTTGTGATTAGGCATATTGTCGTCCCAATATGCTGCTGTTACCATTATTTGTTTAAATGGGCAATTTGGGGCATAGAATAAGGGAGTCGTATCTTGACTGGCATAAGGTTTCGATGTGCTCCAGGCTAAGAGGCTATCTCCGGTTACACACAGACATATGGACAGAAACAACATGGGTAGAATCCATCAGCCCTAAATATTACTGACAGGGAGTTTGCTGAGATGATCGCAGACTCTTGGTTTCCCTGTTATTAGGAGATAGGCATTTGGGATCAGGCAAAGCAGGCATGTAGATTTGAAAGCATTTGTAAATCACTTTCAAACGCAATGCAGTTTTCCGATACAGCTGTACGAGAAAATGCAACATTTCTATAAATAAATTTTCCTGAAGAAACTCTTTAACCATTAAACATTCAATAAGTTTCTGTTTAGTTAAAGCATTTTAATATATTTTTAGGACTAGAGAGACCAAAAAGGAAAAAAAAAAAAAAATCAACTTTCTGAAGATTTTACTTTCTTAACTTCATCTTAGTGGTTCTTAAAGAGTTGCTTTACCATTGCCTCAGTCAGTCCCAAAAGAATGCTTTAGTCATCTGTTATGTGGACAGCAAATACCTGTTACAGTCAGTAGATAGCTGCAGAGCAGCAGGCATCAAAGAGCTGAAGCAGGAACTGAATGAAGTGACCGAACCCTTTTATTAGGAGCTTTTATTTGTGGGTTTAAGGTAGTTCCTTTCATCAGTAAAGACTTACAGTGTATTTTAGAAAATTAGCTGCTGCTATGTAGATGGGCAATTACAGGAAGAGTGAAAAAATATTAATAGCAAGAATGCCGATTTGTGACATTAGAGAGCAGAGGGAAGTTCTGCTCTTCCTAGTTTTTCTATTCTTTCAGTTACCCTAAAGGATTTTTCTGAGCTATTTTCTTGGGGATTTGGTCATAGTAGAACAGCAGCCCTGTTACCATGACAGTAAGACAAATAATTAAAAAGTGTTTTTCACCTTGCTTAGATGAAAAATATCCGAGTTTATTTTCATTTCTCCAGCTGCTAATTTGCCATAAGTATTTTGTATCCTGGCACTGCATAAAAATAAAGCTATGGAAAATCAGCAAATTATAGTACAATTTTAAAATTTTGTGAGATGTACAATTCAACCTCACTGTTTGCCAGATGCTCTAAGAAATGTGATTATTTCATCACTGAACACATCTGGCAGCATTCCTCATTAAGTAGCAAGTTGTAGTATACTTTTGGTCTCCAGTGCCTTTTATATGCAAATGATAAAACTCACATGCTTTAAAACACATTTTTGCCATATAAATTTGCACCCTTTTGTGCTCTTACAGTGCTTTTGTAAACAATAGCAACATTTCAGAGAAAGATTTTAAAAAAGGAGTAGCACGTTACAGTGCCTGTGTTAAATCTATACTTTAAAATATTACATAATTTCTGTAATGTACTTGTGGAAATTGACTTTCTTTCAAGCTCTAAACATGATAAGAAAACAGCCACAATTAAGTAGTTCAGATTTCAGTACTACTATTTTACCCCCATCTATTTCATATTCACTTAATTCCCTGGCTTATAGAAGCAGCAAGTAGTCTGGCGTTATGAGCATTTACGGTGTGCGTAATCTTTGACTACAAAAGCAGAATTACTATAATTAAAACTGATGGAAGAACTCAGCTACCTGGCACAAAGGAGCTGTAGGAAGAATCGAAGTCTTTGTTCAGGTATGGACACAAAATGTAGCACTTGGATAAAGCACACAGAGAGTGTGTCTGGACATGTACGATTTTAAGCAGCACTTCCTAAGGGTAAAAGGAGTTAAGATTTTAAAAATTGGAAAAAAAAAAAAACAACCAAAACCCAAACATCTGTGTCCCTTTTAACCCTTTTCATTTTGTATTTATTTCATTTTAAATATTGAAAGACCTACAAAGGATTTATAACAAATTATACTAGGCTCTTTAGTCATGTATTTCTTCCATCTCCTCCCACCTGTATAAAACTGAGCCCCATGGAGGGAGACCAAATATTTAAGCTAAAGGAGAATGTTGAAATAAGAACAAAAGGCTGGATAAGTCTGGAGTGTCTTTGAAAGGGCTGGTAGGAAAAGAAATGATGTAGTTTTAAAACAGGACTTGATAGATTTGGGAACAATGCCGTATGATGTCCCTTGTTATCCCTGACAATCGCTAGGAAGACCTGTCCACTCTTGCTTCCTTTGATCCTTGCGTCATGTGCACAAACTACTCTGCACAAACTATGTCTTCATTGTTGGTTGCTCTGCTGGGTTTCCATGTTGGTTGAGTGAGTGTCTCTGAAGCAGGACTCTCTCCTTCTCATTTCTCCCTCTCCCTCCTTCCTGTGCCTACCTACACCATGTTTTGTGCTTTGGACTAATATTGGGTGACCCTCAGTATTTCATCAGGGTAGGGAGAGCTGCGGAGTGCTATCTACTCTAGCTCAATGTTATTAAGGGGACCAAGCTGCAAGCTAATGAAGACTTAGTATACACCCTTGTGATACTGAATACATTAATTAAATAAATGTGTTTGTAAAAGCTTAGTCGTACTCTGTTTACATCAGTGAAACTCAGTTATTTTGCATTTTGTAAATGTCCTGAAATGGAAAGAAAATGTAAGTTATATAGAGGACTTACACCCACATAAAATTAACTCATTAATAAAATTGGTGTATTTTTGATCACAAGAAAGATTAATAAACTCCTTTGAGATCACTGTATGAGCTGTACATAAGTATTGTTTGTTTTCAAAAAGTCATTGACTTAATGGGAGTGTGTCTAAATAAGTGCACGGGTCTTACAGCTGTCTAACACTTCAGGCACGTTTGTTTAGCCACTGAATTGAGGGTAGGTAATGGCACCTGGTCTTGTTCCATATTGTATATAGCAGACAAAACACTTACTTAGAGAGCAGGAGTGTATTCATACACTTCAGATGGCAAATAATCTAGCACATTGAATCAAAACTATTACAGAACTGGATCAGGAGATCAAAAGAGGTTTTGCTGTTGTTGTTTTTTGTCTCATATGGTATTAGACAGCAAAAAGTCTAATAGACAAAATTATAGCCCAGTATTTAAACAAATATGGCTCGAGCTGTAATCAGTACTCTGGGGGAAGAGAAACTAATTCTTCAGAAGACTATAACATGTCGATGAGATTTGCATGATGTTCCCCTCATCATTTAAAATTATTTTTTCCAGTACAGGAAATGTTTAGTATTGAATAAAAGAATATACTTTATGGTGACTTGTGCTGAATAAATATTGCCCTGTACAGTAGCACAATTGCAAGGAAGCATGGGCTGTGCTCCTGAGATAGTCTGCAGAAGGTTCAGGTATGGGACTTTGCCTAACACAAATTTCTTTCTGATGTATACTGAATATAGCAGATCATCTGCTGTTTTATGGTGATGGTAGTGCTTTGATGCTTGGGGAGTTGTGGAAAGAAAAGCATTAAAGGCTGACATACAGGCTTACTATAAAATAGTGCTGAATTTCATGCATAGGTGTTCCCATTATCCTATTATGTTCTTCTACGTGCTGTAGTTCAGTGCAAAAGAGGAATTTTTTTTATTTTATAGGTGCTCCAGTTCTTTAAGCCTGAAACAGTGAATATGTATATGATTACAAATAAGTTCTGTGCTTCATCCAAAGTGAAGGGCAGTCCGCTGAGCTGATCAGTCCATAGGTGTAGAACTTCTACCTGTATGCACTTCAGCTGTGAATATGTAGACACCAAAAGCAGTTCTTAGTGTTTCTGATATTTAGTCCTGTATTAACTCTGGATGTCTGTGAAATGTCTGTTAGACTAGAAAGACTTAGTACAAAAGGATCATTGTGGAAAAGTTTGTTGTAAGAAAAGAAAGCAGTGCCTAAATTGTCAGTAATTTCTAAATCAGAGAATGCAGCATATGACCTGCTGGATTGGATAACTTCAAAAGGTTCTGGTTTAGCTTTTGCACTCAGTAGCACAAGACAGCCTTCATTAAATGTTGTCCATCATTCAGCTGAAAGTCATCATCGCTTCATACCATTGCCAGTGGATGATTGCAAAAGTTTTCTGACTGATATCTCTCTCCTTAGAGGCCCTTTTAGTCCGATAAAATCCTTTTCTGAGAACTCTGCAGGTATGTTATGAATACAAGCAAACACTGACAAAGAAAATTGGAACAGTAACAGCTCCATGAAAACCTACATTTGGTCTTTTTAGCTCAGTCTGTGCCAATTGGAGTTTGTGTAAACACAACCACTTAACTATCATCTAGAAAGATTTTCAAATATATTTGAAGAATATGAACCTGCAGGTTTGGACTGCTCCAATTTATTTGCTTGAAAAGGCTTGCATTTGGGATAGAAATGTCTGCATTTCTCCAAATTCTGATTCCACTTAAGCATACACGTTTCCAGTCACACTCAGTCAGATATGTGTATGTGTATTTGAACTGGAAGTGGCACTTTGATACTATAGTATGTGTTGCTGATATACCAGATGTCAGTAATGATTTAATGAAGTGTCAGTCTAAGAATTGTATGTTTGTCTTCTAGTAATTTGTCCATTTCTGTCTGTTGTGACTTTTTAATACCTGAGACAGTTCTTTCTTTTTATAAGTAACGTGTAACAGTAGACGAGCAATAAAACATACTGCTTATTCTAAAATTCTGAGTTGTAGGATGGCAAAGTTACTTTCTCAGGGATGGCGCAGGTAAGAGTTTCTCAGGGATACTTCAGGTAATAGTTAGACTTTAGCAAATTTATTTAAACTTCCATTGCTTCAGGGAACAGCTGATTTGGCTCAAAATGTGTTTTCCAATGCACAATGTGTATCACCATCTTTTGTACCCCAGATCTTTGTGTAAGCATTGTTTTGAAGAGAAACACAGATTAAAGTGTGTAATTAAGTAGAA
Organism: Aramus guarauna; assembly: GCA_013400195.1. NCBI lineage: Eukaryota > Metazoa > Chordata > Aves > Gruiformes > Aramidae > Aramus > Aramus guarauna. The sequence continues at coordinate 694,553 of VXBL01005745.1, read as the reverse complement.
AAAATAATGTACAAAATAATGAAAAAACATTTAAATAATTTCCTTCTTTGTCTGTAATTCCTGGTAATTATATCATAAAGGAGCAGTGTTACTTGTTTAAATTAATAATGAAGCTTTGTGGTTAAAAACATCTTTTACTGTATTTTTAGGCAGAAATGAGAGAAAAGTGCTAATTGAGTGAATGAAGAAAAATTGCAGTTTAATTTAAATTGTGAAAATTTCCATAAGCTGCATTTCCTTGATTGGGTTGGAAGGGACATTCAAAGATCATCCAGTTCCAACCCCCCTGCCATGGGCAGGGACACCCTCCACTAGACCAGGTTGCCCAAAGCCCCATCCAACCTGGCCTTGAACACTTCTAGGGATGGGGCATGCACAACCTCACTTTGGAAGTGATCATTAATAGCATCCTTGGTAAATTCAACATTATTCTCTGTATTTTCCTGGATAATTAGAAAATTTTGAAGTAGCTATACATGTCTGATGCTGGTCAGCTCTGTCTTTTTTTTGTTGCTTGAGGGCTTTACATTTAAGTAGAGGGATGAGAGTAGAATACTTTTATCTATGGATGGTATCAGTAACAGAGCAGTACCGTGTCAGTATTGTTGCTATATTGTAACAGTGACAACATTCTGGACGGAAACTACTTCATAAAAATATTTTTTACTTCACCACTTTTCTCCCATGCTCTCATCTTTTTAAATTTTAGTTGATTGAAATAGAGACTGTATGATATACTTGCAAAATGACAAGTAAAATCCCTCAAAATTGTAGTAATGTAAGCATTCATCTAATGATCAGATAAAAATTGTAGAATAAACAACAGAGATAAGAGACCACTAAAAAACTAATGCCCTGAATCTTTCATATATAATAGGAAGAGGCCATACTGAAATAAATATATTATTTTCTTAAAGATGTAATCTTTAAATGTATACGTATGTGTATTATCTTCCAGTAGCCATATAGAAAGCTAATCATTTAAGCTAATTATTCATCACAATCTGAGGAAATAAAACCACAAGATGCTACTAGCATGTACGGCACGGACAGTTTTTCCAAACAAGAGTGGGTTGAGTCATTAGCAATATTATACCAACTTGCATAATTCATTCTGTGATTTGCTCAATGGTTGTGAAAGCTACAAATCTCTTCAGGCACATACACAAATGTCAAATAATAGTACTGGTAAAGCAGAGAAGCATAAGGAAAAGTTATTTGAGCCATGGTATATAATTATGTAGGATATCTATGATAGATTTCTGTAAAAAGAGTTTTAGTTCTAATTATAGGATAAGATAGCTAAGTGAAAATGAAAAGACTGGAAGAGCATTGCAAGTCACTGCACAATTAATAAATTGACTGTCATTTTCCTAGTATATTTTTATAAATTGTTCAGACACAAATGCTTGTTTTGGAGTAGCCAATTAAGCATTAAGGAAGAGAGTAGTGCTCATCCAATACCGCAAATCTGAGGAATATTAGAATCAGAAGTATTTACTGGAAACCACTTCATAATTGGCCAGTGGAAAAGAGACAAGTGTCAAGAAATCATTATTTCTTGAACTAACTTAATTCTGCTTCATGCTTCTGCAATACTGTTTGCAATCCATTTTTAATTTTATAAAGTTTTTTTAAAGCCATTTTGCTTCTGTCATTTTAAAGACTACTTGTACTGTGAGGTCTCTGTTTTTCATGCATCTTCCTTGCCTTCTCATAGACACAAAAGCACGATATCAGATTTTTCAGTTCTACTCATATGGGTTGAGTTGAAACCACCTAGTTTCCAAAAAAATTCAAACATGTTTTAATCTAGGAGGCATTTTGAGTATTAAGTACTGTTGTTCCTTTTTCATTCTGAGGGTTTAAGAATTTTTTAAAACTTTTAGTTCTCTAGATTTCATTGGGTATTTTACTATTCTATGTTATGTTCTAATTAATCTTCATCTGTTTTACTACAAATTCTTGGTGGTTTGCCTGCTGCGTTACAGGCTTGTACACCTAGATACTTGTCAAGCCCAAGACTTGCACTTTGTGTGAATTTGAAGTGGTCTGTTTGTGAAACACGTGTACTTCAAGATCAGACATTCAAGATCAGACATTCACCAGGAGATTCACTTCCTTTTACTTCAGGATTCTCACTTCAGACTTTTAGTCTGAGTTAGGTGTTCAATCTTAAATTTTCATCTATAGATGTGAGAAAGGATTCATTTCATCTAACGTCAGATGTTTAAAGCGTAAGGTTATCATCTAGACTCTCCTTATTTAGAGATGGACACCTGTGGGTAAGATTCCTTTTTATCCTAACATCTTCCCTTATTTCTAGAAAAAATATTAACAACTACTTTAGAGCTGAATCTTTTGAATGGCCAAAGTTAAATGATCGACTTCTGCTCTCAGAATACATCTTAGCTAAAGGGACATATGGGTGAATTAATTCATCAAAGACATGTTCCTTCTCAATTTTAATTGCTGTTACAGTTCTGATCTATCATAAGACAGAACCTGATTCAAACAGCCAAAACTCTGTCTAAATCTCTGAGCAGTGTGTGAATATTAATGATCAGGTATGTTTGAAGGTGTAGAGCAAGCCACAGTAAACAGAAGGCACCAGAATTTAAAAAGAATGCACATCAGCTATGAATTGTGCCATGGACTTGCCTGCCTGAGTGAGGTATATAGCATTTCCCTAAAATGGGTGTTGACAGTAAAAATGAGGCAACAAAGTTCATTTGGTTTTCCTAAAACCTGGTTTTCTCTGCAGAGTTTGGACTGTAGTTAGCTAAGTGGGGTCGAGTAGCTCCTACTTATATTTTTAACATTCTCCCCATTCTATTCTTGAGAAATGCATGTGAAAAAAAGAGAAACATAATAAACCCTGGCTTTATGAATGTACCTAGAGATATGCAAAATCTGCTAATTAGAGCCAGCACGAAAAGCGAGTGTTTCCTTTGATACCCTTTTCTCCTTCATCCATATGAACACACAAGTGCATACATACACACCGTTAGCTGCAGTAAAAATATTTAAACAACTATTTAAAACAAACAAGCAAACAAAACACCGCTTTTACAATTCTCCTTTTATATTACCACAGTAAGGCAACAGTGCAACAGTGAATGTTACTCCAAACCTACTGGATTTGTCTTTTTTGGACTTACTGGACTTGTGCAAAAGCTTCAGCACCACAGAGCTGTGCATTATTTAGTGACCTTCTGTACTTTTAATACCTTCTTGTGAGCACTGAACTTTTTTTTTTATTTTTTTTTTTAGTATGTGTGTGGTCTGATACTACTACCTTATCAGACATTACCTAAGAATACAAAGTAGCTCCAGGACACTATGAGTGTCTTTTAAGGTGTTACTGCTTGGTAATTTTAAACCAAAGCATTAATATAAGAGTTCTTTCTTTTTCAAAATAATCATTTTTAGAAAAAAAAACAAACAAATTTCACACTCTGCAGCAGTTTCTAATCTACTGTTTTGTTTTGTTCCATACAGTTTTTTGATTTAATTTATCTTAATAATATTTGACTAAGGTCTTCCAAAAGTACATTAGGCAGTATGTCTGTCATGCTGTCTCCTCTCATCTCTTCACAAATATAAATGGTTTTGTGCAAACATTCTTTGTAAAAGAGGAAACACAGCTCTTCTGCTGTGTTTGAAAGTTTTCTTTAAGATGTTTAGATCTATTAGAATAGATGTTTAGATCTATTAGAATAGATATTTAGATCTATTAAAATTCTTCCTTGTTATTCCAAAGTCAAAGAATTAAAATGGTTCACACTTGTGGCTTTTCTAAAAAAACAGTTGTGAATAAGAACATGAGTCCTCAGTATTAATTTTATGTCATTTGTGTTTCTTCCCATTGTGTATTTCAGTGCAGTATTGTTACTATATTATAAATGTGTTGGGTTTGAAATTATCTATTGGATTTTACAAAACATTGATATTGCTACACTGATTATAAGCTAAAGTCAGCATTACTAATATATTTATTTACCACACAATGACAAGTGAAATGATACAGGAGATTATATACACAAGAATCGCTCTCTACAACTAAGGAAAGGAGGTTGTAGCCAGGTGGATGTCAGTCACTTCTCCCAAGTAACAAGCGATAGGACAAGAGGAAATGGCCTCAAGTTGTGCCTGGGGAGGTTTAGATTGGATATTAGGAAAAAATTCTTCACCGAAAGAGTTATCAGTCTCTGTACCAGGCTGCCCAGGGAAGTGGTTGAATCACCATCCCTGGAGGTATTTAGAAGACTATTTATTTATAACTATTAATTATTTAGATGTGGTGCTTAGGGACATGGTTTAGTGGTGGACTTGGCAGTGCTAGGTTAATGGTTGGACCTGATGATCTTAAAGGTCTTTTCGAGCCAAAACAATTCTTCTTCTTCTTCTGAAAAGGCACCATTTGGTGACAGGACCTTCTATTTCATGCCAACACTGACTTCCTAGTACCCTGATACTGACTTTCTGATGTTTTTTCTTTGGAAGGGAAAACATTGGGTCTCCTTTTTTCTTCCTACCATATCACTTTTTTACCATTGTTGCACCCAGGCTGGATTCACTGTACCAAGACTACATGGGATAGCATTGCTGAACTTCTTCCTTTATTGGTTTTTTATTTTTATTTAAACTGTCTCAAACTCACAGCCCTGACCAGCAGCCACATGCCAACCCAGCTGCTCTCTCACTCCCCCTCCTCGACAGGAAAGCAGAAAAAAATAGGATGAAAAAGCTCATGGGTCAAGATAAAGACAGGGAGATTGCTTACCAATTACCATCATGGGCAAAATAGATTTGAATTGGGGAAAATTATTTAATTTTATTGCCAATCAAAATAGATTTGGGTAGTGAGAAGCAGAGATAAAATCCTGAACCAATAGCTTCCCCTCACCCCTTTTCCCAGGCTCAACTTCACTCTGCCATTCCCGACTCCTCTGCCTGCTCCCCGAGCCGTGCCCTGCGGTGGGTGGGCCGGAGCCGGCTGGAACCGGCTGTGTCCGGCACGGGGCAGCCCCGGCCTCTCCTCACAGCGGCCCCTGCAGCCCCCGCCGCCAGCCCCTGGGCACTGCTCCCCACAGACGTACAAGTAACGCGCGTTACCCACCTTAATTTCAAATCGGGGCATTTGTTACACCCCTGTATGCTGCAAATGTCAGAGCCGCTGCCTGCGGGATATTTGCTTGTTGAATTTTTTGCAGCCACACGTACTTGGCCGAAGCTTGGAATTTTTTACCAAGGATCAGGCCAAATGTCTCTGTACTTCTGGGACCAGATCAGCTTACATGTATGGGTCAGGAATTTAAACAACTTACTATTTTTTTGATTATAATAATATTCACCACCTGATTATGTACAAGATTACAAAGTGAAGCACATCTGCTGTTTAACGTGCTTACATGTAATTTCATAATTAATTATTTTTGAGGAGAACAAAGTAATTCATTATTTTTTAACTTCATACACACACTCATAGAAAATATTTCCAGTTAAGCTTTGTTGATGAATGACTCCAAAATTCAGTGGTTCTATCATTACATTGTGGAAAGAAAAAAAAAAAATTTACTGTCTTTCATAAGCATTTCAGTCACATTTAAAAGCGTTTGATGTAGTTGTGAAGGCTCCATTGCAGTGTAGTTTAACATACGTTAGTGCAAAGTCTACACCTAATAGGTGGTGTGGCTGGGCTAGGAGAACATCAATTCATTTCAAGGCCTAATGTGGATATTAACGAAGTTTGGGAAGACAAATTCATCAACCGGAGACTGAAAAGTGACTGCAGTCTAATCTAAACATATACAAGGATATACCGAGAGTTTCTTCAATTTTTGTCATAGGCGTTTTTCTTCTCTAGATCAGTTTATGTAGAGATATACATATATATGAAATACATACAAATTTTTGTATGTATGTCTGAACTATGTTTTCACATATGGTCCGATATGACTATTATAGGAGTCTGTTTCAGTGTTTGAACAAAGCAAGCATAACCTGTGTATGGGTATGTGTGCGTATATATACGTCTGTGCATAAATATATATATATGTAGCTTAGCTATATATGGTAGAATGATCGTGAAGGTCTATAAGTCGTGGGGTTTTTTAGCTCCCATTCAACTCATCATGGATGTATTCCAAAACATATTCAGGAATATTCATTTGGAATCTTGCTGGTGCATCCAAATATTATGTGATGACAGATCTATATAAATACTTTAATATTAAAGCATTACTTTTGAGGAAAGGTTTATGTGAGTTGACATAGGTTTCATGAGTTTCTGAGCATTTTGTGCAAAATAGCTAGTCTAAATCCACAAAACAAACATTCTGTTTTAATACTCTAATTCTATTCTAGTTTAATTTAGTTGAATTAAGTCTCAACTATTGAGCTTTACCTCACAAAGATAATGTAGAAATCCAGAATCTTTAAATCAGGTGCTAAATTTAACACAAATCATCCGGTTACTGCAGAATTTCAGAAGTATTTTAGAATAATGTGATAGATGAATCTTTACTAAAAGTTTTGTGTACATGCATATATATTAGTTTATTTTAATATATTAAAACAGGCCTTTATATATGTGAAATATAGACATATATAGTATGTAAAACAGTCTGTAGATAAAGGAAGAACTATCTCTGTAGCAGTAGGGTAAGAGTAGCAGAGTTACCAATCATCTTCCTTCCGTAGCGAGTAATAAATAATGTCTAAAGTATTGCAGGTAATAAGGGGCAGAGGATCTCAGGAGACATAGTTGTTCTTAGACATTAGAACTCAACACACATTGATTTGCTTTGCAGTCCTGACACACTCTTGTATGACCTTAAAGAAGCATTTTAATTTTGCTGTGCTTCAGTTCCTGGTTATTCCTACTGTGATCATCCTGAGAGGATTTAGTG
>VXBL01005745.1:613367-687633 GCA_013400195.1 Aramus guarauna | reverse complement strand
TCATCCTGAGAGGATTTAGTGAGAAATCAATGATCATAATGTTTTTTTCCACAATGAGACCTCAGGTTCTCTTGCAGTCAATTGTCCATGAAATCTTTGACTTGAGTAGAGCACCTCAAATCAGAGTACTGGGGGTGGTTAGGTAGCACTAGCTGTTGTATTTTTGGTAGTAAATCATTTAAATGTGGATTGAGGCTGTGAAGGAAAAAAAGTAAAACTGCTTGAGAACACGAAGAGCAGAGAAATGTGGCCCTGGGGGAGGGAGGATTCTGACCATCAGGAAGGAAGAACTTGAAAGGGAATGCAGGTCCTTTCTGGGAAACTTGCCACTTAAGCTGCAGGCACTTTTCTTTTTCTTTTTTTTTTTTTTTTTTGGGGGGGGGGGAATCTCTTTCTCTTATGCATTCCCTACCCCTTTGCTTCTGGAACCTCATTCCTCAAGCTCTCTCATCTGATCAGACTGCCTGTTACGTGCTTTGTCTGACCTTATTGAGCTCTTGTGCAAAACAGAACAGTTGTCATTCCCTCCCAGGGACTCATCTGTGGTCACTAGTGCTACTGCAGGTTGGTAGCAATGGAAGTCATTTTTTGACAGCCTGAAAGATGGGTGAGGAGGGTGGAGGCAGACACTACATCTTTATTAAATACATGGATTTTACAGTTACAGCAAGCAGTAAGCTTTCTGCAGCAGTACTTTATATGGGTGATTCGTATGCCTGCTCACGTAATCAACCAAATCAGAACACGTCCTTGTCCAGAGCATGTTTTCTTCAGTATTAATGTTAGGGGTTTCATGGTCAGTTCTTTTGCTCATTCTTTTCCAGAATACTTTTGTAGCCTAAAATTCTTAGCCTGTGTGACTGCTTACTTGATTTCTTCACCTGTCCTGGGTTTTCATATCCATCAGGCATAAGCTTGATGTTTTTATGAGGTAGGTGAATACCTCAGCCACTGGTGGAAGCATTATTTCAGGTGCACAAGAGGAAGAGTTAAAATGTTTGAGGTAATCCTGCATCTCATGATGTTGGCCAGTGTGGCATTGTGTTAAAATAGTGGTGTGAAGCAGCACAAGCACCAGCTTCCTCCAAGTACAACATTAGACCAGTAAATGCATCTATTGGAGTTAGTTTGCTGCAGTTAGTTACTTTTCTGCTTGATGCATGCTCTGGTTGTGCTCAGATGACAGACCACAGGTGTTAGCATCCATTTCTGACAAACAGGATCAGGGCCGCAGAACCTGCGTGCAGACCACATACAAACCAAATGCAAAACCTGTCTCCTGAGTGCCGTGGATATGACACTGGGGAATACATCTGCCCTGTAATAGGAATCAAGTTCCATCAAAGATGTTATTTGGAGTTCTGCATTTAAAAAAACTCCTTACATGGTAGTGTGCTATGCCTTTAATTAAATTCTGATGTTTTAAAACATGTGTTTATACACATATGTGTGTGTANACTGGTGGGGTGGTGTGAGAAGCAGAAAAGGCCTTGGCTCTGTGTGAGCACTGCTCAGCAGCAATGAAAACATCCCAGTGATACCAACACTGTTTTCAGCACAAATCCAAAATACAGCCCCATACTGGCTACTATGAAGAAAATTAACTCTATCCCAACCAAAACCAGCACAAAGTGTGTTCCCATCTGGTTAGCAAATACTTACAAATAATGAAAACAGTCACAAAAATCAAGACTATATTTGAAACAAAGAAATGTGCTTAATGTAGCACTTAAATGACCAAACCAAATACTTAGGATCTAGGTATATATGATGTATTAATATATAATTATGTGTCTGTTTATGTGTATACACACATGATTAATGCATAATATCTCTATAAAAACATATTTCCCTACTACCCTATGCCATTTTTATAAAATGAATATGATTGTATAAGTTGTGTTCAGCTAGTATATAAAATCAGATTGACCACCAAATTACTTATTCAGGTTATTCCATTGGTCTTGCCTACTCTTATCCATTGTTGGTGTGGCTTGAGCCTCAAGATATTCTTTATTGCTATCAGAAATGTTCATACTGAGTTTCTTATAGATCAACAGAGATGCTGATTTCATTGTAAGTAATGTGCTTTCCATGACTGGTGGTTCTTTGGTTTAAAGTAGCTGTTATTTGTCACACTGACAGGTACACCTACTGCGAAATGCTGGCGATGAAGTTACCATCACTGTTCAGTACCTCAGGGAAGCTCCATCATTTTTAAAGCTCCCATTAGGTAAGAGGAAATTAATGGATAGGAGTAATTTGTTTCCCTCTTTGCAGTATTCTCATAATAAGATGACAGTGACAGAAATAGGAATTCTATCCTTGAATGTTTTACGGGAAGAAATAGAAAATTGTGTATGTACTTTATTGTTTAACATATAAGAATCTAATGCATACTGCATGACTGCTTCTGTATATTTTATTCAAAATAAAACTGAAAACCTCATTAAAATGCAGTACAATCATGGGTGATACCTGAAAGATTTTCTACAGAAACTTTACTTGACTGCAATAAAATAGTGTTTACAAACATTTGAATCATACATTCACACTGAAAGGTATTTTCAGGACATTTACCAAACAAATGGATAACATTAATTGTGCATATTTCCTAAATTACCCTAATATTTTGATAATTTTTGTCAGCAGAATTATGATGTGACAACTGAGTAGTTTAAAGTCAGCAATAGCAAATTGTTTATGAACAATGCAAATGAGGGAAATTTTTTGTTCTTCTGGTTAGCAAATGTAAGTATTCAAGATACTCACTTGAAATCAATGTTGCAAATAGAAAAGAGTACATAATATATCAGCTCACTTTTTTGTTCTTCTGGTCAGCAAATGTAAGTATTCAAGATACTCACTTGAAATCAATGTTGCAAATAGAAAAGAGTACATAATATATCAGCTCACTTAATCAGACCAAATATTTTTGTACCAATTTATCTTATATCTGATTCTCTTTCCATATTAAGCAAAACAGATTTAAAATGTGTCATGTTTTGGGAACTTAAGTAGGTTGAGCTCAACTACATACTTGTTTTTTCTTGATTTGAACAGAATCATAGGTCTCATAGCTCTTGTTAGAAGACTGTCTGTCACTCCATCTAGATTCTTACACCTATTAAAATCAACTTTGACAGGCCTTTACTAAGCTGAACTATACATTTCATGCTAAGACCATTATTTCAGTTCTTACTGCATATCATTTCCATTTGAAACTGGAATCAAAATTCAAAGACATCTTATGTTTACATTTGGAGATCTTTATCTGGTCAATGTTCCTTATAATGAAACTTCAGGTTTTGTCTTCCTACGTTTCTATCCTAGGTCATCTGCCAGCTAAAGACTAATATATATAATGCCTTGGATAACTGTGTCCAAGCTTAGATATGACTTTGGCAAGCTAGCAGGGTCTTACCAGTAGTTTCTGTGTTGTAGATCATATTCATTTGTGGTTATGACAATCCCACTAGCAATTTTATCTCATCTCATTGACTGACAGACTTGGACTCTATCACCTGTAGTCGGTTAATCTTGGCTAACAGCCAGACTCCAACCCAGCAGCTCTCTGACTCCCCCTCCTCAAACAGAGAATCGGGAGAAAATAGAATGAAAATGCTCTTGGGTCAGGATAGAGAGAGACAGGGAGATCACTTATTACCATCGTGGGCAAAATAGACTCAACTTGGGGAAACTTAATTAAATGTATTGCATATTAAAATAGATTCAGGCAGTGAGAAGCAAATAAATTGAAACAACACCTTCCCCCCCTCCCTTTTCCCAGGCTCAACATCATTCCTGACTCCTCTACCTCCCCTGCCAATGCTGCAGGGGGGATGGTGAATGAGAGGTTGGGGTCAGTACACAGCATACCTCTGCCACTCCTTCTTTCTCACACCTGTACCCTGCTCCAGCATGGTCCTTCCCACCAGCTGTAGTCCATTACAAACTGCTGTAGCATGAGTCCTGTCCATGGGCTGAAGTTCTTCAGGAAAAATCTGCTCCAGCATGTGTCCTCCACAGGCTGCAGCTTTCTTCAGGGCACATGTGCCCTCTTGGTACATCATGGGAGAAGAACTTAGCTGATTCCTGCATTGCCTTTCTCACCAGGAGGCACTGCAGCCATTCCTGTCTGGGAAGCTGAGACTATGGCACTGCTTCAATAAAGTGCTGTTTCTGTAAAGAGAAAGCTGTGATTAGCAAGGAGACCAGATCATCATCTATCTCCATGTGACTAGAGGTGCATATGAAACTTCTGTAGGTAAATAGCCTCTATGAATGCTTGAACCAGGAACTTTCACGTTATGAAAACCCTCATTCTCTCTCAAAGGGCTTGTTTCATGGCCTGTGGCCACCTAGCACCATTTGGGGTCTGCCCCGATTACTGTTGTTCAAAGAAAACCTGTTTGGAATTGGGAAGACAGTGACATTTTAGACAAGCTATCACAGACTATCAACAAACACAGCAGAAAAGCAATGCTTCATAAATGAAAGAGGCATCTTGGATGCAAACTGCTCATTTTGGGCAGCTTATTAGACTTGCCTCCTTTCCACAGAGCCTGAGGAAATCTTCAGCAAGCATTATACTACCCTGCCCCATCCTGTTCATGCTCTTACTCCTTCAGTCCCATAGTACATGCTCAGCAAAAGGACTTGCTACATATGATCAGACAGCTGAGGAACTTAAGAAATGACCTTTCTTCTGAACTGAATCTGAACCTCAGCACAGACCTCACCTGCTCCTCTCCAGGATGTTACGTGCAGCCATCCAATACAGGCTGAAACCAAGGTCACTGAGTGAGATGATCTTTGGTAAGTGAATTGACGTAAATATTCATTCTTGTGGTAAGGAAATAAGCAAATAAGCTGTAGAAAATTATGAAAAATAGGTCTGGTTTAGAGCCATAGGCCAAAGTGAAGTAGAATAGCAGTGGTGGGACAAAGCATCCCATTTCAAGAAGAGCTTTTCACAAGCCCATGCACAAAAGGGAATTCCAGTCAGGAAGCATCAGTGACACATATAACAAGCTAAGTATCAATGCTGCTGTGCAATAAAGGACTTCTCAACTCATGCTGCAGGCAAGATTTAAGTGCATACATGCATAAATCTGAAGTATCTTGGCCTTTCCTAGCATCCCAGAAGACTCAGGCCCTGCCTTCAAGCATTCAGACCAGCTGCTATGCTGGCAGTTTTAGTACTGTGGTGTGTCACTTTAAATGCAATCACACTGTCTCTTCCTATTAACTAGCATTACTACTGTTTCTTATAAGTACATCATCAGGAGTAGCATCTGCCTCCGCTGCTTCCTTCTCATACCTTTTCCTTCCCTACACTATCTCATGCCATGGCTAGCAAAAGCGCAAGATATCACAGCAGGGACATACCTGCCTACAGGTCTCACATTTTTCTGGTGGCTTCACCCTTTCATGGATTGTGAACAAATACAGGATTTGGCGTGAGTTTAGACATGGATACTGATTAACTGGCACTTAAGGATGAGACAAGGACTGCTTGTTTCTGTGTTTGGAAGAGACCCTAACCCAGAGTGGTCTGCCAGTATTGATCATTGTCTCTTTCACAACTGCATGGGACTCTTGGCCCTTACTACACTATACTATGAGACTGTCCATAATAGTAAGTTAAATTATGCCAGAAAATATTTGTTGCCACAGGAATTTGATATTTTATAAAATATTGCAGAATGCCTGGCATAATTTTCATAGGGCAAATACTTCTTTTCCAAAAAACTGTCAGGCTTGGATCAGAAGTTAGCGTAGGTCAGTAGGGTCATCAACTGTCTGCTTCATTGGGTTGACTGGCTCCATGGCTAGGATGATTCCTCATCCCATGGCCTGTGGTTTGCTCTAAGGTCACTGTCAGCTAGAGAGGATAGATTTATGTTTCTGGAAACCAAAGGAAGGAATTTTGGTTTTTGGAGCTGGGTCAGGAACTTATTAGTGGCTATAAGGGTTGTTTGTTAGCCTGTTACAGAATAATTATGGCATCAGCTCTTGGGTATTGTCATTAAGGATTTGCTGGAGCTAAGTCCATTACCCATCCCAGAACTGAACAGGGCTTACAGGATCCTTTTAGATAAGATTAATTGCTGCTGGGAAGACTCTTCAGGACATTTTATGGTAAAACAGGCTTTCTTCAGAATTTTTCTTTTTATTTATATCAAATTATCAGAATATTCTGAAGTTACAAAGCTTGCAGTGTAATTAAAAATCACCAGGAGTGTTTCCTTTGATTTTAATTTTCTGGTTGTTCTGGAATGGGCTTTTTGTCTATTGGAGGTTGTCTATGACATAATTAGCAAGTTAGATAAATGAGATTTTATGTATATACAAGAAGTTTCCAGTGTCATTCAGCAATGTTGATCATAAGACAAATTGCTGTAAAGATAAAGTCTTGCTGCGTACTTGCTGCACACTGATCTACTGTCCTGCGTTTTGGGGATTTTGGTTGTTATTTAGAAATTTAGTGTAATTCACTGACTGAAATAAACAACCACCTGTTGATGGGACTCTGAGTTGACCAGAACTTTAATAGACCTTTCTAGGTCTAGAAAGCTTGAATCTTTTAAAGTTTAAAAATAAAAAATAAAAAAATTCCAAGCTTTATTACAATAAGTAGTAGAATACCTAACTTTTTAAATTGAAAAATCTCAGTAATTCTGTCAAAAAGAATATAAAAGGATTTATAAACAACAACTACTTGTACCACTGCAAATGAGTTCTTGCTTAAGGTTTAGTGTCAGCTAGCTTGGTGATTTCCTGAATTGCTGCTAGCTCTGCAGAATCCCCTATGATCTTCACAAAGTTTCTTTCCCTCGCTTTGGAGTTTTGCCTGTATTTTTCTTGCTACCCCCAGGGGCGTCTTTTCTCTTTTGTGAACTGCAGACTCCCATACTCATGCTATCTCTCTCTCTCTCTGACCCCTTCTCACCTTACAGGGTAAGTTGTTTTTTTCCCTGAGCATACTCACCTGTTGCTCAGGTAAAGATCAAAGATCTCCTCCTCTCCCACAGGATCCTTCCTGACCCAGCCTTCTCCAGAGAACACAAATGCCACTGCTGAGCATAAACAAATTAAACCGATGAAGCCTGTCATAGTGTAGGTTTGCATTTCTAATAGGCTGGCTGTCTAACTATGATTTGTGTGGGATAAGAGGACAGCTAGGCAATAATGATTGCTGGAAATCTCACAACATACCAAATAGCTTTTTTCTGGCATTAGTACCCATCAGGTTACTGTATTGTGGTTATGGAGGGGGATTTACCTGTAGCAGAAGTTTTGTTTTACATAACCACTTTGTTTTGATAGTCTTTCTCAAACTAATGTTCCAGAGTTTGAATTGGTACCTAACACTTGATTTGGAGTCTTATCTACTTGGGCAAGGGCTACAGTAGGAGACAGTACAAGATTTACTTTATGTTAGTATATTTTATATCATGTATATCGTGTGTATATTGAAGAACAGGGAGGAAAGACTACCTGATTGCTCTAGGTCTGCCGTGTAAGGAGGCAAAAGGAGCTCCTTGGAGAGATGAAAGCACTGCATCATATCATCATATCATATCATATCATATCATATCATATCATATCATATCATGGAATGGTGTGGGTTGGAAGGGACCCTAAAGATCATCTAGTTCCAACGCCCCTGCCATGGGCAGGAACACCCTCCACTAGATAAGGTTGTTCAAAGCCCCATCGAACCTGGCCTTGAACACTTCCAGGGAGGGGACATCCACAGCTTCTCTGGGCAACCTGTTCCAGTGCCTCACCACCCTCACAGTAAATATTTCTTCCTAACATCTAATCTAAATCTACCCTTGTTCAGTTTAAACCNCTCCTCAGGGCTGCTCTCAATCGACTCATCACCCAGCCTGTAACTGTGCTTGGGATTGCGCTGACCCATGTTCAGGGCCTTGCTGAACTTCATGAGGTTCATATAGGCCCACCTCTCAAGCCTGTGAAGGTCCCTCTGGATGGCATCCCTTCCCTCCAGCGTGTCAACAGCATCACACAGCTTGTTCTTGTTGGTAGCTTGCTGAGAGTGCAGTTGATCCCACAGTCCATGCTGCTGACAAAGATGTTAAACAGTGCCAATTCCAATACTGACCCTTGAGGAACACCACTTGTCACTGGTCTCCACTTGGATATGGAGCCATTGACCGCAACTCTTTCAATGTGACCATCCAGCCAGTTCTTTATCCACCGAGTGGTCCATCCGTCATATCCATGTCTCTCCGATTTAGAGACAAGGATATTGTGCAGGACAGTGTCAAATGCTTTGCACAAGTCCAGGTAGATGACTTAGTTTCCTTCCATGAAAACAGCTGAGCATACAGTGGGAGATTTTAAAATGCTGAAAAAGGCCATGAAGGAGAGTCCATGAGTGAGGCAGAATAGGCAGGGAGCAGACTAAAAGACTTGTGAACTCGCTTGCAAGTGATGGGGGTAACATAGCCTGAGAGAGGGTCTGTAGTTTGTTGTGACTCAGAAAACCAAAGCAAGCTGCTGAACTGAAATTTGCAAGGACACTGTGGGAGGAGGGAAATTTGTTCCTTAAACTTATTCTGGGGTTTTCCATGCAATGGATGTCAGTTTTCTCTACTTTTAAAATAAATAAATAAATAAAATTCCAATGTAGTATTTTATATTATGGTAAAACCTGTATTTAGAGATTTGAAAATACCTAAATTAATGGTTTTTTATATATTCACATTGCTGAAGAGGTGGCATAATTTCACTTTAAAAATCTGATTGACTCATGAACCTGCCACAGTTGTCTACTGCCAGAGCCAGTGAGATTCCTCAGCAGACAGACTCTTCAGTGGAAAATTTAATGCCAACTTTTTTATTTCATTATTTTTATGTTTAAAAATTAGAAATTATCATCTCTCCAGCAAGTCACTGTGGTCATCTGTGAGTCTGAGCACAGATTTTTGTGATCTACTGTATGTATATAGAAGCTACAAAATATTGTAGCTAGCTACTAAAGTCAGTGCTTGGGTTAGACACATACAAGCAAAGCATAACAGTTGCTTCTGCTGACATCATCTAACGCTGGACAGAAAGGATTGCAAATGAAAATATGCTGAAACCTCAGAATTCAGGTTGTAATTCTGAGACCTCAGCACTGAGATTTGTTACAGAGAAAATGAGCTTTTGTTGAATTAAATGCCATTTTGCTAAATCTTCCAGATATGTGGAATAGATACATACAAAAATATATGACTAAGAATGACTTTTGTGATGTTAGACTTGACAGACCTATTAATGTGAAATGATTTACAGGCAATTTCAGGAGACTTCTTCAGATGGAAGAAATGAGTTTTCAGTGATGATGAATATAATGCTGTGAAATTGATTTTATGTGCTTTATTGATAAGAGCAAGTGCTGTCTGACAGTAATTGTATATTATTGGTGCTATATGTTAACATTTTACATTTAAGCAAAAATTACACAATGATGTGACTTTGTGCTGTTTCCATTATTGTATATTACAAAAATATTAAGCTTTCCTGGAGTCACTTTTACTACTAAAGCAGGATCATGTTTCGTAACTGCTAAAGGAAGAGATATCTTGAAGAATGTAACTGTGTTATCTTAACATATTAACATAGCATCAACATTTCACAATGACTGTTTGCTTTTAATTTCGCAGTTTGAGAATGTCCATCATTCTAGAAAGTAATTGGCATTTTAAGAGAAAGATGTCTCCATTAATAAAGTGTATGTATGTGTACGGTTAGTACTTGCCTGAGAGTTTCTTATTAGCTTTGTTTATAAATACAGTCCATGGTTATACTCTACGGTGAGACTTTCAACACTGAATAGGAAATTTATTCATTAGATTAATGGGATTTGTGTAACTTTTCTTACTTGGTTTTGAATATCTCATTCTCAGTGAAAAAAGAATTAATCCTGCAAACAATTAAGCCTACAAGTAATTCCCGTGAGCACAACCTCCATAAAATGACATCTAGCTACCTTTTTTCTTTCTAGACATAAAGTACATGGATACTTTATTGTCTGTCGTTCTAAAATGCAAGTTATACTTCTGGCTTGGTTTGATGATTTATAGTAAAAATTCTTCCTGTGTTTTACAGCTGGAATAGATATTGTCTGCTATATACATATATATTTTAACATAAACAATTATTTTTCATGATCTGATTTCCAGGTTCCCCTGGACCATCCAGTGATCACAGCAGTGGAGCTTCATCACCTCTCTTTGACAGTGGCTTACATTTAAATGGAAACTCAACTAACACTGTAAGCAAATTAATAATAAAAACATGATGTAGGCTATGTAAGTTTTCTTCCCATTCTGAGCTTCAAAATACTAGTGTAGTACTGTAAGACTACTCTAATTTTATTGTTGTTGTTTGCTTCTTTGTTTGACTGTTTTTTAAGTGCATATACTGTAAAATTCTGTACTTACAAAGTAACCAACATGGGGCCCTGGACTGCAAGGTTCTCACTCTGAGGCAACGGAGATGCTTGTAGGAGTGAGTACAGTAAGATTTAATCATCGTTTAGGCATGAATTCATGTGAGCTTTTGTCATAGTTTGTTGAATTGCAGTATTGTACTATTGAATTTAGTTCAGCTAGAGATGCTGAAATGTACATGGAATTCAGAAAATAATGTAAAGTTGAATTACTGAAGCAAACTTTCATGATAGGAAAGGAGAAAAAGAGAAAGAAAGAAAGAAAATGGGAAAGCAGACAGGGGAAAAAAAAAGATCTGTTTCTTTAATCCAGAGGATATTCACTTCTCTTTCCTGCAGTGAACAGCTATGTTTGAATTAATTGCAGCATCGTAGTGAAAAAAAAAAATAAAAATCCTGTCTCCAGGAAAAATACCATTCACCTAAGCCAAAGATAGGATGTCTTAGTAGGTGACAATATTGCTCTTTTAAAAATAAAGATTGGAGATGTAAATGGTAGCTGTACAAGGACATGGACCTTGATGCTCAAAACTTGTTTAGCACCTAACAAATTGCAGCTGTAGTCTTTCAGTTGGATATTAAATATTACAGAAGGAATTCCCAGTGAATGGAGTAAGGACCTCTCTCTGATTTTTCTCTTCTTTCCTACTCAGCCAGAGATGTCAGTATCTGCCGCTTACTGTATTTCTCCCAAGCTTTGCACTTCCTGAGCACTCTCTAAACTAATCCTTAAGGCTTATTTTCATCTGATAACTGTGTATATATATGATAATATAAATAAATTATATACATCTGATAAATAAATAAATAGAAATATGTTTTTCTGCACTGATACCTGTACCTTAGTGCTTGGGGTCCAAACTGAGCATAGATACAGAAGGTTTCATATTTATTTGTTTTTAATAATCCAGATAATTGCTATGTTTAAATACCTTATATTATTGTCTTACTAAAGAACTCCAATCTCTCTTTAGGATCCAGCATTCTGCAATGCCTGTCCATCATTCTGCAATACCTGTCCATCAGGTGCTCTGCAGACAAATACAGTCCTTTCTGCAAAAACCTTACGTTACAGGAAGAGGGAGCTTACATTATAAGAAGATGGTCAGATGATTGCCTGTGATTGCATTAGCATGTGTTAGTTAATTAATGCCTATTAAGTGCTAGAATGAGTGTGCCATAATAACTTCCAATAATCATTATAACTGTACTGTTGGGAATTGCACACTTTGAATTCTACGCATTATAAAAACATAAATAAGTGGTTGGAGTTTTGTAGACTTGTAACAGAGTAATTTAGAGTTAGTTTCCAAGGTGGCACACAGAAGACTGTGCATAAGCTTGAAATATAAGTGGAAAAAAAGAAGGTAAAAAAAGGGGAATACTAAGTTACTAACTTATTTTTATACAGCACTTAATTTTTCTGAAGCTTGACATAAAGTCACATGAGGAGCTAGGTATGCACCAGACATGATGACCTAGAAGTGAAATAAAGCAAAATAATGTACCGTATATCTAGCCTAGTAAAAAAGTCATGGACTCCCTTCAGAGGAAACAAAGTGAAAAATTGCCAGATTCTTATTGTGAAATGCAAAATCAAGGTTCTAAGTATTCTGAGCAGGAATGACTGGCTTTTGAGACCACATACTGAAGGTATGTGGTCAAACTTTTATCGAACTGAGCTGTGATCAGAAAAGTGGTTATAAATGTGTTTCAACTATCAGATAGTGAGTGCTTCTGCTTTTTTTAATTAGATATTTCCATTTTTATGGTAAAGGAAGAGCAGAACTGACATTTCCTAAATGGTATTGCCCAGTAAGCCTAAGGAATTTAAATCCCTTTTTAATGTCACTTTGGTAGGGGAGGTCTGACTTACTTTGAAGAATAGAATCATGTAATTGTTTTGGTTGGAAAAGACCTTTAAGATCATCGAGTACAACTGTTAACCTAACACTGCCAAGTCCACCGCTAAACCATGTCCCTAAGCACCACATCTACAAGTCTTTTAAATCCCTTCAGGGATGATGACTCAACCACTTCCTTGGGCAGCCTGTTCCAGTGCTTGATAACCCTTTTGGTGAAGAATTTTTTCCTAATATCCAATCTAAACCTCCCCAACCACAACTTGAGGACATTTTATCTCATCCTGTCACTTCTTACTTGGGACAAGAGATCCACACCCACCTGGCTACAACCTCCTTTCTGGTAGTTGTAGAGTGTGATAAGGTCTCCCCTCAGCCTCCTTTTCTGCAGGCTTAACAACCCCAGTTCCCTCAGCTGCTCCTCACAAGACTTGTGCTCTACACCGTTCACCAGCTTCATTGCCCTGAATATTGCATCTTGTAAGTTTATGTTGCAGTTTTATGTGCCTTCCTAACCACAGTCAGATCTGTGCCATATTAGACAATGCACACATGTTTATGAATGGAAAAGCTGCTCAAAAAAACCATGCAGTTTAAAGGAAAGAACAGGAGTGAGAGGTAAGGAATTACTGTTATGCCAGTTTTACCAAGCTGTCATTCAGCTTTCTGTTCTGAAAAACAGTAATATAGAGACACTTGAGGTAATGCTGTGATCAGACTGTGACATTCACATGACACTAGAATATGTTGTGGTGATACTAGCTTGTATCATATAGACAGTAGTTTAGCCATGTTAGCATCAAGTTGCTTCTGCCTAAGATGATTATACCATTTTCAGTTCTGGTGCTGGCTTCCCTCTATTAGACATATCTCTATCACCTCTGCTGTGAAGCATCTGTTACACGTGACATGATATCATCTTCAGGATTTATATGCATCCTTCCTACAATATCATAGCTGTTTCCCCTATAGCACTTTAACAGGATTCTCTGGAACACAGAGAAATAAGCTGAAGGGCTCTCTTCACACCTAATTATTTTGTGCTTAGGCACTGTGACAAATGTTATAGAGATTGGTAGTGGCAGATACATTCATCTGTATCTTATAAGTGGTTTATTAAACACAACGTGAAATTTCAGAGGGGAACATAAAACATTCAGAGGAGGTGGTCTCTAGGCTAGTGATTACAGGTTGTTTACCTGAAGGATTCTAACTACAAAACAGTGAAGAAAATACCATAGAGATATTCTCCTAGATGTCCAAATATTCTAGATGTCCAGGCCAGCTCTCTGGAGAAATTGGAGTGAAGAAAAAAGAGGCCAGAAATAAAACAAATTCCTGTTTAAGACACCATTGAAGAATGTGGTAGTTACAATGCAAAGGGAGAATGTAGTAGGCTTTCATATGTCTGAAAATCAAGCTTCCCTGAATAGTCTAAAAGTTATGTTCTAATAAGTGAAATAAGACCAGAATAAATCATGATTTTCTGTGTGTTCATGTAATTTAAGAACTCTAATTTAATTTTAATAGTGTATGTTCAGTTTAATTGGTTAAATGAAACTAAACAGGCACTTAAAATTTTCTAAGTTGCTTTAAACTGTTTTTTTCCTTGGTGGCTTTGTTTCATCAATTAAATTAAAAAGTTTTGCTTTAAAAAAGCCATTGCCTATTTCATCAACAAGTACAGTTTTTAAAAGAGAAAAAATATAGATGCTCAGTGGTCCCTACTGGATACTAAATGTTCAATGTCTATGGTAGTCCTGGTTCCAGAGTGAGAGAATGTTATGTCTCAATCCCAAGCACGTAAAGGCAAAAACGGAAGAGGATCCAAGAAAGGAGAGAGTAATACTGAGAGTAAAAGCTATTCTGATGGATACTTTAGTAGGGTGTGTGACCAGACCATTGAATTGAGATTTGAATTGATGATGCCATGCATCTGACAACTTCAGTAGTTTCATTTTTTAATGTTCCTCTAGTGTCTTCCAATTCAGTATAAACACACTATTGATCATTCTTAAGTTTTATTTTATTCTTCATTTTTCTCATCCTGTAGCTCACTTTAAAGAAGAAAAGTTTCAGGATTTCAGATCAATACCTTTTCTTTTAGAATGGTTTAGCATGTGATACCAATAGACTCTGCCAACTCTTGATCTGAAAATCCATTATTTTCTCATTGAATATGAAAGCAATGTAACTTTAAATTGCCTTCCAATTCACAGTGTATCATTTGGTCATGTACGTGCATCAAATGTAATTAATGTAATAAATACAAAAAAAGCTCACTTAGAGGTACAGCGCAGGTTACTCTCTTGAAAGTAATCATCACGTCTTCCCTTTATTTGCTGAAGAGAAACTTAAAGTAGATGAACACAGCTAGCTACACTTAAATATTTTGGACTGCTGCTGTGCTGATGACCTTTATGAAATGAGATAAACATACTGCAAATAAGTGTGCTCCTTTTTTTCAGTTAATAAAATATGAAATGACTGTCCCCTTTCCACCTACAGGGAAAAATAATCCAAATTTTCTGTTTCTGATTACACCTTTCACAAATCATAGCAGTAGAAGCTGGAAAAAGCCTATTAAATAACACCTTCCTACTCCATTACTATAGAATTGTTAAAGAAAGACTTTTGATATTGAGTATTGAAACTGTTTGATTTAGTCTTAGCTGTTCAAAAGTGCTGTGTTTTTCTAATTCTGATTAGAGTTGATTAGGACTTTCACTGTGACATTAATGAAGTGAATAAAAGGTATCTTTAAAGTCTTATCTTTTAGTTGTGTTGATCCCAACTGTCACTGCTAATCTTTTCAGCAGACTTATTTCTTCTAGTATTTAACATCTGATTGATCAGGTTGGTCATTTCTTCTGCACAGAAATTAAATAGTAAAGTCTAAGTCAAATATGGCTTTAGGATTAATATTATTTTGTTTTAACTTAGAGCCTTAACAAAAGCTGGTGAAAGGAAATATAGCACTGAAAACACAAAGTCTTACTAGCTGCTAAATAAATGAACATTGAACAATATTTGCTGCTTTATGACATCTAATACTAATTTTAAAAGTATTCACTTAAAAAACTGAAAATTAATCTGATATTCACATGCCTTCAAAGAAGGCAGCTTCAATTTTTTAATTGAGGCTGGCCTAAATCTAAGTCTGTTTCTACTGGAAACGAAGTCAAAGACCAAGAAAGGTCAGATAAGAGATTATGGCTTTGTTATTTATCTTTCAGAAGAAAGGGCAGGAGGATCACAGTGGAACTAATATGCCAAGTAGAAAACAGTAACTTGCATTTGTTAGGTATCTGGTTTCATTTTTAATTATACATATTTTTCCCATACACAGCCCTTTCATGTGAATGCATTGTTTCTTATAGTTCTTATGAATTTGTTCATTTTAGTTTGCAGCAGCAAAAATAAAATAGCTTGAGCAATAAAGCCCAATTTGTTTATTTTTTTTTTTAATTTCCAATGGAAATCAGGTAATTTTCTCTACCCTTATGCATTTCCTTTTTTCTTTTTTTTTTTTTTTTTAATTACACTAGGAATGAAAACACTTTGAGTCCCTTTGCTTACCTGATGGACTGTAAGGAGCAATTCATCTGACTAGTCACCAGGAATCTGCTTTAGGGAGAGTTGTATTGGTCTGTAGGTTGCACTGAGTGTATTGAGTACCTTTAATTTGCACAGATAGACAAAGCAGTTTTGGGGAATGGTGTTATTTATTAAGGAATGATGCTCTTCTGTTTGGCCTGTGATGCTCAGAAGTGCAGAATGAGAGCTGTGGAGGAAATAAGTTTGCATTTGATTCTTGGACAAAATGACTTGTCTTTAGTCTCTTGTTATTTGTTCTCCTGCCTATGATTACAAAGGTGCAAAATGGACCACTTCAGGTCAGAGTTAGATCATAAAGAGAAGTTAGAAATTTGAAGCCCTGTTGTATGAGTAAATGAAATTATGACCATTTCTCACCTGTTGCCAACATGGTGAGCAGAAAGAGCAGCCATCTTTCATGTCTTTTAGCAGTGAGTATCAGAAATCCTTGGTTAGAGGGAAATACATGTGCAGCATTTGTGAGATTAAAAGAAGAAGCTGAAGTGTTAGAAGAAATGAAAGCTTTTACTTTTTTTACTTTTTGTTGTTGTTGTTGTTAAACTAGAAAGATCCATCTACTGTTGCCCCAAGTTACAGTTCAATTACTGTTCCAAATACCAGGCCATGGTAATGATCAGTACTGAAACAGAGAGGCATATAGTCATCCCCTGTTTCTAGATTTGATGTTAGCATAGATGAACTCCAGCAGTTCAGGTACATGCTATAAATGGCTTAAAGCCATAGAAAAATGATAGTAAAATCGAGATAAGGAGTTCTCTGACAAAATTGCATCCAGTGTCATTCCACAAGTTCCTGCAACAAATTGACACTTACTGAGCTACTACTTAGTGGTACAAGCAAGAGTCAAGCCTCAGATATAGCTGAGGGGTATGCAGACTGTGTGGAGTTCAAAGAATTTCCCTAACCTTGAGCTCATTTTTCTAAGCAAGGACAGCATGCCCCATTTGGGGATATGAAAGGCTGCCAAAAGCTGTCTGTAACAGCTGAAGTTTGGGTACGCTTGCTTTTATAATGTAACACCATAGTAATCTCAACATTATATTTTGTCTTATTCTTTTCCTTATATACCTTTAGTGTTGGGTTTTGATTTCTGACTGCTCTTACAATTTGAGAAGAGTCATAATTACTTCCAGCTTTTTGTGCTGACATTTAATATAAACTACTCTGGCCCCTGTCCCCTACCCACCAAAGGAAGAATATATCTGGAAAGGTGTTCCAGGCAAGGTTGTTGAGGTTATTCAGGAACCAATTACATACTATCCCGCGGGAAAAAAATTAAAGAAAAAGGTGCAAGATTCTGTCAAATAGTCCATATGAATTCTCTAAAAATATCTTAGTCAGGCTTGTACCTTATTGGTTCATTAAAAAAATGATAATGTAATAGCACCTAGCAGCACAACTGTAATGAAATATTCATTAATATTTCCATTGTAAATCACTTCTAAAGAAACTTATATAATTGAAAGGGTTTTAATTTGTTCCTCACCATTAGAATGGTAATCCTGTTGATTTAAATGCATAGCTACTACAGTGTATAGGGCAGTGTAAGTCCCTAACATGTACTGCTATACTGACTCCATGTAAACACCACATATAGGTGCTCAGTGTCTGCAAAACCATCTATTAATTAAAAAGCATAAAACGTCTTCAAGAGCAGTCATTAAAGTTCAAAAGCATGCATGAGATGCAGCATTAGAATTAAAACTGTTTCTTTTCTGTGATAAAAAGGGAGGGGTAGTATCCTTGTTTCACATGCTGTTTCACCTTCCTCCCATTTAATTAAACAACGTCTGTCAATTAAAAAAATGTAGAATGGAGCTGTATAATTAAAAGTTGCTGCTTTCACTGAATTTTAAAGACATCAAATTACTTGTCCAAATTGTTACTTCGTCTGGAAGAGCTTGTTTCCTGTATAGAAGCCTTTATCTATCAAATGATTTGGTGATGCATACTTTACTAGATAATTACTGTCTTCTTAAAGCTGTCACAGAATTGTGCACCTGCATCTAAGAATTCCATTAAAAATAAGTAAACACAGACCCTCTCCTGAATCGATCCTACATCAAAGGAATGCACGGGTATTTTGATATCGTCATTAAATCCCTCTGAATTCTGAGACAAGTCGAATGCTCTAATTGACTCCTATTTACAGCAGATATCTCAATAATGTCTTTCTTTAGCAGGGCATCACAAGCGTTTCACTCTTGTCTCTACTCTTGGCTGAACACTTGTTAATTGTATTGTTCAATGATTAAAGTAAGCTAATGTAAGACTCCTTAACTGATAAATGGAGCAGTCTTGTTTTCTTCTCCAAACAGTCTACAGCCTCTGTTTCGTGTCTGTCCCTGGAATAAGTATTAGCAAAAGCTCAGCCATACATTTATCAGATCAGTTTGTTGATTCACTGAAAACTAATCCTACTTATATATATAAAAATATATCATATACGTATATACAATAGATACATATATTTCAGTCACAGACCTGACTGACAACTACAGAGAGCACATCCAATTCACTGTGAGTTGAATGGTTGCTGGTGCTGTTGCAAGAAATTATAAAACTCTAATTCTCTTCCTCCAAAATAAGCACAAGTCAAATCTGTGTACTTTGAAAAGCATATTGTATTGAGAGTTTTCTTTTGAGTATGCCATAACATTTTTAGTAATGGAGTTTTGACAAGACGCAAACTCCAGTTTGCACCAAAAAGGTGCAAAAAAGTTAGTATTTACTAATCTATAATTTTTACCAAAACCATTAAAAATTATTGGCTAATGTTTTCAGCTATAGCTTAGGGAAATGAAGCTATAGCAAGCCGTTTTTATCATTTCAGAGTTCAGGGAGCAACTGGATGATGCTGTTAGTCATATGACTTAGTTTTAGGTAGACCTACGAGGAGCAGGGAGTTTGACTCGATGATTCTCATGGGTCCTTTCCAACTTGAGACATTCTGTGACTCTATGATTTCAACCTGAGAGTTGTTTTTACTAGGAAAATATTGCAATATATAAATATGTAATGTATTATTGCTGCTAGCTTGTTCATATATGTATTTTACAGAGAAATATTTTATATTCTTCTCAGAACTTCTCAGTAATGCTCAGTAAAGCAGAAATAGCAAAAATACCTTCAGACATATATAATAGCATCATCATAATCATCTCTTTTTGAACAAGTATCAACAAAGGCAGTAATCTAGAATTAGTCATGCCTCTTACATGTACATGTGCTTGGTAGAAATATCAATTTACAGAACAGGCTCAAGAATTTAATGATACACTTTGAAATAATAAATCCTCTAAAGCAAAAAACTGATAAATTCCAAATGATCAGTGAAACGTTATATTTTTTTCCTAATGGGTATCACTCTTGATCCTTATTTCATAGAACTGTAGAATCATAGAATCATTTAGGTTGCAAAACACCCTGAAGTTCATCAAGTTCACCGTGATGTTAACCTAATATGACCAAATCCACCACTAAACCATGTCCCTAAGCACCACATCTATACATATTTAAATCCCTCCAGGGATGGTGACTCAACTACTTCCCTGGGCAGACTGCTCCAATGATTGATAACCCTTTTGGTGAAGAAGTTTTTCCTAATAGCCAATCTAAACCTCCCCTGGCACAACTTAAGGCCATTTCCTCTTCTTCTATCACTTGTTAATTGGGACAAGAGACCAACACACACACCCGGCTACAACCTCCTTTCAGGTAGTTGTAGGGAGCAATAAGATCTCCCCTCAGCCTCCTTTTCTCCAGACTAAATAACCCCAGTTCCCTCAGCTGCTACTCATAAGCTCTAGACCCTTCACCAGCTTCGTTGCCCTTCTCTGGACACGCTCCAGCACCTCAATGTCCTTCTTGTAGTGAGGGGCCCAAAACTGAATACAGTACTCCAGGTGCGGTCTCACCAGTGCCGACTACAGAGAGACAATCACTTCCCTAGTCCTGCTGGACACACTATTTCTGATACAAGCCAGGATGCTGTTGGCCTTCTTGGCCACCTGGGAACACTGCTGACTCATATTCAGCTGGCTGTTGACCAACACCCCCCAGGTTCTTTTCCGTCAAGCAGCTTTCCAGCCACTCTTCCCCAAGCCTGTAGCATTGCATGGGGTTATTGTGACCCGGCACTGAGCCTTGTTGAACCTCATACAGTTGGCCTCTGCCCATCAATCCAGCACGTCCAGATCCCTCTGTAGAGCCTTCCTACCCTGAGGCAGATCAATACTCCTGCCCAACTTGGTGTTGCCTACAAACTTATTGATAGTGCCCTCGATCCCCTCATCCAGATCATTGATAAAGATATCAGAGAGAACTGGCCCCAATACTGAGCTGTGGGGAGCATCACTTGTGACCCCCCCATCTTGTTGATGGGCGTCACATTTGCTAACCTTTTATTTCCTTTTAGATTGCTTTACCTTTCAGTCTTTACCAAAATAACAATTCATTAATTTATTAATTAATATAGATTAAAATTAATTCATTGAAAGTTAAGTTTACAAATGTATATCTTGCCAGTCTTTTGAAACTTTCAAACATGCAATTTGGCAAACAACTGCAAAAATTAAGTTTTGATAGAAAATCAAAATCTTATAGAACACAAGTAAGTTGTGAAATTGCTTGCACTCGTTACATTTACATTTGAAAGCTCAGTTATTCACAAGAAGTTCTCCTGTGCTCTCTTTATTTCTCAGTGCTGGTGACGACAGCACGTCATCGTGGTAGAAAAGAAAATAGTAGCTTGTTTCAAGGAAAGAAATCATTTATACTAATTAGTTTAGTCTCCTAATAAATTGTACCAATTATTGTTACCTCTTTGCTTAATTGTGGTTTGAGAATGTTTGCAATAGATACCTTGCTGCTCGAGGTATAGTCCTTCATCTACATCCACTATGAAGACTTTGCAAGACTTGCCTTTCTGCAAACCAGACAGTATTTGCAATATGAAATGAAAAGTATATTTAAAAGCAAGCTTAAGCATGCTAAGTAATATGACCCTGAGAAGTTCTGACTCCAAAAGTGAATTAACTTAGCAGGTTGAAGCCCATGTTTTTACAAAAGAGTGATATGTCAACCTAAAATACCACTGTGGCTTTCAAGATGCGGCCCTAGCAGAAATTGCAAATTAAATTACTAGGGAAGATTCAAAAACATTTCCTTCTGAGGACATGACATTTTTCTTGCAGAGGTTTAGAATCAATCACAGGGTGTTTTTTTAAAAGTAAGGTAAAATAATTGAGTTTCCCAAGCTCTGCAAATCATATGTCACAAAAAGATAAAAAAATTGACAGTCCCAGCCAGCAGTGATATTTTGCCTTCCTTCCTGTGTTCTTAGTGGAAACTGATTAGGTCTTCCACTTAGTGGAGGACTTCCTGGACTCTTTCTACTTCTGGGAAGACTTCTTAGTTGCCCCATAGTGAGTTATTATAGAGTCGTTTAAAAAAGCAACAAAGCACTTGCCTACATTGTCCTTCGTAGGTCAATGATTGCTAACGTGATACAGAATCAGACCCTCCTCCAGGTCATCACTACACAGCTGTCCCAGGTGGGTAGTGATTATGTGTCATTACAACTTGATTCTTGTTCAGTGTTGTGTCAAAAATGAGATTTTTGTGTTCAATCCATTTCTTAATGGGCAGGTGTTACCAACAAATTGGCATTAATTGGCAACATTGTTGGCGGTCTCAGCAGAAAGCCAAAGGTGTGAAATGAACCAGAGGATAAAAGCTGTGATTGCAGAGATGATCTCTCAACAGAGGAATTTTTTTAGTGCTTTGGAGGAACAGTGTGGAGTGTTTTAAACATGAGCAGCAGCAGCTGTTTAGTAGACAGAAGACTTGAAGGTCAGCCAGCTTAGTACACTGGGTCAGACCAAAGGACCATCTAGCCAAATAGCTTGTTCTCAGCAGATGGCCTCAAGAGAATACAAAACTAGAGGAAATATGCAAAATTATTTATAGGGTATATTTCCTTCACCTCCAATGATTTCTGGCATAGAGGCTTCCTGAGCCAGACCTTGTTTTATAGAGAAATACATTCTTTGTTTTTATCCTTTTGTCTTTTGCTTCTAATTGATACTCCTACTTCTTGTATTGAAAAGGGCAGGTGAACCACTGTTTCCCAATCCCTCTCTCTGTTATTTATTTTCTTACATACCTTTGTCATATAATTCCTTCAGCTGCTGCTTTTCCAGACTAATGAATCTTCGTTTACTTAATTGTTATTTGCATGGAAACAGTTCCATTCCTTTCAACATCTGCTTTTCCCAGAACAGCAAGATCTTATTTTTGAGTTTTAATTGCCTGTTCATATCTCATTACAGACTGGGGAAAGTTAATATTGTCTTTCCTCATCTGCATAGCTATACATTTATCTACTATATTTTTAGCAGTCCTTTTATCTCTCAGTTATTCGGTATCATGAGCTTGTTGTGCAGCTGTTTGCAGTTTGATTTTCTTTTTATCATTCTTCATTATTTGTGCATAGTAAACTTGGTCAGTCTGGTGTTCACCATCTTGTCCAGATCATTAATCAATATACTGAACAACATATGTAATGGTGGGAGTCCACTGATAGTCTCTCTCCACAGTGAAAACTGATTCTTAACTGCTGTGGTTTGCTTGCTATATTTTAGCTAATTATTAATTTGTGTGAGAATTTCACCTTATTTCACAGCAAATTAATTAAGAACCTTTCGTGAGGGACAAAAGGTTTTTGAAAACCCAAGTACGCCTTAGCAATTGCTTCTCTCATATTAATCAACAGTTTTGGACAACTCTAACAGATTTGTGAGGCTTGACCTGTGTTTGCAAAAGTTGCGTTGACTTGCTTCTTCCCCAGTTTGTTATTTTTATCCATGTGTTTTGAAGGGGATACATCAAAGGATCTGTCTCAGATTAAAGTGTTAATAGATTATAGGGCAAACTGAACAAAATTAACTGCTGGTCCTATGATAGTATTTCATTTCTATGCAAGGGTCTTATGGCCATATGTATGCCCTCTTTTTTCCTTAAGAAATTAAACAGGGGTGAGTCCAAGTTTATGCTCTACCATAAACTGGTCAGTAGAAACAGTTAGTAAGAAACAGACATTTGAATCTTGGACCAGTTTGACCCCTTTTGTATCCTTTCCCCCTTCTTGGTCATTAATGTTCAGATTATGCAGTAGGGTTTCTGCAGGTGTGAGTAGTCCAGAACTGGGGGCGGAGGGGATGGGGAGGATGGGGGGAATAAATTACTCTTTCTAGTGTCAATTTTCAAATATCAAAGCTTTGAAATTGCCTGGAGAAGCCACATTTTCTTCAGGAGTTTACATCAGTTGTAACAGTTTAGCATTTGGGAAAGAGTATTTCTATACTGTATTATCATAACTTTGGAGTTAACAGATTTTGACCAAGTGGTTATGGCCATTTTTTCCCTTTCAATTCATGAATTTAATGAATAGCTGTGATGTAGATTTTCTAAAATTCTGATCTTTACTCACATTGAGATATTTTTTCTTTACACTGGTATCATACTAAAGGATTTGATTGAGGTGTAAGGGACTAAATGGAAACATTAAATTGCCAGAGTGACCCACTCATGAATTTTTTTGCTGCCAAATGCTCTTAAATCACCTAGACTATTACAGATTATTGTTCGACATCCTGCTAAAAGAAGTACAGCTAATAGTTCACAAGAAAAAGGCAGATTTTTATGTTTAAATTGTCTGGATATTTTCTGTATCTTGAGAGTTGAGAGATTGGGAACAATAGGTGAAAGTGCTGCAGGAATTTTTATGTTCCTGTATTTTCTGATTCTTGGATTTAAATTCAGTGATCATATTCAAGCATTTATATTTGACTGTAATAAGCTACCTTCTGCTTTATTCTTAGACATTTCAGTTTCCAGATAGGCATGTTAGATTATGTTGATCATTTTCAACTTCAGATTGCATGTGGTTCTGCCAATTACTTTAATTTGTACAGAATTCTAAAATATGCATGTGATTCTTCACTATGATATTATTAAATTTATACCAAGCTTTGGAGACACCTTAGCCTTTTGTGTCTGTTTCTATGAAATAGAATTAGTCTATGGACTTGATTATGGAATATTCATACTGCAGCAACATCAGGAGATCTCAATCAAATGAAAGCTGGATTGTTCTAGGGATTGCAAATACCATAAATGAAATTCCTTTCCCCAAAGAGATTGCAGTCTAAAAGATTCTTTAGTGTTACCGACTCTGGCAATTTCATTACAAATTTTTCATTTACTAGAGAAGTGTCCCTCAAACACTCTCAGTCATCCTGTTAGAATGTGAATATCACTATTTTGTTTTATTTAAAGAAGTAAATAGAAAGATAAGCCCTTGCTGACTGTAAGAAAGAGCTTTAGGGGGAAAAAAAAAAGTAACCCTAAATCCTTATGAGCAAGAAAAAGAAAGAACAATTATCAGAATGCTCTTTATTTTGAGTAAGTTTTATGGCTTTGAACACCTGGGCATAACAGAGCTGAAATTGGATCATTCTGTGGTTTATTTGCTTTTGTAAGTACTACTCAGTGCATATTTACAGCTTGTATAAAAATAAACAACTTTCAACTCCCTTGTCTACTGGAAAGTTCTCTGTACAACGTGGGACAAATAATTTTGGTTCAGAGCCAGCATGAACACCTAACTTTGACCTAAATATCTATGTCTGTGAATCCTTTTTAGCTGCCTCTGTAAATATTATTGCTATCTTTATAAAAAAGTTAAATGCTCGGCTGTGAAATGCTAGTGCAGTGATATAAATAGCAGTACAAACCTTTCAATTTATCGTTTTTATGCATTCTGTAAGAAGCTCCTATTGTTGTAAGAAGCTCATTTTATTGTTTATTTAATAAGCATTTTTTTAAGCTCCT
Organism: Aramus guarauna; assembly: GCA_013400195.1. Classification (NCBI taxonomy): domain Eukaryota; kingdom Metazoa; phylum Chordata; class Aves; order Gruiformes; family Aramidae; genus Aramus; species Aramus guarauna. The sequence goes on along the minus strand of VXBL01005745.1, from coordinate 662,787 downwards.
AATCATGCTCATAAATCTCAGTTGATACACTGAGAAGTGGTTTCCAGCATTTTCTGATTTGTTTCTAATTTAATTGATTTTTGCCTGTAAACACTATTTTGAAATCATTCGCAAACAAAACCAGTTACCATCTTTTTTAACAATTTGGGCATAGTTCTGTACTTCCAGTCATTGACACAATGATGTAAACCCCTGGATATTACTTCACAAGGAACAAACTGCATATTCTGCAAGTGTGTGTCAACTAAGATGTATATCTCTCTGCAGTTTCCTGAATGTTTTTGTACTAGTGGTTCTGTGACAACTTCTAATATTTCATAAATATTTTCTTTTTATCATGTTTCCTTCCTGGTGCCTTCATGTACTATTTAGTTGCAATACATAAGATGCTACCTGTATGAGCAGGCTGAAAGTCTGTGTATAAGCTCTAGGTTATTTTATCAATAGCTGTATGTATATATTATATTCTCACTATTCTGAGATCTGAACGTCTTTTACTGTTAGTATCAACAATCTTGCTTTTCTAGTAAAAGCATTTGAAGGAAAATGTAAAAGATGACATTTCAAAATTCATCAGTCCATGTATGGATAGTGATAAACAGATATCAGAATTTTAAATATACTATTAAATAGCATTACGGATAAAAGCCACAATGCACAAATACAAAACCAGTATTCTCTAGTGTGGTCTTTACATTAAGATATTATTTGTGTCTTTTTCTCTGATGATTGTCTGAGGTATGTAGAGTTGCACAGACCAAATTAATTTAAACCAAAAGTGTATTTTATGTTACATTTAGAGCAAATTCTGGACATTTATGACTAAAAACTATTTCCATTTTATTGTCAGTTATAAATATTAACAAAAATATAAAATATATTTAATGTTAAGGTAATACTGAAATTAAGTCACAAGCATAATATCAAGATAGGTAGCATTCCTTTCTACATGAATGCTTCTTTTCATTTCTCTACTAAATCCTGAGTTTCTTCAATAGTTTTATTGCTATGATTATTCACTTCTGAGACAAGCAGAGCCAGAGATGCATATTCATGTTTTTTTCACTATATTGTCTGATAAACTGCACTTACTGATTCTCATTTATTCTGCACAGGCTCCATCATCACCTTCTTCACCCATAGCTAATGAACCAAAATACGAGAAGCGCTGGCTAGACACCTTATCAGTTCCTCTGTCAATGGCTCGAATCTCGAGGTACAAAGCTGGAACAGATAAATTAAGGTTTGTAATCTAAAAGGGGAAGCACTGGGTTAGCTAGCTGTACCTAATATTTTGTTGTGGCTCTCTAAGAATTCTTTGAGTGGAGATATGAAAGCCTTCTTACTAAAAACTATGAAGTCAATCTTATCTTCAGATTAATGGCATGTATGGCAATTATGAAAGATAAAGTAAAAAACGACAATAAATATGATCTGTTGTATGTGGGAATTAAGTTAGCATCAGGAGCTAGTACAGACGTTAAGCTTGGCATTACTTAAATTAATTTTTAAGATACTACATTTCATTCTGTATCTCTAATAGAATACTTCTGTATTCCCAAATATTGTCAGTTAACTCTCCTTTTTCTTTACAAATGATGACATAGTGCACAATCATCATGACTATGCTGCATATGATTGTCACATAGAAATTCATATTACCAAGAGATTTTGGCAACGTACATGGTACAAAATACTCTATTTTTTATCATAGAATTTTTTGCATCCGAGAGACCTAAGTAATGGTTCATAAAGTAGCCATGGAGTAGAATGTCAGAGGTGATTTTCATGGACTTCAGGAAAGATGAAAGCAAAACTGAAGTTTAATAAAGCTTCGATAAATAATGTCCTTGAGAAAGGTTTAACACATTGCAGCATGCATCAGCTGTTTTCTGCAAACCATTCCTCGTGGTAGGACTGCCTCAAATCTATCAGTAGTTGTGGTCCAAATAGTCCACGGTTCTCCATATGTATGAGAATAGGAGTTCATTCACTGTTGTTATTTTCCATTTTCTTTATGGGTTGCTATATATTTATTTACTTCTAATTCTTGTTAATGAGAGAATTGGAATTTCTGTTGAAGCATCAATAGAGATGCTATTAGCAGGTCATCTGCTACCAAAAGATATCAGAAATTCATGTGTAAATGTTTCTTGATCTATGCCAGTTTTGTTAGGTTTTTCCTGAAAATGACATGAAAAACATTATTTTTCTAGTAGGGCAGTTATCCCACTTTTTACTTAAGGCAGTTAGGCTCCTAAATCAGTTGGCAACTCCTCTCTCAGACTTTGTGTTAATAATGTGAATAATAATAAATTGTCTAGAAAAGCTTTAGGTTCATTCCACAGTCTTTATCTGAACTCTTAATTCCATTTTATTTAGTCTCTCATCACTTCTTCCACTCCTTTCTTCCTTCCTACTTCAACTGACCAGTTCATGTGGTCTGACGCTTTCCAATCTATCACAGGCCTCCAACCATCCAAAGCTTAGAAGTTCTCCTGTGAATTAAGTGAACAAATCTCTGTGTGCAGTTTTTAGACATCAACTTATCTTCAACTTATCATCAATGTTCTTAAATTTAAAGGATAATTGGAAGAAGATAGGACATTTAAACCTCTGAGTTTAGTTATCAGCCTGAGGGTTTGAAGCAGTTTCACTCTTGTTCTGTGCACTGTATGCATTAGATGGAGCAATCCCAAGGGATGTCCAAACAGTAGCGTGTGCATTTTGAGAATTCTTTGAAGTAAAACACCTTCTGATATTTTACTGGGTCCAGCAGAGATGGAGTTAATTTTCTTCATAGCAGCCATTATGGTGCTGTGTTTTGGTTTGTGACTAAAACAATGTTAATAACACAAGCAGTGCTTTCAGAACATCAAGGCTTTCTCTTTTTCCTGCTCTGCTCCCACTCAACCAGTAGGCTGGGGGTGGGAAAGCAGTTGGGAGGAGGCAAAACCTGGGCCACTGACCTGAACTGGCCAAAGGGATATTCCATGCCACGTACCATCATGCTCAGCAATAAAAATTGAGAAGAGGGAGTTTGTGGGGAGCTAGTCATTGCCTGCAGACTGAGTGGGCATCATTCTGTTTGTGAGACATGGTGAGTGGTTGCCTTTGCATCACTTGTTTTGTTGTGAATTGGTTTATAGGGGTTTTTTTCCCTCTTCCCTTTGCTTATTAAACTTTATCTAATCTTTATTTCAACCCACGAGTTTTCTTACTCTTCCTATTCTCTCTGCTGTCCCGCTGGAGAGGGGTGGGAGAGTGAGTGGCAGTGTGGATGCTTAGCTGCTGGCCTGGGATCAATCCATCACAGATAGATTTTTCTTGTAAGGACTGAGGAGCTTAATGCTTTCAGTTTCAGTCTTGGAGAGACATATTCTCTTGTGATGCAGCTCGCTCACATATATACTTAGTATACATAGCACTCCTTTATTACTGGTGTTGGTTTTTTTTCCTTTTTGTTGTAAACGCTAAAGGAAGATGAAATCATTCCCTAAACCCTATACGATCCCATGATACTTTAGTTCTACTAAATGCTTCTTGCTTATTTTGGCAAACCAAGAAGATTATCTATATGAGCATTAAAGGAATGCCACCTTGAGATTAACTGTGGATGAGGTGTTTCCCATGTTTTTACTGAAGATCTGTATTTTTGCCTGAGGGATACCAGACTACTCTTATCCTATTCTATCCTTCTCTGAAATACGTGTACATATTTATTATGCCACTTCTGTCCTCTCTTTTACATTTCCCCATGTTCATATATGCATAAATTCCAACATTTGTCTTCAGTAATTGCTCTCTAAAATCAAGTGTCTGCTTCGCATGGAATAACACCTATGAGCAATTACAAGTATAAATGGTGGCATAAGTCTAGATAACAATCCTCCTTTCAACCATATCTACACATCTCCACTCGCTTTCAAATTTCAGACATCAGTCTAAAGTCATTTGAATGAGTCCATGACAATTCCCCTGAACGTATCATGGATCCTTCTCACCACTTTCCTAATTTTGCCATTCTCTGAATATTTACCTGAAGCCTATTTGCATACATTGGTAGACAGCATGCCTGCTTTTTCACTATTAAATGAGTCCATAAGTCTATATGCCATCCTTGTAACTTTTTATCTCCCTCATGTTCTTTGTCATAAATTTGTTTTGTTGCAACTCTTCATTGTATTTTATCTTCTAAGTTACCTCAGCTGGTCTTGAGAAGGGGCACTGGCACCAGAACAGACAGATTACTTTTTTATGTCTGTGCTGTTGAAGTATTGGAACTATCTTCTGTAGTGTCCAATACATAGCTGTGTGCCATCTCTTCAGCTAGATGGACTGTATGAAAGGTTTTCTCCCCTACTTCCTACCTGAATTAAATTCAGAGAGGTCTGTATCACCCTTTCCATCAGAATTATCTATATTCCTTTGGCTTTTGACATTGCCTTGTAACTATGCAAAGTCTATGGCTTGTGAAAGGATATTGAAGTCTGTATGATTATTTTGCTGTCTATCCACTCACAGGTAATGCACACTCTCTTAAATCCTTCAATGCACTTTGTTCAATCCTTCTTTTCCCTGATAGAAAGCCATCTTTTTCACCTGTGAAATTCTTGCAGTTGGCTACAGCAGACTTAGCATACTTTTGTTACTAAAAATCAATCACATACTAATTGTTTTAATACATAGTATTGTATATTTTATGTGTAGTATCTGTACGTTCAACTACTCTTGCCGTTCTGATGTGCTGAGCTGCTGTCAACCAGTGTGGATGGCCCTTCTGACCTCATTCACTTTTCTTCTCCATCATATTCAAGATTGTTTCATATTTTCAGCATTCTTTTTCTGGTGGTGTGAGTAAGCTCCGATTTTCAAATAACCTTAGGAACAAGAAAAAGATTGTTGTAAGATTGAACAGAGTCTGATATATTACTGAAGGACATAATATTTTTTTTGGCCTTTATTTTTAAAAAATATAGCGTATGACAATGTATGGCATTTCAGCATCTTACTCAATATTTTTGATCATTTTTCAATTAGAAACGTTATATAGCTGGTTGTCTGCTAGACTGTAGTATACTTTTAGTGTGGTTTAGATCAAATGTAGTCTAATCTAATCAGATCAGTCTATATTATTTGCTTTGTGGTTAAACTATGCAGTTTAATCTCCTATGCATTTCATCTGAGTTTTCCAGTAACTTTGGCAAAAAAGGGCATACTTTTAGCTCTTGTGACATGAGTTGCCCAGGAACACCTGTATCTGTTTGATTGTTATTCTTTTTTCCTCATAAGAGAAAGGAGTTACCTTTGACTTTGCATTTCACTTGACTTTTCATTTTATTTTTCCCAAGAAGTCTTAAGATTGATGACCTTATGACACAAGAGTATATTTTTCACATATTTTCGTTTCTGTCAGTGCTATACATATTAACAGAAAGAAGATAGAATGGGATAGATTTTTTTTCCCTTCCTTATACATACGGAGGAATGACTGAAAATGCTGCAGAGTGAGACTGTGAAGTATGTTTGTCTGTATCAGAAAACGAAAGCAAAAAAACTCTCCAGAATACTTTAAAGGAAAGATAAGAAATGTATTAGATGTCATTCCTCTTCTCAATGGAAGAGAAACATTGTATTAACTACTGAAATCACCTTTAATTAATGTATTTCATATTGTTGATATGATTGGAGTCTATCTGAATATTTCTATGCAGCATGCTGATTAGTCTTTTTGATTACTTATTAATTCATCAACTTTTTTATTCACTTGCCTTTATAATATAGAACCACTACTTCTATCATTCTACATTTCTCAGCAATCCATCAATGTCATTTTTCTCTATAAGAGGTAAGGTAATATATATAGTGAGAACTCTGTTCCTGTGAATACTCTTAATTGCTAGCTGGTCTTTCTCACCCAAAGGAATTTGTAGTTCATGATACAGTTTGGGGTGTTTTTATTTTTATTTTTTTTTAAAGTAAAGATAGGTAGTCTGATAGAAGGTAGAGAATGTATTTCATTAATTTATCATCTTTCATTTTTCTTAGGGAATGTCTAAATCCTTATTTGGAAAAATGCATAGATAAGTATTTTTAGTCCTTACAGCAGGTACTGACAGTACAATATAATCATTTTTATTTGCTGTATTGACTGGAGCTTTTAGTGAAGGTTTAACCTCTTGAACACTATGAGTTTAGAGACTGAAAAAAAAAAAGTTGCTTATTTGGAAGATGGAAATTAAATTGAAGAAATGAGCAGAGTGGAAGTAAGTCAGGCCCAGTAGCTATTAGCCCATGTAGCTATGATCCCAATTACAAAACAACTTAATTAGATTTAGGTGTTGTTTTCTATTTCTTGATATTCTGGCCATTGCAATTACTATAGAGTATTGTGTGATTTTTTTTTTTTTTAATGTTTTTTGTTTGTTTGTGGGTGTTTTTTTTAATTGACTCACTGGTTTCTTAACAAAATCTTTCTGAAGCATTCTATTTTCCATTTTAACATTACAATGAGTTACCAAAATGCTTTTAATTAGATAAATAAATTGCAAAGTAAGAAATGGAATAAACTATGTTGAGAAAGGTATAGGAATTAAACACAGTATCTCTGAGTTACAAAACCTGAAAGACTATTTGCTCACAGTTTTCAGTAACAATTATGCTGAACATGAGGACAAAAAGAACGAGTATGGACTTGAAAGATATCACAATCAAACTAATATAGAGCAATAGGGTGGGAAACAGTGGCAGAGAGATTAATGTCTGATAAAAGGTAAAATGAAAAAGAAAGTATAGGTTTGGAGGGATATTATTAATAGTGTGCCTTAATGGCTATTTGACTGATGATGCAGAAAACAGTACGCTAATTGAGATCATTGGTGACACAGAATCAGCATCATCAGTACAGAAGAAGAGCACAATATGTTATGCAACGATCAAACCTTTGGAAATGGGATGCAACATAATAGTTCAAAGTGCAGAGGGATGACATTAAGGATTGTTACTACAAAAAAACCCAACTATGAAATAGTTTTTTCATGGGAGCCTGGTGAAATCTATTGGTAGATGGCAGCAGAGGAAGGCAGAGACAGCATACAGTAATTAAGCAGAGAATAGCTCTGAAAAACCATTGTCCTGCAGATATATAAAGAAGTAGATGGTTTAGAGTATAGCAGGAGAAACACTTTCCAGAAGAAGCATTAAAACAATTATACAAAACACTACTATAGCCCCGTCTAGAATCTATGTACAATTCTGGTTATGCAAATTAAAACATAAGATTTTCTATTGGAAATTTTCTGTTTTTTCAAAAGGTATTGTACTGTCACTTGGTGTTCTTTTAGCTGTAGTATTTTAGGATTTGGCAACTGGGGTTTCCTTTGGCACTTAAGGAATTTTAACTTTTTTTTTTTTTTTCCATTCTGCATAGAGTGGGAAAGCGACATTTGTTTTCCATGGCTTTTAGACCTGATAGCCTTGTAATAAAATTTATATATTTCACTGTGGGCAATGCTGATTTCTTGACTGTAGTTACAAAGCACTAAAACGAACTTGACATCTGCCTATATGGGAGTCCATCTTTTAAACTTTTTTCTGAATTTGTTGATCTTTGGAGCACTCTGGCAAGCACTTTATTATGCCTTTAGGAATACGAGACACAGGATGACTTACTGGTTTTTAAGACATTGTTCAGGTGATATGTAAAAAGAATAAGCCATGAAGTCAGTTGATTTTTTAAAAAAGTTGTGCTATGTAGAGTTTTTTAAGGACTGCCTGAAGACTACTATGTGTGTTTTTTCTTTAAAAGCATCATTAAAATAAGTGTTTCTAGTACATTTGTCACAATTCTGCTCAAGCAAGGAGACATTCTGGAAATCAATTGCAAGGAATCAGGTAAATGCAAGCTACAGAATAAGATCTGCTCAACAGACTGTAAAAAGAGAGATACCTGAGAAGCGACCAGGCATTCTGCAGACCTCTCCACAATTCTAGCCACTTACCTTTGGCTAGAATAAGCTGCTAAATCAGAGAAAAAACAAGATATAGGCAGGAAAAAGAAGCTAGACAGGAGCTATCCCACACAGAATAAAAGATCAGCACTGAATATTGGTTCTTAAAGATTGAGACCGCTTTAGTACCTTTTCTTATGTGAGAAGTGACATAAAATGTTTTGGCCAGAAATTAGACATACTTTTGGATTCAATATGCTTGCAATCTAAAACTGTATCAAAAATCAGTGACACAAAAACTAAGGAAATTTCTGTTTCTTTGCCTCTAGGACAATATAGTCACATGCTTAAATACATTCCTTTAATTTTGTTCAGTAGCATGAAGCTGACATATGGAGTGTGAACAGGTTTATTTTTTGAATCTTCATCCTCATGATAGCTTCTAGTTTTAAAATCTGTAGTGCAATTAGGTGCACAAGCGAAAATGAAGTACTTTCATTCTTCTCAGGATGCGTGTACTCAGGAACCATTTCTGCTTTCACCCAAAGATGATGTGTTGCTCTGGAAATTTGATGTGACACCTCCTCACTCTTGGTTTTTTCACACTATGGCATATTGCCAGCAAGGAGGAGAAAAGACTAAATACATACTGTCCCCCCAAAAAGATAAACAGATTATTACTCTCAGGGAATTGTTCATATTAATATTACCACTGAATTGAAAGAATTATTGCTTTTTGTTTGTTTGTTTCTGGAAAAGTTGAAACTTATTTTGTCTTCTGCTTGCTGACAACATACTAAATTCTAATCCAACAGGATTAGTTCAGCAAGAGTCTATCCCCAGATGTCTTCAGAAAATGCCTCGGGATAAATAGCCTTGAGTTTCTGCAGCAGACCTGCTTGCTTCCCACTAACTCTTGACACCAAAAAAGAAAGCAAATTCTGGAGCAAGCTGAATATGTTGAGTCTGTGATGCTCATTACTTGGCTTTAGTACTGTTATTTTACAAAATACCTATTTGTTTAAGAAATAAATCTTTTCAGGGAGTGTTATGGGGAAAAAAAACCTTATTTGCATTATCACTAATAATAATAATTATATGGTCAAGCTATATTGCTCTTCTGAAAGCAGAGCATATTTAGATTTTAAAGAAATCTACCACGTTACTAAGTGTTAGTCAAGCACAGGGATATCTATTTTTCCCTAACAAACATGTCTGAATTTCATAGGCAGTATAAATTGGATATGTAAATGGTGTGGAGAATTGAACATCTTGAAGAAGTAATCTTTTGCAAATAATTTAAACATAATGACACTGATGATCTCTGTAGTCATGACAGAGATTTGTTGTCGTAAGCTATAGACTCTCCTCATGCCAAAAGACAGAGCTTGAAACTGAACCTGAATGGCAATACTGTGGCAGGCAGTCCAATAATTGTTTTCCAAATGTAGATTTTGTTAGCTATCTCAAGTATGTATAAAAAATTCCTAGAGACACATATATTATACTGGAAATTGAAGCCATTGACGTATCATATCAGCTCTGAAGACATCATTAAGATAAATCCAGTCTTCCTGCAAGGGGTACTATGAAATACAGTTGAGTCATTTACTATTGAAAAATTTAACCTCTCCCGCACACTTCCATTGTGCTTAAGGAGCAATTAGAAAATAACATGCATCTTTATTATCATAGTGATTGAAATAAATTGTGAATACTTGCAGTAAGACTTTTTTAAAATACAGTTGAAGGGTTTTTAACTTTGATAATTATTTTTCCAATGCATTCAATAAGATGATGAAACCAGTTTGATTTGCTAATTTATATTTACTAATATTTTCTTGTAATTCCTGAGTATAATTAACAGGTGACTTGTGCTCTGAATCAAAAAAGACATCTGCATGTCAGTAACTCAAGGCAAAATGACATTCCACCTAAATACTGTGACACCATTCACATGCTAAAAATCTTTGTGGGATTGGAGTTTAATGGATGAGATTCATCTCATCTGACTGTAGACATCTAATAGTCATTCATGTATGAATTTGCTAAATCCTTGGACTCACTTTGGCGTCAATGGAGAGAAATAAGTATCTCTAGAGAAGTATCCAGCTCACCTATCTTGTGCACTTGCTTATGACAAAACAAAATAGTTCCTGAGTTTAGCATGACTCACTTATAGAATCATTGAATACTTCAGGCTGGAAGGGATCCTGGAAGTCACTTAGTCCATCTTCCCTGCTCAGAGCATGTCCAATGAGAACATATTGCTCGGGGCCATCTCTTGTCAGTTCCTGAACACTTCCCAGGATGGAGATTCCACAACCTCACTGGGCAACCTGTGCCAGTACTTGATCACCTTTGTGGGGAAAAATCCAAACCAAAAATCTAACGTTGAATTGAAATATGCCATGTTCCAGCTTAGGTCTGCTGCCTGTCATCCGTATACTTAGGCTGTAGAGCTTTTTATGCTTGAATATAAATATACGCTTTTTAGCTACATAGTTTCTGTTAATAGTCCAACTATATAAGCAAATTTGAATATTTTTGAAGAACTGAGGATGTATGTCATTTATAATACAAACACAGAATTTCAAAGAGAGTAATTCAGATAATTTTATTTTTTTTTTTTTAATTTCCATTCAGATCCACCCATAATCAACTAAACTTCAGGCTGAATAGAAATTCTAGAAAGAGGGCCATATAGTACTGTAAATAAGCCACTAGAAAATGCTGTAAGAAAAGCAACAAAAACTCAAGTCAGATATTAAAAAATCGTACAAACAGGAAGGAAGATTGATTTAGGACCTGGGAAGATGCAAAGCTGATCAAATCTGTCTGTCTGTATCAGCATGGTAGTAAACGTCAGGTAAAGCAGCTGCTGTCAGACAAGCATCTAGGTTTTTATTAAGGAAATACAATACAACATTGAGATAAGTCTAATGGAAAGATGGTTTCACATGCCACACATACTGAAAGTGTTAAAATATATTTTGCTGAAATTCTTAGCCTCCAGTAAAATAAAAATTCAGCTTTTCCCATTTCAGCTGGCACTGAAAATACATTTTCTCTTGGAAGAGTCTTTGGATTTAACACCTCTATAGTAGTTAACTTTTCGTACAGCAAAATATTCTTCATTAATATTAATTTATATTAATTGTTTAAAAGTGTCAATGTCAGAGAGAGAGCTTAAGTCTACCAATGCCAATTGCTTATTCTGACTGCCATTCTCACAAAGACTGTTTATTTTATTAAAAGAAATTAACACAGTAAACAAAACCTAAAAGAGACTATTTCACCATGAAAGTGAGACAGAAAGTCAGTGAAGTGTTCAGATCTCTACACACATTTGTTTGAATCTTGTTAACTGTCTTTTGTAGCTCATCATCATATTTTAACAAGATAAAGGACAGCAGGAGTTTTAGTGAATCTGTAGTATTGCCAGCCGCATGTTTCAAATGATAAAAGATTGGCTCGTTTTTATAATAAAACTTTTTTAATCTTGATTGCCTGTGTTGGTTGCATCAGTTGCATTAGGTGTTAGCTGAGGAGTTCCCTTCTGTGATCTTTCATCAGCCACATGTATAACTTTGTGCCGCTTGGATAAGGCATTCCCACTCCATGCCTTTATGCATCTACGGAGGCTGAGTTAGTACCCAGGCCCCCTGTGGATTCAGTGAAGAGCATGTACTATTTCTTGTCTCTGTTAAATGCTCTGGATTGTCCTCTCTGTCTGTCTAAGGTTTCTAGCATCTTAGCTTTGAAATTTGAATTTGATATCTAGGTTAGGCATGGCGAATGGTTCTTCTTCACGGCACCAATTTCCATGCTGCACTGTGTATCAATGCATAGGGGATGACAGATCTTCGCTGTCTCAGTGGGATGTTGAAGAGATCATTCTCTTCAACATCTCTAAGTCATTCCATTGCAGCACTGTTGGGATCTTCGTCAGAGTCTTAGGTAAAAGGAACAGTATGCTTGAGAGGTGATTATTTCACTCAGTTTACTTGAAGACAGTAAAAGGATTTGTTTTGACCTTTCTTTCTGAAGAGGTGAAGCAGATTTACTGAAATGAAAGTGACACAGAATTGTGCCACTGCCATCAGGTTTTAGTAGTTACCATTATAATTCATTCGTGAATGGAAAACAAGGGAATCAGCCAATATATTTTTAAGTCTTCAGACCAAGAATGTTATTTTTGTGAACAGCAAATATAATGCTTTACAACTCTTTTAACAGTAAAGCTTGTCAGTTAATGCATATATATCTATTAGGAAGTTTTGTCTTGTTAATATTGTGTGTGATGGGTATTCTATGTGACCTTTTTAGCAAGCATATAGAGTTCAGTATTCATGTTCACGATCAAATTCCCTACAAATGACAAATGTTAGGTTAATAACTTTTTCAGTAAGTCATGAATTAATAACTGCCTATTAACCTCTATGTGTCATTTTGAATGCTCATGTTGATATATATCATAAATTAAGCAGTAGCGGACTTCACTTTAGATCAGAGAATCCCAGGAAAGCCCAGCAACTTCACAGAGCAGTATTCTTGATTCAGTAGTTTGCTTTCTTCTATATTAGTACCAAAAAGAAAGCAATATAGCATATAAGTATAAATATCTCCTTTGTAAATGTAGAAGTTAGCAGTGATATTCTCCATATTATATACAAAACAAACATATGTACAATCATTCAGATAATTATAATTGTCATTCACGATACTATATGACTAAAATCTGATTCTAATGACACTCATGGGCACTTAAATAATCTATGTAGCTTTCTGAAGTTTAGTGCATGTCACGTTTCAAATGTAGACCAGTGTACTTCCATGCCACTACTTAATAAACTTCTGTTGTTCCTATTGAAAAATCTCGTAGTTAAAAAAGCATATCCCACTGGCATCCAAATCTGGGGGATTTCAGGGGTACATACACAGTGCCTAACTTATTGCAGATAGTAAGGAAAGCATTGGCATTTGCAGAATAAAGTTGCTATAAACACATTAAAAATGCATAACGAATAAAATGCAATTGCACATTAGTGTGTGTCAATGCTGTTTTGAGAAAGCACCCTACATTCAAAAAATATTTGAAGAAACTTCTAAGTACATTTTTCAAATTCCTGTGTTATAAAGGAGCTTAAAGGAAACATTGCTTAGAATGTTATGTAGAAAAGTATAGGAATCCAAGAAATTAAAGCTAGGAAAGACAGTTCTTTGCAACTTAATATATTCCTAGTAAATGAAACCAAAATGCAATAAAGAAAATAGTCATTTTGGTTTAAAAAAATATGTTTGTTCAAAAAGATCTAATGCATACTTCCTGAATACACTACCTTAAGTTCAATAATTATGAACATAATATGTATACTCAAGGGAAGTAAATGACCAGCACATATATATATCTGCTGGTAGAGAAAGTACTATTGTATGTGTTGCTCCTGGAACTGCCCATTATTATCCTTCCTTTTGTTGCCTTTCTTTTGATTTGTAAAGTTAAGACTCAAAACTTGTCAAAAGGTGTAAAAATCACTTGAACACTGAGAAATATTGGGCAGTTTCAGAAAATTGACGTATCTTCCTTTACGGATATATTTCTTCTTACTGCAGATCTAATGCATTTGAAGTGCTGGCACTCGATGGAGTTAGTACTGGGATACTTCAGTTTTATACAGCCCAGGAGAGTGCTGACTGGCTGAGAGCAATATCAACTAACATCAGTGATTTGACACTTCAAAATGTATGTTACTTTCTGCATATTTTCTTGTCTGTGCTATTGTAAAATTATTTCTAATTTTCCAAGGGTAGAAAATAATTCACATTTAAGATACAATATATAAAACGCATGTGTATGGGGAGGAGAAGGAGAAAGGAAAGAGCAGGGAGAGGTTGTCTGGTCAATCAAAAGTATCAAGAAGTTTTCAAGACTTGCAGTGCTGTTACAGAATAGAGAGCAGTAAAAAATCAGACTGCATTTATTATTTTAAAGACTTTTTAAAGCAAACTATTTATCATTCTGGTCATTTCACAGAGCTTTAGATATGACCAAATATTTCATTTTTACATTTTTGTAATTAAAATGTGCTTGAAATTAATATTTGTTGATTTTGAAGTAGGCATGTGGAAATTCTGTAGCTAGTGAAGTGTGACTTACAGAGGCTTATTGGCAGACAGTATTTTTACCTCTCTGAGTTGTCTAGGAGTTGATTTATTTAAGGGCATATTATTCCATCTTTCTCCCTAGAAGTATAAAGGTTCTTACGCTGTTTTAAGTTACTCCTGTAAATTCATAAGTAGCATTTGCTATTGCAAGCAGAAGTATTAGATAATCCCTGGAGAAACAGAAAATTATTATTTGGACAGCACATTGTTATTCCCAGAAAGAACAACTGAAAACTATTGAAGATTCTGGAATGAATCATAAAGAGGGAACTCGATAATGTACAATATTGAAAATGTATTTCAGTCTTTTTGAAATGGTAGAAATCAATGATGAAAACATAAGAGCATAGCTGTCTGTGGTAGAATTGCCTGTGCAGGTATTTAATCTTTTTTTCTTTAGATGTGTTCAGGCTATAACTTCTTTTATAAATTAGGATTTAGTAGCATGTCTTTAACTTATGCATTGTACTCTAGGTTAACTGGTGCCAAGTTCTTCAGATTATATTGTGTAGAATTTGTTTTGGATTTCGACATAAATCTTTGGTCAAAACAGATTATAAACTGAATTTATTTTTCTGGTCTTCAAAAGTTGCTTGGAATCACATTTGATCACAGTAGTTCATTTATTATGTTCTTTTTAAATATTCAATTGCTTAAGCAGTGTCTTTGACAAAATCAAACATTTTTGCTTATGATGCATTCTTTATAAATATTGTCTATCCTCTATTCTCAATTTAGTGTTGTACATGATTTACAGGATATTACTATTTGATAAGAAAGCAACGTAAATTATTCATGAAATTTCATAATTCTTTCTGTGTGAATAGCAAAAAGAAGTGTATGGTAATATTTTTAGAGCAATTCCTGTTTGTAGTTACTGAGCCCAATTCTTTTGCTTTCTACAGAAATCCACTGAATAAAAGCCACTCCAAGGATATAGGTGAATAAGACAATAAAAAGTGGCTATAAATGCAAGCAGGTTTTATTGGTCGTAGGGTTCTAGCCTGTTTTTTTCAAATGCACTATGTGCAGTAGCATGTGCCCTGACATAGCATCTTCACTGTGTTGTGACCTGTCTGCAGCAATATTTTATTATATACTGAGTACTTGCATTGGTATTATCCCTTATCCATCCCAATAGTGACTTCTGTAAGCACAGTAGTCCATCTGGTGTTCATGTAAGTGAGTAAACTTTTTGCTTGGACTTAATGCTTTACGGGTTTTGTCAGGTGTGCAGCCAGTGGTACAACTGGAAAGGTCTGGCCAGAGCATTATTTTAATTACTGATCATCAGAACAGGAGATGTAGTAGTCAGTGAGAATCCCTTTTATTGCAAACCATTTTGTAAGACATGGACTGTGAGGCTAGAGCGCAAGTGTACAGCAAAAGAAGGCTGGAGAGCACTCCCTGCCTCTGGGCAGCCCGAGGACACAGACTGTTTGGCACTCATGGTGCTCCGGGCAAGGCCTTTGATTAGGCTTCTTTAAAATCCATTTTGAATTCTTTTTATTACCTTAATATTATCATTTCACAAAAAGATTCTTTTCTTATCATACTTCTGAAATTGATGTTAGGGGATGGATCTGTAATTCCTCGGAGCTTTTTCCTGTTTCTGCACTTCACCTCTGTAGAGTGTCTCCCCTATTCTGCAGGAGTACCTGAAGATAATCACTATGGGTTCAGAGATTATTTCAGATAATCCCTTATCTACTTATGGGTTAATTTCTTGAGTTCTTGCTGAGTCTAAGTTCAATTGCTTCTCCAAATAGTTAAACTATTAATTTCCTATTCTGTCCTACGCTATCATCTCTGTACATAAATTAATTGCTCGATATGTGGTCACAAGGGACCTTCTTGCTAATACCGCTGGCATAAGGAAATGTCAGCATTCTTACCTGACCTATTTAAGCAATACATCCCATTGTTCATTTTTTACCTCCACACATTTTTAGATTTTGTTTGTGCTGATACTTGCTTCTTGACTTTAGCAACTCTTCCTGCACCTTAGTCATTCTTACTTCATCTGTGCCTATTTGTGCTACTCTTATAGACTTCCTTTGTCGTACATGTTTACATACCATCTTGAATAATTTTTTTCAGAATTTTAGTTCTTAAAGAGCTCCTGATACAGATTAATTGTTTTCTTACATTGCACCCTATCTTTAATGTATCACTTTACCTTAATATATTTTATTTTGCTGTTTTGCCCTAATACAGTCTCATTCAGCAACTGGCTTTGTCAGATCTGCTGATGCCAAAAGACAATCCTAATGTAGGCAGTACAAAAATAGCTCTGCCACAATGTGACACTTCTACTAATGTCAGACTATTCTTTTGAAGTACTGAAACTTCTAACTTCTATGCAAAGGCAAGGTCTCTGAGGATCAAGTGTAAAGTAGGAGTCATCTTTCAATAGCGAAGATGTGAGAAGTTATCACTGCACAGGAGTGCTACCCCTGGATGTTAGCGTATCTAGTAAGTGTATTTGGTAGATGAGAAATAATGATTCTGGTACTAGGCTGGAGAGAGTTAGTTCTTACAAGACAGAGGAGCACGGGGAATACTGCAAAATGGAGAACGGTGTAAGGGTATCTTTTCAGCCCTCCTTACTGATATATGCCTTATATGCTTAGCTCGGAAAAATCTCCTAGTAACTGTCAGCTATACAAGCAGTACAGATGACTTTTTTTTTCCCTAAGGACCCTTGACCCAAATTATTCATCACTCTGTTCACATTCTTTTTTTTTTTTTATGTACTTTTCCTTTCCCTGTCATCTTCCTTTGTGATTCTATCCCCAGTCTTCTCAATGTTCTCAAAGTTCTTCACATTTACCTTTGGAAGAAATAAATAGAGATGAATCAGCACCTCATATTTATTTCTTTGTATTCCTCTCTTCTCGGAGAAGGAGGTACAGTTGAAGAAACTGAGGGGAGAGAGGGAACAGAAACTGGCACTGAAGTTGCCATGATGAAGCAAGAAGCCCAGCAAACAAGTTGATCTGCATGTGCTTCTCACTGCTCCTGTTCTTAATTTCTTCAGCTAGAGGGTTCTTTATAGGCTGAAATGGCAATGCTGTGCTGGAGATAGGTTTTTAGGAGAGAGTTCTTTGGAATAATTTATATTTCTCTCTCTGTTTTGCACCATTCAAATAGCCAGCTATTAAGTATGTGCAGCTTTTCTCATGGATCTTAATTATTTTCTTTGAAACATAACACTGAACATTAATGTAGTTGTAATCACTAGAAACACCTAAAGGTAATGCTGCCAGTTCATTTACATTATTGAGACTTGTTTCTTATATTTATAACTTTCTCAAGGTTTTTTTTCCCCAATATATTCTAGTGGTGTTATTTTTTAAAGAATTATTCACAAATAAATTAGTAGATCATTAGCAGGTAAGAGAACAAGATGCAGTTGTTCCTCTTTAAACGTTATTTATGATATTTATAAATCATTCCAGCAGTTTCATTGGAGGATGGTAGAAACTTAAAATTTGTCTTCAAAACAGAGTTATTAATCCAGACCATATTTATGCCTTTGACAGCTTTTTTTAATTGTATCTGCCATAGTGTGTAAACCTTTTCTTTTATGCCTTTATGTACACGTATATCTAAGTGATACTCTGTATTGCGGTGGAGTGAAATTTCTGTTTGAATAGGGAGAGACGTATGAAATATGAGCTTTGAACATGAAAAAGAAAGAGGATTGAGAAGGTCTGTCTTTTTTAACACAGCAGAATGTGGGGTACGTGTAGATGGAAAGAAAATCCTTGGGTAGAGGAAGCAGTATACAAATTTGACTGCCTCAATGATTATATAAACTATTCTATTCCCAGAGTGAAAACACATGATAATATTTCTTTCCTGCTGCTTTTGTTTGTTTGTTTGTTTGTTTTTAAACTGAAAAATTTCCATTTGAAAGTACAACAGTTCCAACCCTTGAGGTTGTAAAGGGAAGTCAGTAAGGGCAGGAATCGTATCACCTGAATTTATCCAAGCAGCAAGCAGTTGCATAGGATCCTCTTATTGCCAGGAAAAAAAAAATAGGTGCCTGTCAAGATCCTTCTCTTTCTCTGCTGTCTGGAAAGAGAATATAGAGAGAATATATATATAATAGAGAGAATATAAGAGAATATAGGTATATTAGATATATATTAGATATATATATTAGACTTTTTTGGCTTGCAAAAGTTAAGCAAGATAAATCCTAGACTGGTAGATATTTAGATTTAGGTATATGGCTCTGAATCATTTCATCCCCATTCTGTTCCTGCCCCATATGTATTCATTTAGAACATAAATATAGGAATTATAATTGCTTAATAGTTCCTTTTCCAAGTTGCCTGCAGTCTTTGCAGATCCAGGTTTTTGGTTTTAGTTCCCTTGCTGTCCCTGACTCCCGTTACTGTACTGCAGTGCTGAAAGCTCCCGCGCTGCCAGCGAGGTGCAGCACATCCCATTTGTATTCCTGCCCCTGCACCAGCCGTGGAGGCACGCAGAGAAGACGTGGTGCCAGCTGTAGTGGAGAGTGCTTACTTTTCTCTCCTCAGCCCCGTGACATAGGGACGTAATGTGATGCAGAAGGAGATCTCTCCTCTCCCCACAGTTAGATCAGGTCTGCAGCCATCCCTGCTTTGAATAGGGAATGAGCAACGGCTGTGCAGTGAATAGCTGTGGAGTCCGAAGCACTCTTCCCTGTTGCCCTTACCAATGGGAAGCTGGACTGGTTACGTGGATGCTCTTCACAATACTCTACCCTCACTCTGCAGAAAACCTGCATGGCCAGACTCGCACACATTTTTCCAGGCACATCTGAACACAATAAAATAAAAAGTAGGATAACAGAATTTCTTCCTGTGATATAGGGAGCTTACATAGTTTGACTGAACCAAAGAGGAGGGTGAAAGGAGACAAGATCACAGCTAGCCCTGTTTATTTGCACTGGTTTATGCTGTAGTAATCTTATTATTCAGCATGTCTTTGGCCACCTGCAAG
The DNA here is from genome assembly GCA_013400195.1 of Aramus guarauna. Taxonomy (NCBI): domain Eukaryota; kingdom Metazoa; phylum Chordata; class Aves; order Gruiformes; family Aramidae; genus Aramus; species Aramus guarauna. The sequence continues at coordinate 643,675 of VXBL01005745.1, read as the reverse complement.
GAAATAATATTTTCTGTGTGTGTAACATGGCTTCTGTATAGTTACTTGGTGTATGTATTTGTGTCTGAAGGACTGGAGAAAGGTTGGAGCCGAGTACGGGCAGGGTGTGACGGCATTCCAGGTGCCTTTTCATTACGTCCTGCACAACTGATCAGGATTAAGCCTATTACCAAATCAGACTGGTGATTCTGCAACACTGGGCACGTCACCACTTTGTTTTATCCAAGTTACAGAGTGGGATTCTTGAGTTCCCACTGGTTTGTTACTGTCGAGGCCTGAGAGCACCAAGAAGTTCTGCCACCCCTTCCCCCACCCAAAGTGCCCAGGCCACCCCTGGCACGGTGGATCCATGCAGCCTGGGGTCAGGCTGCTGTAGGCAGAGCTGTGTGCGAGACCTGCGAGGAACCTTGCTGTGAGGCCCCTGCTCCGCTTGCAGCTGCGTGTCAGCTCTGTCCTCATCATCAGCCCTTGTCTGTACTACAGTGCAGGTGCCAGTGCCTGCAGGCTGTGACCTGCCTCTGTTGTGGTGGTCCCCATTCCTCCTCTGGAGTGGCCGGGAGGTGGTAGGGAGTATGGCAAGGCCTCTCCAAGGGGCTGGCAGACTCTCCTGGCACTCTACCCAAGGAGACGGCCAGGCCTGGCAGATGCCCCAGGCTCCCAGCAGGTCTGGCCACCTCATCCTCAGAGCCTCAGTCACTGACCCACCAGCACACCTGCACTGTTTGACAGCACAATTCAATTCAACTGGGCTGCGCAAGTGAGTGTATTTGAGGGAGAAGGAGCCCTGACGGCCCAGGATGCATTGGGACTGACTAGTGAGCTCCTGCAGCCCTGAACCTTGTTACCACCCTGTGTCCGTACTGCCAAGGCTCCTGCTGTCATCCTGTACTCCTCCACATTGCGTTTTGTCCTAGGGTCGTTCTGTTTACAGTCATAGATAATTCACTCAGTGCAGAATGGTGACTTGTTATTTCTAGCTATTAGCTACAAGCGCGTGTGTGTGTATTTGCTTTATATACTTTATATATATATATATAACTGTAGCTTTTATATATCTATATATCATTACATCCCACAGTGGTACTTCACTGAAACCAAGTAGGCAATAGTCTCATGGTCATTAGATGTTTATGTTATGGCTAAACAAGCTGTAATACAGCTCCAGACAGTCCGAGACAAATCCAGACAGACCCTGACATGTCCTGAGACCTGTGCCATTAGCATGGCACAAGCCCTGTTGGCTTCTTACAGGTGTACTGGGTCTGGCTGGGATGGAGGTAACTTTCTTCATAGCAGGCAGCCATATGGTGCTGTGTTTTGTGTTTGTGACTAAAATGGTGTTAGTAACACACCAGTTTGACTTTGACTTTTTCTCACTCTGATACACCCCAGTCCCCCCAGGAAGGGATGAGCAAGGAATTAGGAAGGGACACAGCTGGGGCAGGCCACCCAAGTTGGCCAAAGAGATATTCCCTGCCATATAATGTTGTGCTCAGCAACAGAAGGGATGTAGTGGACAAAGAAGGTGGGGGTTTGTATTCCAAGGTGGCTGTTGCTTGGAGAGTGGTTGGGCATCAGTCTGCTTGTGGGAGGCAGTGAGCGATTACCTTTACATCACTTGTTTTTTTCCTGTTTCCTTCACTTATTAAGCTCTCTTTGTCTTGACCCATGAGTCTTCTTGCTTTTGCTCTTCCTATTCTCTCACCCTTCCTGCTGGGAAAGGGAAGGAATGTATGGGTGCTCCACTGCTAGCCATAGTGAACCCACCATAACAGGCAGTGGCATCACTACATAGCCTACATGAGCTACATGGCTGCTGACATGATCTGCTTCCAAAGATTATCCTCCGATTTGACCTTACAAATCTGGTATGGCCAGGATACAAGCAATATCCCTGGATTTCTTCTTTCTTGTGGCAAATGTAGTTTTCCCTGTGCATAGCTATAGCTTTTGGTCTTCTACCACAAGCCTTACATTTGCTGTAAAACAGGCTTTTTGACAACAAGATCCTTTGGAAGTACTCATCAACTGTAGGACAGGTTGCAGCTTATGTCCTTACATATAAGAAATACAGTCTTTCAAATCTAATCTTTTTCTGTCTAGATTCCATATCATTACTACGCTAACTAATACTGCACTTTTAATAAGTGTTTCATTTTAAAGAAGGGAATATCTGTCAGGGTTTGTCGTCCACTCATCTATGCAAACTATGACTGCCAAAGAAAAGCCAAAATCAACAAAACTCTCGATTATCTGAACAGAGGGGAAAAAGAGAGATACGTAACTTTATCTTGAAGAGTAAATTAAAAGGAAAGGCAAAACATTATACCCTTCATCTTTAAACATGTCTTACGCTCTATGGCCTTCATTTCACAAATACTTAATCACATGCCTCATTTATAGATCTGCTAACCAGTTGTTTAACTGAGACCTAAGTGAGGTATCCACAGTACAGTATATTTTCACCCAGAGTGGCAAAGTTAAATTCATAAAGGCAAATCTTTATGAAGGATTTAATGAAGACTGATAAAAAGCTTCCCATCTTTTGAGTCCTTGGTTTTGTGAATTTAGTGTAATAGTAAAAATTTAGTATTTAAGCACTAAATTATTTAATTTTTATAAATATAATTGGGAGGTATTAATACAGTATTCAATAACTAAGTCACTGCTAATTGCATCACAGAAATTCTCCAGTATATTAATAACTGTGTATTCTTCCATCTCTCTTTCATAGATGAAAATGGCAAATAAATGCTGTTCTCCCTCAGACCAGGTAAGACTTTCATTACATTATCCAATTTTTTAAATCCTTGTCATAGCGTAAGTTGCAAAATTTGTAGAGCTTACATACACACATTTAGTCACTTTTAAAATTCTAAAACCAAGTTTTCTATGGTTTGAAATTCTGAAATGACCTACTTAATACAGCAGATTCTTACTAATCCATAGTGATGAGTAGAATCCTCCACCATAAGTGGATTAGATAGAGCCATGAAGTAAATGAGAGAGGAACAATGGAACTCACAACCAGGTTTTGGAAAGCATAGTGTACGTTTGCATGCCATATTGCAGCAGTGAGTCTGACAAGTTAATTCTGTATTTACATCATATATTGTGCACAGATACCCAAGGACTGTATTGCAAATCCAATCTGTTTTGCATGTGTCACGCTGTGCAGACTATGTTTGCCATAACTGTTTGTCTGGGACTTCTGGAACTCAGGAGCCTGATGAGAAATTTCTTCTGCTCTAACTAGCCAAATGTCCCAAAGGCACAGATGAATTTACTGCATTGGGAAGTATTCTTACTTCTTGTAGCATTGCAAAGAGTTTTTTCATTTACTTTGTAAAATATAATAGTAGCATTTTCCAGGCTAATTCTGTAATTCTGGGAAGTAATTTGAAGCTTGTATAATAAAACTAATGCGTTTCACTGACATGTGCTTTCATTGCATCAATCTGGTATTGAGTTATTACTCAGGAACAAAGAGCACAATCCTTGCTGTTTCCCAAAATGCTGGCTTTGTAAATTATAAAAGTGAAAATTAGGCAAGGTGTCTTTTGTAGCATTTTACTGCAGAAATTTATTAAGGAATTTTATTATAGAAGTCAAAGACTGAGTAAAAAAATTCTTCATACTGGGATCAAATAAATATTTATTAGTTTGGTAGCTTTTATAGTCTTTCATATGTCACCATTTTGTCATCTTATTTGTAAAATGTATTTGGACATTTATAGACTCTTCTAGAAGTTACTAAAAATATTTTACCATTGACATTTTCTTACACAGGAAACTGTTTTCTTATATTCTGGTCAGTACTTTGAAAACAAAATACTTTAATTCTATGTATAATAAGTTACCCCCAAAACCAAAATAAATAGCTTTTCTATATAAGAATGGAGCATTTAATTACTCTCCTTTCCATGGCTTTTAATTATCAATTAAACTGATATGAAAAACAGGTGATTATGAATGCCAAGGGAAAAGGTACTGAATTTGGATATCTTTTGTTGGATGAACTCTCTCCTACAAGTACTTTAGTAGCTATTAAAGTTTATTCATATCAGTTTGGGAACACATAATGGGTTTAGTTAAAAAAAGGAAGAATTTTTTTTAAATATTGAGGACATTCATACAACCTATCACTAACTACCTAATTTCATTTCCTAAATAAATGGGCTAGTCTCCATAAGTTTCTCAGATAGTGCAGAAAATTATTCTGTTCCAGAGTTGTTGAAATGTGGAACTTGATACCAACATTTTAAATCACCCTTTATAGGAGCTTCCTTTTCTATCCTGACTATACTGAGGTCCTAATAAGAGTAGCCTCTTATCAACTAAAGTAAAAGTGCCCAAAATTAGGCAGTAAAAATCTGTCCCACTTTTTCCATTCCAAATATGAAAAGAAGGGAAGATATAATTAGGACCTTTATTTCAGGAGTTGAAAATTTAAGGTGGAACAAACATTGGATTGTTGTCTCTCAAAAAGAGAAAAAATAAAGTTTATAATGAATTTGGGCAGATCAAGTAAATAAAACTCACAAACATAAAAATATTAAAGGAGCAAATGGGAAAAATGCAGACTTTAAAATTTGCTTTAAAAGCAACCAAAATGTGAATCTCTGAAATATATCACAAAGGAATAAAATAAAACTTGGCAGTGATAACTGAAAACAGAAGAGAACTTGATCTACCCTAGATTAATGAAGCCTATTAATGTCAGTTACATAATATTTGTACAAACCTGAATAGCACTTGTTAATGCAATTGATTTAAAATTTAGAGAAAGGATAAGCTTAAGAGATTGAAGGTCACTTGAAGAGCTGCCTTGAAGTGAAATTGGTGATAGCTGCAAATTTATCTTTGCTTTTGAATACGGACATTCCTGAAGAATTAAACAGGTCTTTGGGAGTTTCATTATTCTGTCGCCTGCGGTGGGTGTTCTTCATTGCCTTTAGAGTCCAACTTTATCTTTCATAAAGGGACAAGGTTGAATCAGGATAGGTTTCATTGAGATCCTGTTTTTCATAGGCCATTAACAAACTGGAATTCGGAGTCAAGAACATAAAAAACTACTTTGCTAAACCTGGATTTCTTTGTTTTTCATATTACCCCTGACTGGTTTTACTGGAAACTGAATCTCCGGAACATGATGAATTCCGTGGGCATATAACTAAAGAAAATTGTAAAGTGAAAGGACTAAGATAATGGTTCCCAGGTCTAAACCAGCTGTATTTATGGGTTGCTTTACCAAAATAAGATGTTTGGACTTTGCCCTTGTCTATGATCCAAAGTTAGAAAGAGGTAGTAGGAAAGGTAGTAGTAGTTGTAGTTGTTATGTATATATTTGTACTGTTAAAATCACAGAATCATAGAATGGTTTGGGTTGGAACAGAACTCAAAGATCATCTAGTTCCAACCCCCTTGCCATGAGCAGGGACACCCTCCACTAGACCAGGCTGCTCAAAGCCCCATCCAGCCTGGCCTTGAACACTTTCAGGGATGGGGCATCCACAGCTTCTCTGCACAACCTGTTCCAGTGCCTCACCACTCTCACAGTAAAGAATTTCTTCCTAACTTCTAATTTAAATCTATCCTCTTTTAGTTTAAACCCATTACTCCTTGTCCTATCACTACACTGTACCTGGTCATGAAGCTAACTGGCATGATCTGAATACTTCCACACTTCTAAATTCTCTTCTTCCACCAAAGCAGAGTGTCTGCATTTAAACTGCCTATTGAAAATTATTCCCACCAATGCTTAAATCCAACTGTCCTTGCGAATTGTTTTGAGAGGTCTCATTATCCCAGAGCATGTTGTGCTGGTTAGTCCATGCAAGTACTACAAGGTTTTAACCAAGATGCAGGGATTACATGAATTTGAAAGGTATTAAATAAGTACCACTGCTGAAGCTCTGGCTCTAAGTCTATATATAACCTGTGTAGATTATGGAGCACATGGCTTCTATGCACTGGATATTTTTAGACAATATTGGTGCTCCACAAGGAGAGGGGGATTGAGCCAGTTTATACATTATTTTATTGAGTGTGGAGGATGTTTACAGCCACCATTCTCCAAATATTATAAATTTTGATTCTGCTTGATATAATTTATTACAGTGCTCTAGAGACCTGAAAGCACTTGATTCTGTGTTATCAGTAGGCAGTTAGATTTGGGACTCAATTTTCAAAAAGATGCACACTGCTAGATTACTCTATATTTTTTATGAAACAGTACCCTAGGCAATTCTCTCTACAGAGAAACTGCTTACAAGGTGTGGTGGGTTGACCCTCGCTGGGGGCCACGTGCCCACCAGAGCCGCTCTATCACTCCCCTCCTTCACTAGACAGGGGAGAAAAAGTATAACAAAAAGCTTTGTGGGTCGAGATAAGGACAGGGAGAGATCACTCACTATCGTCACAAGCAAAACAGGCTTAACTTAGAGAGGAAATTCATCTAATTTATTACCAAGCAAAACAGAGTAGAGGAATGAGAAATAAAATCAAACCTTCAAACACGTCCCCCCACCCCTCCCANTGTGGGCTTCTCTCTTCATGGCTCCACAGGTCCTGCCAGGAGCTTGCTCCAGTGTGGGCTTCCCACAGGACCACAGCCTCCTTCAGGTGCCTCTACCTGCTCTGACGTGGGGTCCTCCACGGGCTGCAGGTGGAATCTCTACACCCCCTCATCCTTCCTCCATGGGCTGCAGGGGGACAGCCTGCCTCACCATGGTCTTCACCATGGGCTGCAGGGGGATTTCTGCTCCAGCTCCTGGAGCACCTCCTCCCCCTCCTTCTGCCCTGACCTTGGTGTCTGCAGAGTTTCTTATATCTTCTCACTCCTCTCTCCGGCTGCAAAAGCTCTCCCTCTCTAACTGTTTTTTTCCCTTCTTAAATATGTTATCACAGAGGCGCTGATTGGCTTGGCCTTGGCCAGCAGCGGGGTCCATCTTGGAGCTGGCTGGCATTGGCTCTATCAGACACAGGGGAAGCTTCTAGCAGCTTCTCACAGAAGCCACCCCTGCAGCCCTCCCTGTCCCCCCCGCTACCAAAACCTTGCCATGCAAACCCAACACACAAGGTTTTTTATTTTGTTTGCTAGGTGTATTTTTTATCTTTGTAAGACTAATATGATCATTTCCTGTACTCCACTAAAACAATACAGTTTCTTTACAGTATAAATAGGAAAATATTAATCAGATATTAATTAAGACTATGTCTGTTTTTTCTTATGGTGCTGTAAAACAGATTTTCACTACTTCCTAGGATGTCTCTTCCCTTGTTTGTTTGATTTTTTGCAGTGACCTCTTCATTGACCTCCGGAAGAAATCATACAGAAAATGAAATCTAGAAACAATGATTATAAAAGCATAGTATGTGATAGTACCAGGAAGGCCAGGATACAGATTAAGATGCAACCAGCAAGGGATAGATGGGTAACAAAAAATTACTCTCTAAGTGCATTAATAGCAAGAAGACAAAGGAAAATGTTTGGCTTCTACTCAACATATCAGAGGTCAGCCTTCACTAAAAACGTCAACTACAAAAGATAGTTATTGCAAATACTAGCAAAACCCAATAAAATCTCAGATTACAATACAAAGGGAAGTTCTGGTGGTATGTGTGCTTTTAATGTCTGGTGATAGTTGAAAAACTGGTCAAAGTAATCTCAGAGCTATTATCAAGATATTTCAAAGAATTTGTGTCTGCCAGGTGACATATCAAAAGACTAGGAAAGGGCAAACATCATGGCTTTTAATGGAAGAAGAAAGAGAACTTGGAGAATTAGAGACTAGTCAATTTAACTTCAATCTCTAGAAAGAAGTTTGAAATAAATAAACAAAATATTTGTATGCAGCTGCAAGATAACAAATGAATGACCACCCTGAAGGATTTGTCAAGAATGAATAGTGACAACCAATCTAATTTCCTACTGTGACAGTATAACACATCTTGTGGATGGGTGACAGGCAGTTGCTGCAACATATCTTGATTCCAGTAAGATTTATGACATTTCTTGACATTTTTATCTTGGTATTTTAAACGAGTATTATACAGATTTGGTTGTACAGACTTTGTTGTATAATCCAATAATATGTAGAAATGGTTCACTTTCAAAGCTGACATATTGACTAGAAGTCCTGAAAAGGTCTGTCCTGGATCCAATTCCCTTGAATACTCCCTCTATGGTGCATTAGCAAAAGCCTACTAGTTTTGCAGACATGAAATTTTAAAATACAGTATTAGACATAAGAATGATCTTGACAAATGGAAGAATGAGTCTGAGAAACAGGGTAGAAGCCAATTAGGGTGTAGCACATAGGCAAGAATAATTAAGTAGATGTGAGAGGCTGTGGGAAAGAACTGGAGTTGTTGTTGCTGGAAATTACTTGAAAAGTATCTAGAAATGTAAATTCTTTTAAGCTGGCGTGGTCCATCCTCCATTGCTTACTAGCACTTAGGGAGCCCATCCCAGATGCCCCTGTCTGCAGAAGCCAGCAGATAGAGATGGTAAGAAAGACAACAGGAACATTGTTATGATTTATTATTATGGCTTACTATTACATCAGCCTGTGGTAATCAGGTACAGAACTGATCAACAGAGACCCCCAGGAGCCCCATTCATATGGTTTACCGTATATTCCTTTTTTCCCTCCATTTTTCTGGCTGAGACAGCCAGCCAGCTTCTCCCTTTGCATTGTATGCAATGTCCAGCAGTTTCTCTCATTGTTACCTTGTCAGTGTAACCTCAGGCCAGGGCTGGTCATTCACCTGCATACCGGAACAACCATATGTCTTTTGTGACTTTTGAGAAAGGCAAGCATTGCGGGCTGTACCTAAGTGAGTTACTGCAAGACATGCTAAGCATTCCTTTTGCTGTAAGGCCTTGGCAGGAGTACTGCATCTGATTTTGTGCACCATGTTTCTGAAAAGATATTGACCAGAGGTTTTCCATGGCCTCTGGGAACAGGTTTGTTGTGGATTAACCCCAGTCAGCAACTAAGCCCCACACAGCCGCTCGCTCACTCCCCCTCCAGTGAGACAGGGGAGAGAATCAGAAGAGTAGAAGTGAGAAAACTCATGGGTTGAGATAAAGACAGTTTAATAAGTAAAGCAAAAGCCATGCATGCAATCAAAGCAAAACAAGGAATTCACTCACCACTTCCCATTGGCAGGCAGGTGTTCAGCCATCTCCAGGAAACCAGGGCTCCATCATGTGTAACAGTGACTTGGGAAGACAAACACCATCACTCCAAACATCCTCCCCTTCTTTTTCCCCTAGCTTTATATGCTGAGCATGACATCACATGGTGTGGAATATCCCTTTCGTCAGGTGGGGCCAGCTGTCCCGGCTGTGTCCCCTCCCAGCTCCTTGTGCACCCCCAGCCCACTCACCAGTGGGGTGCGGTGAGAAGCAGAAAAGGCCTTGGCTCTGTGTGAGCACTGCTTAGCAACAACAAAAACATCCCAGAGATACCAACACTGTTTTCAGCACAAATCCAAAACATAGACCCATACTGGCTACTGTGAAGAAAAATAACTCTATCCCAGCCAAAACCAACACAAGGTTGAAAGCAAGACAGAGAAGGAAATATGAAAAGAATATTCAGGAATTATAACTTTGTGCTCAGAGAATAACGTGAAAAGAAGCAAGGAATGATGCCACACAAACTACATATACTTGTTCATGGATTTTTGCTCCATTTGTGATCTGAATATGCTTTTTTCACTCTTCCAGTCTAAGGCCAAAAGAGTTTGAGTCTTTAATGGATAGGGCAAAAAAAATCTCAAATTATGGTTACAGCAGAGTGATTCATGTTCAACATGAGGAATAGACTTCCTCATCACTAGTAAAGATAATAAAGTGCTAGAACAGATTGTTGAGAGAAATACTTCTTTAATGTCCTAAGGATCTCCATTACTTAGAAACAAAATAGGAATCAGGGGTACTGCATTTTGGAGAGGGTAATGCACTAAATTTCTCAGAGGGCTCTTTTTCACTCTGTTTTTGATCCTAATTCTGAATCAGGAACTTTTCAAATATGGAGGGGTTTCACATTGTTCCTAATAGCCGAACTGCTGCCCCAGGTATGCCATGTTTGTTTGACTTCATGCTGCAGAAAAGAGAAACCCTACACATACTGTTGTAAGATCAGTTCCTTTCCTGTCTTTTTTTTTTTTTCCATTTTCTCAAAACCAGAGAAAAGTGATTTAAAAATATAACATATAGCAATAACATTACTTTCTCCTAATTGTTAGTCTTGAAGAGTTAGATTCTTGCAGGTTATAATTTTACAACTTACACCTATAGAAAGGGAGCAGGACTAAATTCCCTTATGCATAAAGAGACCATGTAGAGATAGATTTGAGATCTTCCTTGGTAATTATTTTAACTTTATTTATATGGGAGGTCAGTTATGCAATTCCTAATGAAACTCTCTTAGCCTGCTTCAGAGATTTTTTTCTGAGAACTTATGTCTTCCACTGAAAAAAAACTTACTCTAATGGAAGAAGTACCACTTTAAACCACTTAAACTTTTTAACCTCTAGTCAGCTAGCTAATATGTAGTGCCTCTGTGAAGTAAATAACTATTACTGGTATACTGATTTTAAAGACAATCAAACTGAAAAAAAAAAGTCAGATTTTCCAAACTCAACAAAAAAAATCTATAGGTAATAGAATTCTGAAAACTGTGGTTGCATTTCTGAAAATATTTCATGAAAACTCACTATGCTTTATAAAACAAATAGATTTGCAGTATGTTCATGGTATGTGTATGTCCCTTTTTTGTGTTAATGACATAGTGTTTATTAGATTACCATTTGAAGTTGGATGCTAGAAACTCTATAGAATGTGTCAATACAAAGGAAACCTATTCCTGTTTAAGGAAAAATGTACAAAAGAGTAAATTTAAGCAGTATTTCTTACCCTAATATGTTGGCCACATCTTCCAGCTGTCATCTAGGTCTGTGTTGTCTGGCAGTGAGTGGCACAAGGCAGTTCTGTCTTCAGTGAAGAACCATGGTCTCTGATTAAGCTGTTTTCCTGAGCTTCCCTTAGCTGTTAGAATATTTTTTAAAAAAATATTAACACTGCTTCTTTATTCTCCTTTTCTTTGTATATTTCTGCCTTGTGAATTGTGAGAAAGATTTTAGACTACATAATTTTCTGTGCAGGCATCTGCTCTTCACAGCTTTTAGAACCCATTGCTTTTCCATTCAATATTACAGAACTGATTTCACTGGATTACTATGAAGATCAGTCCTTCTTCAAGATTATTCTCCAATTAACATTATGTTAACACATTTTTTTAGCAGAATTACCATTTTATTGATTGGGAGATAACATGTAAGCTACAGTTTGAAAGGTTTTCTTCTTTTTTTAATATATATTTATTTAATTTTCCCAAACTGCAGAAGAAATAGTTTATTTGGTAAGGAGGAGAATAGCTTGTTAGGTGTATTTTATTGTTGTTGTAACATTGCTAAAAAATAAAATGGATGTATAACACCAAAAAAAAACTGTGAAGGACCTGAGTTTTCCACTGTTACTTAGTTTGATTGGTTCCTGCTGCACAAATAGTGCTACTGATTTAGTATAATATAAGAATGCATAACCAGTAAGGCAACGTCTTCAGGAATGAGGAGTTTTGTGGTTTGGATCCTAACTTGAACAAGAAGGCTATTATGTGAAAAGATGAATGACATCAGCCCCAATTTTCCCAGTCTCCTTGTTAAAACAAGCTAAGAGAAGAAACAATGTTCATTATCCAAAAGGACTCATAATCTAAGTTTTGCACAGACATCCAATTCCTGGGACGATACACAAATTCAGGTACATACATGTCTTCACAGTTCCCTTTGGGTTACAATGGACATGTTGCTGTTCGTGGCATTCAAACTGTGCCCAGCTTGGACTTACAAATTTAATTCTTGAGCTGAAGCACATAAACCACTTGAATGTCATCATTTCTAAGTTCCTCTGTAGTTTCATCTCTAAAACATGTTTTGCATTGTAGCCATTCAGACATAACTGAATGCAATTGATGTACAAAGGAAACCATTAACGTAATGCATCAAAACTTCTACCATTCAAACTTTTTTTTAGTTAGTTAGTCAGTTAGTTAATCATTATGTATGTGAAAGAACTGCTGTTTCCCCCCTCTGTACTTTTGAAAATATGCAGTCTACCACTTGCTTTGGAAAAGACCAAAAAAACTAACTTAAGCTACCTCAAGATGTACTTCTCTTTGCTCTCTTAATTTTGTGTTGTTCCATTGTGTTTCATGGTACAACACTGGTTCTTAACTTGCAGGCCAAGCTGGCGTCTGTTGTAGATTTTTATCCCACTTTAATTACATAAGTGCACCCACCTCTTCTGACATTTCATACATCAGAGATCTACTTGATTTTCTTTCTTCATTTCCCTCTAGAGAGTTTTGCATCATTTACTTTTCAAAACTATTTAAAAATACTATGTACAAAATGTACTGATTGCTTTATTAAATGTAACACATGTTAAGTTTCCAAGTCATTGCAGCATTTAGATGTTTTATTGCTGTAGAAAAAAAATAAATGCAAATAAGGACTTTCATTTATCTGTTATGATTGGATTACATTTTGTTAGTGACTTGTTTTATCTCCTCATAATGAGTGCTATTGCTCATTTTGTTCCTACAGGAACTTTTGGAAAGTGTATTAGAACATGTTAGAAACTTAATAATACAGCGATGATGTATGGGTAATTTTCCATGCAGTTTCAAATAGTACTCTCAAATTGATTTTGCAGTATGGGAATAAAGTGGTGAAAGCAATGCTGAGAATATAACTATTTGTAATGTAATGCCTTATGAGCACTCCTTAAAATTTCAAATGGCAGGTTTCAGTCCATCTAAGAGAACAGTTTTTATCCTCGGACTAATATTCCCACCCATGTATCGAGACCCAGTTAAAATCTCAGTAGCCTACTTCTGAACCACAAACAGCTTGTTATCGACTATCAACACTTGGTTGCTTTTGTTCCATAGACTTTTGTTGAACTGAATAATTATTCTTTCTCCATTTCTATGGTCTAAATGACCGTTAAATAAACCAGTCAATAAGAAAGATGTGTGGAAAGAAAGTAAAAAAATTAGATTTTTTAATATCTCTATAAAAAGACACATAATTTTATTATTTTTTCAATACATACCCATTAATCAAACCCTGATTTTGATAAAGGAAATTCTTCTATTTTCTTTTATTTTTTTAAGGATTTTATAGGCAAGTACACATTTGGAATGCTGTTTTCTTAATGTTTTTTTCTGCCAGATATCTTTTCATTAATTTTCCCCTCTTTATATACTTGTGTAGTATCCTTCCTTTTGTTCTTTTCATTTTAATTTCATATTTGCTCCTGTTTCTTTATTTTTGGTCTTACTAAATTGCTTTATTTCTCCTAAATGTCTTTTGCTTTGTCTTTTCCTCTTTCTCTTTCATATTCTTTAGTACTTACTTTTTGGCTTGTTGTCCTGTTATCGCCAACCCATGCAAGTGGCAGTAATGCAGCTCTAAACCCACTGAGCTCACCACTTGTTTTCCAGTAGCAATCCTTCTTCAGCTACCTAGCCTCACCAGTGCTTCTTCCCCAAGAAAGCATCTCATTCAGCCTTTCATATCTGATGGAGCAATCCGTATTTAAATCAACTCAAACCTTGCTTTTCTCCTAAATACACAAAAATTCTAAAACAAATGAACAAGCAAAAAAGTAAAAACACAATCTTGACAAATGGAATTCCAGTCTTCAGATACCATCCTGCCCCTGAGTTTGTTTATTTATGAGTAAGTTGATTTGTAGGAGACATAAGTTATACATTAGGTAACAAAATTAGAAAACAATGTGGGATTTTCATGATACAAGGGGTATGAGTGTGCATCTGTACTATGAGCTACTCCCTGTCCATTCTTTCCACCTTTGTGCTCTGTTGGTAGTAACTACAGGTATGTGCATGGGGATTTCAATAGAAAAGTGTTCCTGAGATCATCACTTTCTTCCCAAATCTGTCTGTAGAACAAATGCTGAAGTTTTCATGAAATGTAATGAATACCTTCTTCAGATTGTTTCCACTGACTTCCAGCAAAGTTCTCTGTGGGCCCAATATATTCACAAGTACTATGACATTTCTGCTCCTATTAAACTCAGTATTTTCCTTAAGTGTAGCCTTACTTGAAAATGAGCAAGCTTATCAGCAATAACTTCTTATTCAGATTGGTGGATCACTCTAGATTCAGGTACCTGTTTCAAGGGCAATACGTTCCTCTTAATGTATGCAAAATGAAGGCTAAAATGTTTATGCTTGTTATTTTTGGTGGTAACTACATGGCATTATTCCTTTGTATGTTTGTATTTACCTCAAAAAAGAAGCATGCTGTCTTACTTAATTTTATTTTTTCCTAAAATTAATTTATCTGAAATATAAAGACATGTATTGTAATACTGTTAGAGAAAAGTTGTGTAACAACTGAATTTGATATTTAATTCTATAAGAACATAAATCGTCATGAGATAAAATGTATATTAGAAAAAGTATAAACTCTGAAGGACAATCAGTGTAACAAAGACACTTTGTTAACAGTGGCAAACATGAACATACAGAAAGTTGTTTTATTTCAGATAAATTAGTAATTTGTTCAGATTTATGTCTTTAGAGGTACATGTAACAGAAATTTCACTATGTCCAAGTTTTGACTGTGCTATAGATAATGTAGGATCATGGTTTTTATAAACTGTTGACCGAACTACTTCAGTACACCTAGGTTTTCTGCTGGCCTAACTGAGAGTCTGCTGAGACATATATGTGGCTTTTAAAGATCATTTCAGAGAAGATTCAAACTGTACTGCAGGTTAAGTCTCTTCAAGGACTTCTGACACACTGGCATGACACCCTACACTTCAAGAGTATGGTAGTGGTGGGAAAGCAAATGTGAAGAAGAGTGTGATGCATCCTATTCTAACGTGACCACTCTTCCTTGTGGAAAGACTTGACCTATTCGGATATATCTTATACTCCACTGAAAAAAGTAGAGCTTTAATTTTCAGTTATTTTCTTTAACAGGTTGTACACATGGGATGGGTAAATGAGAGATTTGAAGGAACTGATTCATCTCAGCTCTACAAATTCAAGTTTCTGGCACTGAAGGGTTCATCCTTTTACATTTTCAGCACTCCACCGGTAAAAAAATTATATTTTTGTGACTGTTGCATTGTAAATGGAAACCTGTTTGTTATGTCTGGGGTTTTTTTTCCTTACCGAGTGAAGTTGTCAGCTGAGATTTCAAAAGACGTTAAAGCCATAGATGCCACTGAATTTCAATAAGCTTTAGATATATAACCTCTTTCAAGGTTTTCTGAAAATCTTACTGTACCTGCGTAGTTCAAAGAATTCCTGACAGTTTTACTTTTTAAAGTTGTTAAGTTCAGATTTTTCTCTGGTTGGTTAGGCTCAGTATTTCTTATTTATTCTAAGCTATATTGTAGATGTAATGTGTTGGTAATTGCTCTGTTTTCTTAAAGACAAGATACATCATGAAATACACCATCCATACTATTAGTAGATACTTGTGTATTTTGCACACAGGCAACGGATTGAACTGTTACAGAGAATCCAATGCTAATTGTACAGTTTGAACAAATTACATCATCTTGCTTTGATAATTTACACAGCTAGTAATGAGAATTCTATTTCACAACAGATGACTTAACTAATATTTCTCTAAAAAAAGTAATAAAAATTAATTTAAAAGAATGAAAACAGAATGATCGACAGAATTCTAAACTCTTAAATAGTGACCCATACTTGCTACATATGTATTGTTTTATCCTTTCTTTCTTTTTACTCTGGAGAGCCTTTGCTTTAAACAAATCAAAAATAATGAAATGTGGACTTAGAATGCCATTTCAATTCTACAGCTTCCTTATGGATTTGCTCAGAAGGTGGTCGGTCTCCCACTTTCTTTGGCTGATCCAGAGAAAATCTGATCCTTTGCATGTGTACCATCTGCAGTACCTTTGGGAAGTACATACTTTTCGAACCTCAGTGAGAAGCAATCAGTAACATTTTTTCTCTCCCTAGATCGAAATTCTAAATCAAATGATTCCTATTAATTTCAAGCATTTTTAAATGGCTAGTAGTATTCTTTTTAAAATGAGGTAACACATCTAGGAAAAGTTTGGGGTTTTTCCCTCTAAAACATCGTCTATATGTTAAGTCAAGGAACTAAAATTTGTTCCAATTACTACAATCCAATTAAAATGCAAATACAGAAATATTAAACAAATAAATAACACACCACATGAATGCTTTTCCTTTATAAATTTTAATAATTGTTTTCAGACCTGTTTTTGACAAAACATTTTGATATAATTAAAACTATCCATCTACATGGTACTAATTGGGGATAAACTACTTCATTTATCATGTTCACCACTCTATTAAGAACAGACAAGTGAGGATGAATGTTTGGTAATATTCACACATGTTACTTGTCAGTATCTACTATTGCAGTTCTGCACAATTTTTTTGGTAGAAATAGTAGCTTTTCCAAAAAATTAACAAAGGGGACCCTTTTGGTCAATGTGTTATGTCATCCCAGTACTCAGATACACCACTAAGTGTGACAGAACCTATAAATCATAAAACCTGTTGACCAGTTTTCTTGCTATTTAATCATTCCACAGATGTTTTATATCAGGGAAAAAAATAAAACAGGAAATTGGTAGTTTCCAGCAACCACCCATCTGAAGAATTTAAACCTGGATCTAAAGTCACACTTTGAAGATGATTATCAGTGCCCTGAGGGTGCCTCCAGTGTGACTGTCCCCTTCCTCCCTGGGGCTCCCCCCACCCTTCCCACAGTCCAGGACCACTTTGCAGCTCCCCTGGGGCCATCAGGCCCTGCCCCAGTAGCACAGCAGAGTCCGTCTCCAGCTCCTCACAGCCCTGGCCTGCCCAGCCATGGGTCCCAATGAGCCAGACCTATGCATGGCCCCATGTCCAGGCCTGGCCTCAGCCCATCCCTGTCCCCAGCGAGGTACCTGGTGGCCGGAGCTGCTCCTGGGTGGGGGCATGCACTCACTAGGCCTGGCTGGGATGGAAGTAACTTTCTTCATTACAGCCCACATGACAGTGGGGTTTGTATTTGTGGCTAAAACTGTGCTAACATACCAGTGATTTGGCTGTTGCTGAGCGTCGTTTGCACAATGTTTCTCTGTTTCTCGCACTGCTTGGTAAGCAAGAGTCTGGGAAGGGACACCAGCACGGACAACAGCTGACCCAGATAGGCCAAAAGTGCCATAAAACATCATGCTCAGCAATAAAAAATAGCAATTTGGTCTTCAAAAGTAGCCATTCCTTAGGGACTGGCTGGACATTGTTGTTCTTGGGGCAGACAGGGTGCGATCACCTTTGCATCACTTGTTTTTTTTGCTCTTTGCATCACTTACTAAACTGTCTTTATTTAGATCCACAAATTTTCTTGATTTTTCTCTTTCTATCCTCTTCCCCCATCCCACTGTGGGGGTGGGACGGGGAGTTAGCGAGTGGCTGTTTGGGTACTTAGCTGTTGGATGAGGTCAGCCCACTACTGGGTGACGGGGTGGGCCCTGGCTGGTGAGGACCCTGCCCTGCCAGAGCCCGGGGGAGCTCCCACAGCACCCAGGGAGCCACCAGCCCACTCTGTGCCCTGACATGGGTTCTGTGTCACATGTCCGACCTCTGTAACTGGGAACACAGGTACCCACGCAAAGCCGTGCGTAGAGGTGTTTCACTATTTTTAGATATTTAATACTACTGCTCTTGCCATTACTCCCACTGACTCTTTTTTACTATGAAACATTAAAAAAATGATTGTTCTATCACAAAAATGCAGATGTTTTAACTTGCTTGATCTTTAAAACACTACAGTTTAACATTATGTTTTATTTCAGAGATGTTTCTATTATTTTATTGCTATTTGCATACTGAATCAATGTAGAGTGCACAGAGTAGATGACCTACAAGTCATACAGTTATCTTTAGCTGCAATGATCTTACAACTGCTTGTTAAAGGATCTGGTACAATTTCTACTCTTTTTCTATTCCCTTGTGTGTAAAAGTTGATAAGAATGTAAATACAGCTGCTAACTTTTGTAAGAAGAATGGAAAACATAGTTTCCCATGGGCAAAAATAAAGAAAATTGTGGAAAAAATGTGGATATTATAACTATGTGGATAAATTACTATGGCAAGTAATATTCTATTTATACTCCATTTCAACAATATCTCAGATGGTATTTCCAAAAATGTAGAAGCTTCACTGTAAAAGTGAAGCATCCCTAAAGTGGCTTATCTGACTGTATTTAAGAAATGTACAGATTTCATGTACAGATTGCTATATTAGAATTGTGACACAGTTCTGAAAACTGCACATATGAAAAACACCATTACACAAATACAAATTATTCGTGTGTCAATGTTAATACACAAGAAGTATTTTATTACATTCTAAAAGCATCTAATAGATTTCTGTCAATTGTCAGATCTTGAAAAGGTTCTGAATTCATATGCTAGAGGAAATTGGAGAGACATTATTCAAAATTGCCATTCAAAACCGAACTATTTTTTATGTCATTGAAAATTTCCAGAAAAATTAAATGTTTTAGTTTTATGGAATATGTGCTATATGTAGGGGACAATTGCACTGTTTGATTTTTTATCTCTTCTTCATAGTTCGATATAGTTTTTAAATTCCAGTCTTAAAGTAGACATATCTTTGGAGGTGTTGTCTTACCTTTGATTACAAAACATTTTCAACATGATTAAATGCATAGAGCTGAGGGGGTTTGCATGGAGACAGGTAGGCAATCACTGCATATGCTGCTTATAGGTTTAAAAAAGGGAATAAATACAAGAATAATGTGAAAGTAACGGAAATAGTTCCATCTTTGAAAAACATTACAGAGAAGAAAAGCTTGCATAATGTAATTAGCACATGAACAGCGCTTTGAATGTTAGAGTACTGCTATGTAAGGTCTAAATACTTGTGTTTGTAATTTACATTATACATAATGTCCATGTAACATACTAGGAAAGAGGTGCCAATGAGTTGGAGGGCATAGGTTTGACCAGGAATGCTCTTGGTGAACTTTCTAACTCTACACACAAGTCTTTATTTATTTTGTTCACGTATCTGCTAGGATCTGACTGTTCTTTAATGTGTGTTTTGTACTATTGAGTTTGAATTGTTTTGGTCATCTTTAGGGTTCTTACATTGATATATCTCAAGAACCTTTCTTGATTTCATTTTATTTTCCCCTTTTTAATGTATTTTAATTTTTTTTTAATTATACTTGGCTCATTTTTTTTCATTGAAGAGTGAAGAGCCCAGTGAAATGAATTACTCTTGACCTAGAAGTATTTCGTCTTTTGCCTAGACCTTTCTAGTACTTCTAAGTGGGTTGGATGCTTCTGTTTAATTGTCAGATAATGCAGCATTCTCTGTATTCCAGTAATAAGTATTACAGCCACTTTGATTTTTTTTTCCTTTAAGTTTTACTCTTTAAATGTATTACATTTTTTTAAATATTTTGGAGGCACTGGAGATTTCTAGAATCAGTTCATAAAAATTAAAAGAGTACATTACATTCCCTTTGATTTTAGTGAGTTTTGAAGTGTGATTCTCTTTTACATGCAACGCGTATTTATTTCTCAAGTCTTGTTAATCCTTTAGTGCTGATCACTGAATAAGCATGAAAGCCTTTTATGCCTATTTTATAATTGCAGAATTCTCTTCTAGGGAGTAACTGTTTTTCAGTTTGTTGCTTACTGCATGTATGTGTCAAAATGAATTCAACTTTATTGTTTTCTCGCTATTTTAAATCATATTTTTTTTAAAGAAAAATTAATAATTAACACATTTCAGGCTACATATATTTGGAATATGAACTTGAACTGATGCTGAGATCACTTTGTCTAAGCAAAACTACATTTTAGTAGTTTATGTATTTTCACAAATCCACTGTAATGCCTGTTTTTAAAACATGAGGAACTTACAGAAACTCATACTGAAGTAAAAAGTACTTTTACAACACTTAGCACTTTTGTAACTCTACATACTTATTTCAGTCTCTCATTATGGACTTAAATTGTAAATTCAGGGTCCTATTTTGCTATCTTAATTCATTTTTATTATCTCTGTTATCAGCTCAGTGTTACATGTATGTGAGTTGACAAATGTGTTATTTTGCAATCTTTCTGAAAGGATTAATATAGCCAAATATCTACAAAACCAAGTATTCAATACATCACTTAATGCATTGAGTTAGCTAAGGAATTGGTCTTCCAATAATAATAGCATTCAGCTACTGTTGGTCATAAATTAATGCATTGGACAAACAAGAATTAAAGTGGAAGCTCAGTGAATGTTAATTGGTACTTTCATGTATTTTGACAATATTTTTGACACTTTGTCAGAGTTAAATTCATATGAATTAAAGCATGTCTCATTAAATGACCCATTCTCAATATACCTGTTTTGAAACATTTTGTCAAATGCTTTACTAAAAAATAATTATCTTGTCATGGTAAAATAAATGCAAGAAATTGCAATGTATAGAATACCTACAGGAACAATTCCAAGGGGAAATAATGAGAAAAACTTTTTTATTGCCTAAGAAATATATTTCAATATCTCATTTATCTTGGTTACCTATCATTACCCGGTTAGTAAATGTGTGATGATGGATAAGCCTGCAATAAACTGAAATATCCTTTAAACCAAATTAAGGGTATTGCACTTTTAGTGAACTTTTCTGAATCTTTCCAGCTTTTCTCATTGACTAGAAGTATATGATCATTTGTGGTTTAGTTTTTTTAAAGCAATGTAGTCTATAACAATAACATTTTAAACTTAGACATACTATGATAGTTTTGAGAAAACTGTAATCTCAGCTGTCTCTTTGGATTCTACTACCCCTTTGTAGTATGTTTGTTTCCCCTCCTTAAAATGCCTCTCAGCGTGTCATTTGTGTTCTCCTGATGACCTTGCACGCTATGGTATTCCGGCTGTTTCAGTCTTGGCTTTAAGTATGGTAGCCTTTCTCTGACATACACAGTGAAAGAAAATCTTGGCTTATATAGGTGCCGACAGTTATCATCATCACTAGGTATCTCAGCTGAAAAAGTCTTATGAGGTTACAGAGAGTCAAAGGATGAAAGTGATGCACAAGATAATGGGGAGAAGGCTGAAGGATTCAGAGTGAATTTAATGGCACAGCGGTGTCACCATTGTCCATGGTAACATCATTAACAGCAGCAAAGAACCCCACCAGTTTAAATTAATCTTCAGGAATCAAAACAAATGATATGAGCAAATGAAAGTTCAGTCGTGTCTCAACAGCTTTTAGGTTATAGCCTGTGTCGCTAAATTCAGTTTCACAAACAGCAGATTAAGTTGGTGCTTATGCTTTTGTATCGTGTCTAGCCAGTAGTAGGAATGAAAGATTCTCCTGCTTTTAACTGAGATTGAAAAGAATCCTTGCCTTCAAGAAATTCAAGACCAAATAATGAAGTAGCCACCATTCTAGGCTGTAAAACTTATTTTGAAAGAAGAATAAATATCCCTTTTGAGGATCAACAGTAATGGGCCAGAACCTGTATTATTTAATTATTTTCTTTTCAAAACAGCCATCAAAGTAAAAAATATTTCCCTGTAAATAATGGTTAAGTTAAGACCTGCACTGCTTGCTCTACGTGAGCATTTTTAAATGTGTATTTCTTTATGAACCGACTTTATAATTACTCAGTTTTGGTTGTTTCTAAACTTGTGTTCTTGCTTACTCTTAGAAATAATTAAAAAGCAAAACTCAAATAAAATATGGAATGGACCTTACTAGAAGGAAAAGAGTAACAGAAATCTAGAAATTAGAAATGTATGACTCTAAAAATTGCTACATTTTATGAAGTGATGGGAGGACAAATATAATATCTAAAATTGCTTTAAATTAATTTTCTAAACCAGCTAACATTGGATTTAAATATGACAAAGTTCCTTTAAGGTAGTACTGAGTACTTTTAAGGGTAGCTATATGTAATGTTTTGAGCTTTAATTTATTATGAGAAATTGCTTATAATAAAATGAAAAGAGAAAGTTTATAACATGCTTTTACATATTCTACTACATGCATTGTATTCAAGTGATGTTTGTCATTTGTTTGTCAAAATGTAAAAACTGTCAAATGGAGAATCCTAGAATATAAAGTTCATTTATATACTGGAAAGATGTGGTGATAGAACTTTCTTTTCTGGGTAGATCTTCAGTCCCATTTGCAACAGGTGGTTCATCTCATCCAAATTTAGTGATCTAGAAGTTAAAGATCTAATCTAAAGTTAGAGAAATTGGGAGAAAGCATTGCTTTTTTTTGCTTTTTTCTCCCCTTCTTTCCCAATATGTTGAAATTAAGATTAGATTATTAAGAATTAGATTAGGTTGTTAAGATTAGATACTTCTAATGTCTAAATTTAGGTGGGATGCTTCCCATATTAAGGAGAAAACGTTCAGGTAAATTCTGAAACACTGGTTTGAAACACATAGCTGTGAGGTCTACTCAGTAATAACGTTCATTAGTTTCAGTTGGAGTAGACATAAGAGCATATAAGATTAGAAAGAAGCTAACACCAAGTTCACATTATTCCTCTAACAGCACTCTCTGAAGTAACTTTTAGTAACCAGTAGAAGTCACATTGGTCTGCTCCCAAGTGTTGTAGTGCTTTGCTTTTTTGCCATTTTATTACCATTTTGCCTTCTGGTTTAGAATTTATGAAGCCCTGGAAATTTATCTTAAAAATAAATTTTAAAAAATTATGTTGATCTTCATGCAAAACTGTAGGAACAAGATTGATTATTATAGGTGAACTATGTGCTACTGTGAATACAGAGAAAAAGAATCTGTTACTGATTTTCATAGGTTTTTCCTAGGTAAGTTTCATCCACAGACGTTTTACAGCCAAATTTTGCTTCACCTAAATAATTTAATTGAATTTTTCTACTTTCTTTTTGGGAGCAATGTGAGAACAGGCCAAAGCTGCATCATCCCTAGTATTTTAAAGTATCCAAGTTGCTATTAGAGTCACCAAAACACTTATTTCCGTATGCTAAAAGCCTCAGCGTTACAATTTAGTCAAGTTCTGCATATATCTATGCAGCCCTTCCTGTGCATTCACCAAGAGCTAGGATTTTGCTCTAAAATATATAATCAAAATAATGTGTATTCCCCTTCGGTTTTTGCTATGTATAGGTTCTTTTTTGTTCTTTTTTTTTCTTGAACTACATAGGCTATATACTGGTTTTAAAGAACTAGAATGTTGGGAAAAACTTCAAATATCATTCTAACTGTAAAATTTTCACAGCCTCTGATGTCAACAGGATAAAGTAATGAAATCAAAAGAAAACAAAAAATACACCTTTTCATATTAAGTGCACAGCTGACATTCTTCTTAATTTCAAATATTACTGTCACATAGTCCTTTTCACTTTTTAATAGACATATTAAGATATTGGTAGCCTAATGTATGTAAACTCAAATCTGAATTTAGGAATGCATCTGGGTCTGTTGATTTTAAGAATTTTTTTAATTGAGACATGAATCTGAATGACTCGGGCTTTGAGACTCTGGGTTCTCTGTGTTAGCATGTTGGAAAATAAATATGCTTATGTAACTCACCACTGAGATTACAAAGAGGCTTCCATCATACTTTAGTGATAATGGGAAAAAAAAAATCAATGACATTATTTATTACCTTTTAATTATAGTAAGACTCTTGTCAATGCTGTTTCTGTAAAACTTGAATGCTGTTTGACAGTCTTTTCTAAATGCTGGATATTGAATGTAGTAATGTGTTTATATTTAGAGCATCCAGTAGAATAATGATGGGTGAAATATTTTTAATTTTTTTTCATTTTGTACATGATTTTAGAATAAAGAATGTGTTGTTAATATTTTCCTTTGATATTATAGGTAAGCACACTAGACTGGGTGCGAGCTGAAAAAATCTATAACCTCTGTGAGGTTCTATTTAAAATTCACAAGGTAGGTTTCCTAACAATTACAATGATATTATTTAGTAAAGAAAAGTTGCCTTTTCCTATTATTGATAAGCTCAAGTTAATCTTAACTAGGAGTAGCTAACATTCAAATAATTAATCTGTTATTTGAAAACCCAATTTGTAATGGCTAGTGCATTAGCTATGCAAGCATAAGAGAATATGGAAAACAGATGAAGCTCCAAGTGAGCAAGTTACTAAAATGCTTCCATATTGAAGAAATTTTTCAGTATTAGAGCTGGTCATGTGAATTAGAGGTGAGACACACAGCTAAGCATAATGAAGCTGGATATTGCTTTTTTCTTAGTGGCTCAGATTTTTAAGTGAACGTGATGAAGAATGCTTTTGCATTCTTGATCTATATAAAGATACTTTTATTTAATTTCAGTAATTAGAAGTATAAAATTATGTCCTTTTTAGGACATAATACTTTATAGTAGGTTTTACTTTATAAAGAGCAAAATGGTGCATTTTTGTACCATAGAATTCATTTTTTTCCACCACCTAGAGACGGTGTCATGTTTTCTGTTTAGGTTGTCCCAAGCAAGGATTTTGGGCAAATGGTTAGCAGTCTGTTTAAATAATTGGCTTACAGAAGATATTTTCTAATACATTTAATGAGATAATTTACTTCTCTACCAGGTAATCAAAAACTTCTTTGCAGGTGAAGTAAGGCTAGATGAGAGCCTACTGTCCTAAGAGCCTAAAAACAAATATAATTTCGGGGTGGGGGGGGAACCAAAAGATCAGTCTTTTCAGCTAAAATGCCGTTTCACTGAGAAATTCCAAATTAGCTTTACTTCTCACCACCTGCTGTCCTCTCTGCTGTTCCTCCTTTGACCATGTACATGGTTGTGGAGAAGGAAGGTTGTTGCTTTGTTACCTGTACAGATCTTGACCTAATATTGCGCCAAAGGAGAACCGCTTAAATTTTGTTACTTAAGGGAGTGCTACTTATGGATGTTTTTTATGATGCAACACAGTTATTCACAACAATTTACAGAAGGAAAACTGAAATGAAAAAAGAAAAGAAAAAAAACATAGAGTGGACAATAACACTCCATTCCCCTTTACTGCCTTCTCAGCATAGAGGGGAATTCTCTGTAGCTCTAAATGACAAAATTTTTCAAATAATGGGATAGCAGGGAGTTTCCATGTCCTGACTGCTCAAACTACTTGTCCCAATCTGACTTTCAACAAGATGGGCATGTTTTGTATGCCAATTTTGTTGACTGTGATTTAAGCAACAATGACAAAAAACGATAAATTGAAAACTTGATGAAGTTACAACCAACAGAGCAAGGAGCACACAGAACTTGGCAGAAATCTAGAAAAACTAGCTCTCAAACAGGAGCTGATAGCATTGTACAGAGGTGTCAGTCCCATTAAGTGGCTGATAAAAGAGCTTCTGCTGATGTCAGCTGTAATTTTGCAGCCCATCACTGCCTGGTTTTTCTGCTATAAACCTGCTGTCACTGGGCAGGAGAGGAAGGCTCCCTTCTCTGGTGGAAGTGGGGAGACGGAAGGGTCTCAGGCAGTGCCATGCCAGAAAAATAGCGATCCTGGATTTCAGGACTTATGCTCAGCTCCAGAGCATAGGCTGCAGGATCACAGCTGTATTTCTGTGGGCATAGCGTTATTTTAATGTGACCATGTCTCCAGCTGGGTACACGTGGGCAACTTCAGGTCCTGCCCATCACTGAGACAGCAGTAAAGAACAGAGGGTCTGTCCCAGATTATTTGTTCTGTCTCCTTAATATTTTTTTAAAATTTACTTTTTCCTGATAAATAAGTCAGGCAGCAATTAAGTATATACTAATTGTGCCTTTTGAAAAGTTTTTGCTACAGTTTGGATTTTGTTTTTTTCCTCCTTGAAATGTTACTACTGATTTGAGACTCAGTCCTTCCTTGAATATTCTGGTAATTTCAAGGACAATCTATCCTTAAAGCAAATTCTGTGATACTTTTTCACTAAGAAAAAGAAGTGGGAAATAAACTACCCAAGATACAACTCTTTAATGTTCTTGACATTTTAATAAATGAATGCTTAATTGCCAGTCTTCATGAATACATTATCTAAAGTGCAAAAGCTCAAATTCAACACTTTAACCTCTTTTCTGTTGATTCTTTGGTATAAATGACAATGAGGCAAACTGAGCAAATCCAAAAAGATAGAAAAAAAATCTTAAGAGATTAAGGTTTCTACATTGCAGACTGAGATGGAGTTTATGTTGTAAAAATGGCCGTTTGGGGACGGTGTTCATAAGGACTTTCAGAAGCTGGTTAGAACTAGTGCTAAGCTGTGGTGGAGAGTGCTATTGTATCTTCTCACAAAAGATGGATTTTAAGGCAAGGTGCACTTGTTACCTAATTGTAAGCTTCTCATCTATGTTTATCAGGACACCAGATTTAAACGTGGAAAATAAGAATGCAGTATGGAAATGGCATTTTAAAACAAAATGTTTGCTATATTTTAGATTTGTGTCTGTGTATACATACATATAAATACACACTTGCATACACAAACATGCATATGCAAATATATGAATTAAAATTTATCTATATATCACATGCTTGCGTATTCGTGGACATTTAGTGGTAACAACCGGATGATTGAGAGTCTGATCTCTTTTATCTCATGTGTTTCTTCCTATACCCTGCCTTATATTCCATATTTACTGGAACTGTTACTGAAAACCCTTATGATTCAGGGGCAAGATTATTAGATGCATTTTTAAAAGGCATCTGTCTTACAAAACATTTGATTTTCTTTTATTGCCTGGTATTTTCACACATCACATTTTCACATACAAAGTAAAAAAATATTGAGTAGTCTATGAGCCAGGATGAGCGGTATTGATTCTTGAAGCAGATATAGGTGTAATACCTGTCACTCCATGGCTGCTGAACACCAGATGATAAGCAGATATTTTGTTCAGCTTCCTTTTTACCAGTCCAAAAGAGTGTCTTAAAGTAACTTGGAACTTTCTCAAGACTGTTCTTTCCTTGGGTAGCTGCAGGGCCGTTTCTGACAACAAAGTGCCGCATATCCTGGTGGCATTATGTGCTGCTTCTGAGATGCCCCACAAAGCATCTGTAGCTTAACAGACTAGACTGGAGTAAATTGCATAAAGTTACATTTGCCAGCTTTATGTTATTCAGTAATTCATCAGCGCAAGCAAAATTTTCCGTTCCCATCTGAGTATTTTGATCCTGTTTGTGAATATGAGAGCAGTGCACAGAGGTGAGTGTGCTAGCGGAGCATTTGTTTGCTTTTCATTACTAAAAAGTGGATCTTCGCTGCTGCCCTGTGAGGGTGGTTGTGTGTGCATCTAAAACAGGAGGGATACAAGGCCCTGAACATTTAAGCACAAATTTTACATGTATCAGAATATTTTACATTACATTGGATGCTCAAATTCCAGTTGTTTGTTTTCATCCACATGGAGTTTCAACTATAGCCTCAATAGGCTATGATAGACTCTTTGAGAAAAAATAAAATCTAAATTTTTATAAGACTTATCCTGTCTACAAGATTCTAGGACTGGGGTGCCACTGCAAGGCTTTATTCTGGTCTTTTCAAAGCCACCAAAGTCCAGTCAAGCGTGACTGCTTTCACCTCAGATCTGCTTGACTAGATTCAAGTCTCCTACACCTAACCTGGTGTACTAGAGAAAGAAGATTCTGTTTGTGGGTGACTTTAGAAAATAAGAAATAACATCCTCTTTGCAAATTACTTTTTTTGTTCTTTCAATCTTTTCTGCCCCATGCCATCATAGAGAAGTGGAGATAGGAAAGGACCCTATCTGATAAATAGAAAGTAAAAAAAAAATATGTAATTTGGAAATTAAGTCAGTAGAGTAGTAAAAAAAAAACTACTCAAGAGGTATGAACAGTAGCTTTTTTATTTAGTTTACTTTTTCTCTGTTAATGAATGAAGTGTTGAAAGATTAGAGAAGTTTCTTGTAACAATTTGTTTTCATTTACAAAACATTCTGTTACAGGGAAAGCCTAATGCAGTTTCTCCTCTTCCTCATCTTGAAGGTGATGGCAGGATGTCACTCCACTCCCCTTGTAGTTGCAGAGCACCATTGGCAGCTATTAGGGGACATTTGAAAGCTCATGTTGTCATTTCCAGAAATAGCCCTTGGGTGCTTGATAAATTGACTGCATTCCTTGGTGTTTAGCATATTGGAACCCAATTAGAACAGAGTGTTAGATTCTCCTGTAAAGCTGGTACCCAGCTCTTGAATTGTATTCCAACAATTCAGAGATTTCCTTCCTTTTCACTGTAAACAATATATTGCTACAAACTCCTTTTAAATTATGTATGTATTGCTTAGGTAACTTTGACAGCATTTTGGAACTGCAGAAGTAGATCGGATTACATGATACAGGGTGAAGTGAATAAGAAGCAAAGAGAGAAGTTGTCTTTGAAATTATTACTTAATTCTCAGAACATTTCCTCAAGGTAATTATTAACATAATGACATAACGTATCCAAGTACCCATCACTTACAGAAGACAATGTTGCTTTAACTGTTTGTTTTTGCTAGATGAAGAATCACATACTGAAACATGTCTTTCAGCTCTGGCTTGCTGATGATTGCTGGCTACAAGCAAACTTGTATTTAGGTATTCATCAGGACTTTGATCTAGAAGACCAGAGGCCATATTGTTTCAGTGTTATGGTTGGACATGGCAAGAGTCATTATTTCAATGTAGAGCTGGGCAGCGAGTTGGTGGTATGGGAGAAATCATTTCAAAGAGCGATTTTCTTGGAACTTCAAAGAACAGGGGTAAGTAAGTAATGAATAATTTAAATCCTGGAGCCATTTCATCAGTGAAATAAGTGTAACAAATATTTAGATAATTTCCATGTTTAATAATTGCATCAGATTGATGTGCTCCATGACTACATGAGTACATTTTAATACACTGAAAGCTTCATCATCACATCAATATTTGTATGTCAATGACTATGTAATAACAGTCTGTGAGCGTGTTATGACAGTTTGAAAATTGGAAGTAGTAATATCTAAGTTGACCTTGATGATAACAAACTGGAAATGAATACATTTTACCACTGGAAAACAATTTCTGTGGTGATTATTTAGTCCACATTGAACACTTTCTTCCAGAAAGCTTATTTTCCACTCACGTAAGATAAATATATTGTTTTACATAATGGTTTTGTTTTCAAAGAAGAAATATTTTGCTCTGCATTGTTAATTGTAAATTGGAATTGTCCTTGTTAACATTGGAAGAGGTTGAAGACTCTGCATAAAAGTGAGAGGAAAGTTTGTGATAGTCTTAAATTCTCAAAATTAAGCAGATTATCACTTTCTACTGGCTACTAAATTGTCTCAAGTCAATTATTTTCTCAGATCTGAAGGTGCACTTCCCATTAAGTGGTTTTAAATTTAAGATCAAGATTCCTGATATAGTTGTCTAAACGTGGATATCTGTTAACATTGTGGTGACTAAGCTCCCATTAGAATCAGTGAGTGGAGTCCAAGGAATGATTGTGCTTATCCTAAAGCAGATACTTTATTCTAAAGGAATCATAGAATCATAGAATGGTTTGGGTTGGAAAGCAACTCAAAGATCATCTAGTTCCAACCACCCTGCCATGGGCAGGGACACCCTCCACTAGATAAGGTTGCCCAAAGCCCCATCCAACCTGGTCTTAAACACTTCCATGGATGGAGACTCCACAACCTCTCTGGGCAACTTGTTCCAGTGCCTCACAACTCCACAGTAAAGAATTTCTTTCTAACATCTAATCTAAATCGACCCTCCTTCAGCTTAAGGCCATTACCCCTTGTCCTATCACTACAGGCCCTTGTAAACAGTCCCTCACCATCTTTCCTGTAGGCCCCTTCAGATACTGGAAAACCGCAATTAGATCTCCCCAGAGCTGCCTTCTCTCCAGGCTGAACAACCCCAACTCTCTCAGCCTGTCCTCATAGGAGAGGTGCTCCAGCCCTCTGATCAGCTTTGTGGCCCTCCTCTCTCTCCAACAGCTCAATGTCTGTCTTGTACTGGGGCCCCCAGAGCTGGACACAGTACTCCAGGTGGGGTCTCACAAGAGCAGAGGGGCAAAATCACCTCCCTCTACCTGCTGGTCACACTTCTTTTGATACAGCCCAGGACACAGTTGGCTTTCTGGGCTGCAGGTACATATTGCT
>VXBL01005745.1:526406-612628 GCA_013400195.1 Aramus guarauna | reverse complement strand
CAGTTTCTCTGTACTCCTCCCAGGCCACCTGTCCCCGCTTCCACCCTCTGTAGGCTTTCTTTTTTTGTTTGACCTTGTGCAGGAGCTCCTTGTTCATCCATGGGGGTCTCTTGGTGGTTTTGGCTGACTTCCTCTTTCTTGGGATACATCACTCCTGAGCTTGGAGGTGACCCTTGAATACTAGCCAGCTGTCTTGGGCCCCTCTTCTGTCCAGGGCTTTGTCCCATGGTATTCTACCCATCAGCTCTCTGAAGAGGCCGAAGTCTGCTCTCCTGAAGTCCAGAGTAGCGAGCTTGCTGTGCACCCTTGTCGCCACCCTGAGGATCACAAACTCTACCATTTTGTGGTCACTGCAGCCAAGACTGCCCTGGAGCTTGACATCTCCTACCAGGCCCTCCTTGTTGGTGATCACAAGGTCCAGCATGGCACCTCTCCTCATGGGCTCCTCTACCACTTGGAGGAGATATTTTGTAGTATAAAGAGAGAAGATAAATTGATTTTGATTTAAGTTGCTACTTAAAGCACCTCTGTACTGTTACACAAACAAGTTATTTGCTGAACATCTAGACCCATACTCCCATGTGAGCTGGACCAGTGATATGGGAATGGATGGATTAAAAGTATAGGCCTTCTCCAACTAAAAACTTATTTGTACAGTTTAGCACAAATGCGAGCTTGTTGTGGTAAGTTTGGGTTTGCAGGGACCTCCTAAAGATGTTTGCGATAGTGAGACCACTGCGTCACAGCATTGCATTAGCACAGCTTGCAAGGAGCAGGGGTCCTAGCACAGGTGTTGAATCAGCTCTTCTAAAATTCCAAATCTCTGGGACTCTAAAGAGGTTTGCAAGTGCTTGCTTAGAACCTTTCTAGTTGTCTCTTCAGACTGATGGAGTAACAAAAAAGATTCTGTAACGGTGATTCTGTTGCTCCTGCACTTCTGAGAAAGAATGCAGTTCTTCAGAAAAAAAATTGTTCTTCCTGAAAAATTGCTGGGCATCAGGGAGGGATTAATAATGCATTCTGAGTATGCATAAAGGATTTTCTCACATGAACTCTTCAATAAATTATTATATGACTATTTGACCAACCATTCAATTGTAGTATTTATTTATTATAAAAATCAGATTGTAACAAGGGTGGAGATTAGCTGGTTCTGTATCTGGTTCAATTTCTGAAGTAATTTTTGTTAAATGTCAAAACTTGTTGTTCTTTTACATCCTAACAATCTTAAAATTAAGGAATGATTCTTTGGAATTGTGAAGTGATCTTTGGTCATTTGAATCTAACAATCTTCTAGATCTATATCACACAAAATACATTAATATTTCTTCCAGCTGTTGTTTAACCTGTTTGAAACCTCCAGGAGAGGCATTCAATTAAAATCCTGATTGCAGTGCTTACATCTCCATATGTGTGTTTCCATATCTTAATTTTCTCTCACTGAGTTGCATACATTCAAGTTTGTTGTAAATCCCTATGTCAGTAGGATGCAAAGTGCTGTGGTCACTCTCCAGCAGTGAAAAATCTTTTGACTCCATGATTTTCTGTCTTCCTTCAAAACAAAAATGCTGCTTTGAATGCCCTTCTTTTCAGAAGGCAACAGTTTCTTTTCAGGTGCAACTTAACATTACATATATTATTTCAAGCCATAGAAGAAAAACTGGCATTTCAGTATCCAGAAAATTGAAGGTTGTCACTGGTAGGTTAGGTTGTCCATAAAAATATTTTCTCAGTATTCTTCTGTCTCCTCAAACTATTGTTTCAAAAGGAAATATTCTTGAGTCATCTGAGTCTTGGATATGATTGTTAAATTGCAGAAACCTCTTGATAGGATGATTTGGATCTTTGGGGTCTCCAGTCTTGATCAACAGGAGGATAGAGAAGGATAATGCAATAGTATTTGGTAGTGGAACAGAGGAAAGAGTGACAGTAATACATTTCACTGTCAGCTGCAGGAAAGTTTTGGCATCTCGAAACTTTGTGTTTGTCACATGGATGGCAGAAGACAGAGAAGAGAAATCTGCTTCACAAGATGGAAGAGCTCTCAGGAGACTGAAAAAAACGTGCAAGGAGAAAGTCGTCTACTGCAGTGTCTCTAAAATACTTGCCCTTGGTGCCTAGTGAGGAGATGTGGTTACATACCACGGCTCATTTATCTAGCAATTTGTAAACGCAGAATAAAGTTTTCTCTTCGTGCTTCCAGCTGTGATGCAGATTCTGCAAGCTCTTTCAAATCTTCATACAGCTGAATAATCTAGTTTCATGAAACCATTTACTTTGCTTGGACAAAAAAAGTTGTTTAATGTGAGTTACTGCAAAAATTAAAATAGGTCAGAAGTTGGACTCAGTCATAACAGAATAATCAAGAAGGTTGCTGCACAGCTATTTTGTGTGCTTAAAGGTAAGTACTTCTAGTGAACTTCTTTCCATTTTGTTCTGTAACTCAATGACTGATCTTGACAGACAAATAAACTCTGGAAATAAGAATATAATATACATTTGCTGGGGACAGGGATATGAATGCATTGTGCAAAAAGAAATGTTAGCAGTAAAGTTCATGTTCCTGGGATGATACAAATTCCTTCTGTGAGGAATATATATTAAAAAATAGCAAAAAGAAAATTTCTTCACTAATGTTGGAATAATATATCACTTCAATCCATGTCACATGAACTTTATTGGAAATCCAAAAACAATTTATAGTGAACATAAATATACGATGCACTTCTCCCTCTTCATATTGCAGTTAACATGAGTATGTGTCTGTGGATGTTTTATTTTTTGTATGTATTTTTATTATTTACTTATTTTCCTAAGAGCTAACAACAAACAATTCTCTATAGTGAGATTCTTGATGCTGAACATGTATCCCAGATTGGCTCACTGTGGCTCAGAATTGCTTGCTGATTATGTCTCTTCCTGGATAAATGCAAAAATAATTATTTCAATTTTATTTCCACAAATACTGTGCTGCTAAAAGACCATAATTAAAATTCCTAAAAAAAAATAAACAATAGTTAAAACAAATACAATTAATCAATTCCTTTTCTGTTTTGTAAGCAGCAATGAATTCCTTTTCAATATTGGTTGGTACAGCCAATCTCTGTTTTCATCTGTAAGTATAATCAGTGTTCCACACTTAAGAAAGATGACAGACCTGAGAGTAACATGTCTTACAGTATCCTTAGTTCACCATCTTCCTGTTCCAGACTTTAACATTTCCTCTATACACTGTATGTTCTTGGGGGTGATCTGTTTGAAATGCCTGAGGAGTCTACAACCACATTATTGATGATTGAAACAAAACAAAACAAAAAAAATCATGTAATTATTTTGAAGGAAGTGGTTTATGCAACATCCTTTCCTCAGCTTTGTATCTCATTCCCTTTTTTGCATGATGCAATAACTCTGATTAAGTGTCTGGACCTGGTTACTTTTTGATATCCACTCTTCTATTCATCTTTTTAATTCCCTTGTAATATCTTGTCATAGATTTTTACCAGTTCATCAGTTTTAATTAATTTCTAATTCATTCATAATACTCTCATCTGAGAAAGATGAAGTTGCTTTCCCTGAAACATACATTGTTTATTGTACAAATCCTTTCAGAATCCATACTGTTGACAGATTTGGGGTTTCATCTCTTGTTTTTCTAGTAAAGATTTATGGGTTTAAAGTTTCCTTTATAAAACTTATCCATGTAATGCTCCCTCTCACCCCTCCTTTGCAGCTCAGGAAACAATCTATGCCATCTCCTCATTCCTACTTCTGCTTGCTGTTTGATCTGGACAGTTACTTAATATTACATGCGTATTTCTGTTAAAAAATGCTCTGAAAGGGTTCACTAGAAATCATTAAAAACATACAGAAGTGATTAGGTTGCTTCCAACTGATTTCAGTAACCTTTCCAGGAGAGCATTATTTTCTCATAATTTCCCTTTAAAAGAGTTCGGTTGACTCTGTTGTATAAACTGTCTATATAGTAGTCACTGTATGCATATGTACTTCTTCCTAACCTCTCATAAGCAATAATTGATTTATAACATAAAAAGTAATGCTCATATTTGCTACTTGTTTCTATGTCTAAAATCACTTATAACAATGAGAGAAGAAAAAGAAAGAACTGTGCAAAACTGCACTGACATTTTAAAAACTTACATTTTTACCAAATTAAATGGGCAAATAGCTCCCATATTTTGAGCAGCTCCAGAAAAAGCCAAAATTAATCTATGTATTTTGGCTTTTGAAGATAACAATAAACTCATCATTATTTCACAATTAAGCCAGCTGGAGAAATTCCTTTACATAAAAGTTCAAATGGCTTCTAAACAATTTTTTTGCTACTGAACATCAATACATATTTTGGCAACATTCTGTCATATATTTTCAAAGTTGAGTTTTCAACAAGCCACTGAGAATGTGAACAGTGATGCACACTGGTCAGTGCTGTCTATTCCTTGCATTCGCACTGTATAGTGGCCAAGCTGCATGGAAGTGTGGGATTGGCCCCATTTGAAACTGGTTTTTAGTGTGAAAAGTGCAAGTCCAATTGAAGATTTTGGATTTAGAGAAAACTGAATAAAACAGTTTGTGATGTTCAGATCCAGGCAGCCTAAAAGTTTAGTTCCTTGGTCTCCTTCCTGTAACATTACACAAAAGGTGTTTTCTAGTCATTCTCCAGTGGCATTTTGAATCAATGTTACAACTCAAGTTCAGTGAAATCAGAATATATCTTAGAGATTGTGTCCACATTGGAACTTGGGCAGAGATTGGGTCTTTCCACTCAGCTAACCTGACTCTTCCAGCTACCTGATTTCTGAGATGCTCAGAAGACCTTGGGTGTCTCAGTAACCCTGTGGTCAAAACCAACATGCTTGTCATTTGTAGGCATCTTTGGGAATTAAGTGGTGCTTGAGAAATGGTAGTATAAATCACCCCTCTGAGACTGAGCAAAAGAAGTCCACCTAAATAAACAAAATCTAGCAGAAATTAGGCAGTCTGAATCAAAAGTAATTGTTATTTCTAGCTATGCATCTATTCATTTTTCATGGTAAACTGAGAGGATGAGTAAAACAGGATTGGTTGATCATGGTGTAATCCATGTCAGCTCCAAATAATACATTTAAAATGCAAAAATGTTAAATACATTTGGAGATGCTATCTTAATTTTATATTCTGTGATGATGACAAAGCATATATGAAACAGAATTATATGTAGGAATCCCATTAAGAATGGAAATGCTACCATATGCTAATTTCAGAACTAATTTCTGAAACAAATAAATAAGCAAAGTTAATACCCTCCTTAAATTCAGGTGAGATATTAAACAGCAGTTAGATTAGGTTAGATTTATAGGGTCATTAAAAGATACTTATCAGTTTGTTACCAGAAGCACTCAGTTTAATTACACAATTAAGTTTTAGATTGTTTTCATTATGTACAGAAGGCTTATTACAATTCCATTTTAACTGGTCATCTTTAGAAATGCTATCAGATTCTAATTCATTTTCACATTGATGCAAGAAACACACCATTGTCCAACACAAAGAAAGATACTGAGAACCTTACAGATTAATTGTAAATACATTTGCAGAAATGATTAATAATTCAGCAATTCAGATACCAGGTGATAATCTATCAATGCACCTATTATAATTATTAAAAAAGCAAGAGACTGTACCAATTTACAAGTTTATTGAACAAAATCTTGTTTAAATATTCTCTATTTTAAACACAATTAATATCAAATGTTGATTTTCATGAAGCTACACCAATATTTCTAAAAATATTAATATATTCTTAAAATTATAAATTATTCATATTGAAAGGGTGAAAGAGTAAATCCAGAGACTTATATATATGTTTGTGTGTTTATATTAATATATTTATATTTATTTATAAATCCAAAGATTTAGATAACAACTATATGGTGTGAGTCTAGTTTTGTTTTTATTTTCCAGAGGATCTTATGGATTTGAATAAGGATGAAACTATTAAAGTTGTCAAGAAGTTACTCTCATGGAATTTCAAATTTATTGAGAAATATTACCTTAGAATTTCAATATTTTGTTTTATGTTTTCAAAAGTTGGTATTCCCTATTATTCTCCACCCATGATTCCTTTATAAGAATCAGGCAGAAAACCAAAATCCCAGTCCAAGCATCATTGATTCAGAATTGAATTTTGTACTCAGAAATGTCTCTTGTTGATATTTCTACTTTTTTTAACTGCACAATTCCAGAATTTATAGATCACCAGAAAAGAAAAAATCTTTATTATACAATAACAAACTATATCAACACCAAGTCAGTGCCTTGCTGAAGTAAGCCAGTAGAGTTCCACTGAGATGAATGGTGCCAGCCTGATCCCTGTGATTGCCTCAGGTCAGTGAAAATATACTTGGGACGATCTAGAGGTAGGGAACTGTTAAACATTCAAGTCACTATTGTGTCTTGCTTTTCTTTATGAAAAACTGAGTTCCTACAAAACTATGAAGTTGTTGCTTCAGCACAGAGATGAAGAAGCACAATCTGTTCCTGACATAAGCCGAAGCTAAAGAATGCACTGTGAATTTCACTGCTAGATGACCACTGCTAAGCTGCTGGCCTTCGATTTTGTCCTCCTACATGCATTTCTCTCACTGCCTTTTCCTGCAACCAATTTAAGCCATAGTCTGCCTGTTTAGCAGAGGAGGTAGCAAATCTTCTTTCTTCTGTCAGATTTACATTAGCCATAGGTGCATAATACAGAGAGAGTGCCATGGCCACGAGTAGGCATCCATAACTGCATTATCTGCTCATCTTGCAAAGTAACAGCTGAACCTACAATGGTGCAGGAGAAATTAGTTGACCTATCAGTTTTCCTGCAGGAACAAAATTCCCCACAGATGAACATTTGCTTCAGGCCACATGCACATGTAGCCCTAGTCTCTCTGCGATACTGGTTTAATGCTGAAATTTTCTGAAAAGGCAGTCTGTCCAATGAGAGCTCTACTAAGAAAACCATCTTTGCAGTTAGCTGCTATAATGTCACAAGCATTACAAATTACAAATAGATTAGATCACATAGATACTTGTTTCAATAAAACAGCTGTTGTGTGCCAGTAATTTTACTTATGAGTGTGGCTCAGATTGTAACAGATGACCTAAAGGCAAAAGTTTCAAGCATAGCAGTATCCTGAGACAGCCAGCATTTAAAACATGAACATAATAAGCATAGGTCTTATTTCCTAAAGCACTAAGCACTGAGCTAGAACAACTTCTACTGAAATCAATAGAAGCTTTCTTTGAAGTTCAGTGAATGTATAATGAACCATTATTTGAGCCCTTTGAAAAATTTTACATTTAGTGCCAGTGTGTCTCTTGCATACATACCTACTGAATCACAGCTATGCATCAAAGTTATTTTAAAAAATAGGTATAACGTCTTCTTGAAATCATCAGACAATAGCACCATCTTTTACAAGAGAATGTACTTTTTTATACTAATACCCAGTGAAGTATGTAAAAAAAGTCATTTTAGGGCATTAGCTGCAATTCTTTCCATTGCAGCGACTGCAGATCTTGAAGGACTGTACAAGATTTTTTATCAGATCTCATTTGTTTCGATAAAGTGGTGTCCTGGTTTCGGCTGGGATAGAGTTAATTTGCTTCCTAGTAGCTGGTATAGTGCTCTATTTTGGATTTAGGGTGAGAGCGATGTTGATAACTCACTGATGTTTCAGTTGTTGCTAGGCAATATTTACACCATCAGAGACTTTTCAGCTTCTCATACAGCCCCACCAGCGAGGGGCTGGGGTTGCACAAGAAGCTGGGAGGGGACACAGCTGGGACAGCTGACCCCAGCTGACCAAAGGGCTATTCCATACCATATGATGTCGTGTTCGATATATAACTTGGGGGGAAGCTGGGTGGGGGCTACGACTGCGGCTCAGGAACTAGCTGGGCATTAGTGGTCTGTGGGTGGTGAGCAATTGTGCTGTGCATCACTTGTTTTGTATATTCTTTTTTTCAATATTATTATTATTATTATTATTATTATTATTATTATTATTATTATTACTACTACTACTATTATCTTGGAAAGCAACTGTTTATCAAGGACTGTAGTGACAGGACAAGGGGTCTGGTCTAGTGGAGGGTGTCCCTGCCCATGGCAGCGGGGTTGGAACTAGATGATCTTTGAGGTCCTTTCCAATCCAAACCATTCTATGATTCTATGATTCTATCTTCCTTTTCTGTCATATTAAACTGTCTCTATGTCAACCCATGAGTTCTACCTTTTTTCTTCCTGATTCTCTCCCTCATCCCATGAGGGGTGGGGAATGTGCGAATGGCTGCGTGGTTGTTTTAACTGCCTGCCGAGTTAAACCACAACAAGTGGTTTTAACTGTATCTATCCATAATTATCACAGTTCTATAACCTTTTAATTGTGACTTGAGTAATTCCTTAAAGTTGTGGCCAAATGAGCGGATCTGCCACATTTTTCAAGTAAAGATGCTATTCATTCGTGTACACTTACAGAAATTATTTCACTGATCCTTTTGCACAGTTATCTGGAAAAGGAATACACCTGTACTGGATGAAATTTCTGAAAACTCTGATGCTTTTGATGTATGTCAGATTTCTGTCATTTCATTTTCTCATATGTATTGTGGATGCTTTCAATGTACTTTATAAATGTCTTCTGAAAGTTTTGCTTTAAAAAAAAAAAGATAATATAAAATATTTTATCCTAAAATAACAAGGAGAATTTTTAAATATGAGAAAGCCAAAGTATGTGCATTTTTAATTCAACTATTTTGACATTTCAAAGAATTTAAAAAGCACTTCTGTTTAGCACAAATAATTCTATGCAAAAATACTGTTGAAGAGTTTGCAGGCTTTCTTCAGCATTAAGGGGTTTAATTTTGTATGCCTCCTAGTACACTCTCTGTATGTGGGCTGAGATATATATTTCTCAGTACGACCATAACAGCTCTGGTTGCTCTTACAATCATTTCCACATCCTACTTGGTGTTTTTTTATGCCTAAAGTGGAATTTTCAAAAAAGTTCATTCTTGACCTAGCTGGTCCGCTATTAAGGCTTTTATAAAACTAAATTTTGGTAAATACATTGGATGCATTAAGAAACCTTGCCCCTCTCACTCCTTTATGATATAAGAGCTTGTATAAAGCTGCAGTATAAAACTTTAATGCAAGAATCTGTGTTCCAAGCTGTCTGCTGTTGGTATAATTTTTTTTCCTTACCCTCACTGTATTTTAAATGCTGTTGTGCATTATTTTATTTCCAATGCATCATGAAAGAGCACATCATTGAGTTCCTTCTCTGTTTCAGACATTTAAGTTCCTCTGAAAAGTCCATCAAACTTCCTCCCATTTTTTACAGATGCCCACACTGAGAGAAAGACTAAAAAAAAATATTAAATGTAATATGAGGTGGGATTTGGTTTCAGAAATAAGAAGAAACAAGTTATCAGTGATTATTGGACGATATTAAAATTTTATCAGTTCTAATTGGCAATCCTGGAGTCTTCTGTTAATATGATTGAAATGTTGACCAGTAATGGATTTCTAGGGAAAACTTACAATAAATTCAATTATTAGGTTAATCTCCAGTTTAATAGAGAATGACAAACAATTCACTTCA
This sequence comes from Aramus guarauna, assembly GCA_013400195.1. NCBI lineage: Eukaryota > Metazoa > Chordata > Aves > Gruiformes > Aramidae > Aramus > Aramus guarauna. The sequence goes on along the minus strand of VXBL01005745.1, from coordinate 602,978 downwards.
TATACATTTAGCTCATTAGAATTCCACTCTCCTCCTCATCTGTATACAATTCACTTTCTTAAGTCTTTATAAGATCATAGACTTTGTGAAAAGTCAACTCCATTAGTAAGGAAAAGTGTTCAGTTTGGGGTATTTCTAGTTCTCTTTGAGATTTTTAGTCAATTTTGATCTGTATATGGCTAAGCTTTAATTTTTTTTTTATTTTTTTTTTTACATTAAATAACAACAAACAAATCTTGAATACCTCAAAAAAGCTTTGCTATTATCTTCAATAGGTTTTGAGGTCATCACTAAATTAAATATGCTAAACACATGCACTGTTGTTCTTGGCTTGTATCTATATTCATTGATAGTTAACCATAAAAAAGGAAAAAGAGCAGAACCAGATGATGATGACTGTTTTATAATATATGAAGTAATATTGGTTTTACTGAACAAATAAAACTGTATTCTCATCAGTTTTGCTATTTTACATGTAAAATGGATGACTTATCTCTGGAAAACAATATTCAGAAAATATATTGTTTAGTTTAATAAAATAATTTAATTTTGATGGAAATACTCCCTTGTTCTAAGCAAAGTCAAAGCTTTATTAAGATTTTAGCATTTAGTGTATTGATGCCATTATTTCCACACAGAGGCATAGCACATATTTTAACTTAGAGTGCCTAACTGCATAATATGAATACAGTGTGCAATATGTATACTGTATGCATATGGATATGGTTCTTGCCCAAATGCTTTGATGTCTGGTTATTTTTGTCATTTATTTTTAGAAAGTATGTGTTGAATTCTATAACATGAGTATAGTGAGAAATAGTGTCTGTGTTCCCACTTACATGTAATGAACTCTTACAGACCATCTTAGAGCAAATGTATGTATACATCTATGAAGTAGTTGACAGAATAGCAGGGGAAATGTGTAGTTTAAGCAGTAAAGAGCAATGATACTGTCTACTTTCCACTTTCCACTTGCTTTTTGGTAAATAAACAAGCAAAATTATGTACATGCCAAATTTGTATTCATTTAGAATAGAAGACTGGTATTTATTTCTGTATTTTGGCTGATCAAAATCACTGTAATTCCTGCTCAGTTGAACATAGCTGAGTCCAGAATGAATGAATATATTGCACATGAATTCTGTAGTTAAAGCAAAAGTGAGGCTTTTCTTCATGCAAGACAATAATTAACTACAATGTAGCCAGGCATCAGCTGGATTTTTGAAACTGCCAGCCGGATGATGCATTAGGAACAACAGCACCAGAGTTATAAAAGTAAACTCCATTACAAGGAATGTACGCCGTGTCATTTTTTCTGTTGCCCTTACATGAGCAACATCACTGAATCTCATTTGTTCCTTAGAAACTTTATTTGCCAAGGAAATAAAGAAAATCTTAGGGAAAGGAGTACCAGCTGAAAAGGTTGGTAACTGACCACCCTGATTCTTTAAAAAAGGATATAAAATGATATTTTTTTACTATGAATCTTTGTTGATCTCAGAATGTAACATCGCAACTGGCAGGCATTAGTAGTGTGATTCTAAAGAATTTTACTAAAAAAAATAAACAAGTAGAACTATTTCTTGGACAGAATACAATCCCACACCAGAGTAACATTAAAAGATTATATATCTTGAAAAAAATCCATAGGTAGTACATTGGACACCTATGACAGGACTTAGGCAAATTTTGCCCCCCCAGCCAAAGCATTTCTATAATCTTATATTCCAGTAAGCACAAAGATCTATTGCATGTCTAGATTTATTTAGAAGCATTTGGACTGCCCAGCTCTTGAAGCAACCAAACTTAACTCAGCCTACCCAGGATACCCATGTGTCTGTGCCGAAATCAGGAAACCTTTGATCTGGTGGGCATGCTCGCTTCCTTCTGGCTTCCTTCTGGCTCCTACACATAGAAGCTTCTGACAGCTACACATAGAAGGCAACTCAAGAAAAGAAGCGGTCCTCTTTTTCTTCCTTGCCTCTCCTTCCTAAGCAGCCTGTGTCTGGACTGCAATGATGCCTATTACCCAGCAAGTCTTTCTGCTTCCAACCGTGTCATAGACCAGTGACTACACATGAGATGATTCCCCTTTCTGTTTTCTGCCCAGGCTCTGTCTCTCGCTGTATAGATATTTGAGGTATATTTCTATATGCCCTCCTGTCTGAGTGGGAATGAGAAAGTCCCTCTTGTAGTCTTTTCCCCTGCATTCATTTTCCAGTTTCAGCACTTACTCACCTCTTGACTTGGGTATCTAACACCCACAAACCAAGTTTAAAGCACTTCTTGTTAGGTTAGCAGATCTGTTAAGAAACACATTCCCTCCTTCTGAGGGAAAGAGTCATCATAACTGATGATCATAAAGGCCAGTTTTGAAATTAATTGGCCTGTTATTGGGCATATTTGTAAAGTCTCTTCTCGTTGTTGGACAGAATCCTACATCAGTCTTTGTTTTAGAGTACTGAAGCAACCCGTCCCTTGTCCTCTCCCTGTTGTAAAAAGTGATGCAAGATAAGCATGAAAGAAGCCATTCTTTTATTTCCCTTAAAAGGTAATTGACCCTAGCCTTCAATGCTAATTACCTCCTGCAGATTCTAAGATGTATGCGTAGTCATGGAAGATACTAATTGATGTGGATAGCAACAACAACAAAAGAAGTACTGAGTTCCCCAAGCCCTGCAATATTAGTTAACTGTAGGATCATGCTGGGGTGGAAGTGTCAAGAGTTTTTTGGAGGGGAGTGAAAGACAAACTAATGACCAGCTGATGTGACCTAGTTAGAGGGCTGAAATCTTGGCCTAGGGTAAATCTAGGGACTTAATTTCATTCTGAAGGCTGCAGTAGAAGGGTACGTACACACTCTCGCAGACAGCCGCTGGCCCTAGATGCATGCCCTCTTTTCCCATCATGGACCTTCCAGGTTTCTTTTTCCCAGCTCTCTGCCCACCCTTCTCCTTACTCCCCTCCAGGAATTTCATTAGGAGGAAGGAAAAGCTGTGACTGGCTTTTAACCTTCCCCTTCTGCTCTTGGAGCAAAGAGGCTTACTCGCTTTCACATGAGCTACTCTGGTGAAGGGGACCCAGTGTGAAGGATGGACAAGATAAGCAGAGAGTACCTGTGCTCAGGACTGCTCAAGACTGGTATTGCCAGTATGTGAGATAATGCTAATTAGTGCATAACGATATTAGTGTTGTGTGATGCTGCCTACATTTCCAGTGCAGTGCTACCATCATGCTGGTCACCACAAGTCTGCCCAAAGAAGCAGCTGGAACATCCATTAGGTCTGGAGAACAGCTCCAGTGGAACCTGCCATTTGGAGGGCAGGAGCTCCAGGATCCTGAGACAGTCTGCTAAACAAGGAGCAGAGATCAAAAACGAATTATATCTGGGCAATGTCTACGGGAAAGGCAGGGAGTGTATGTATGTAGTCATTGTAACTATTATGCCCTCTCAAGATCTGGGAGGACAGATACCCGTGCCAAAGATAGACCAGTGCCATGTTGCTGGATAGGAACAGGAGGTCTAAGAAATTCCTGTGAATGAGTCAGAAACACTGTTCTTTGGAGAGTGATATTTTCAACTTAATGATCTTTTCATGACTTAAAGGTATATACATTGAGATACTAATACCTGAACAAATACACACATGAGAGTTTTGTAGTTGTCTTTTATTACAAATAATTATTATTCATTTCAGCATTGCTTGGAATACATTAAATAATTGATCTAGGATGCATACTACAACTTTCTTAGCTGTTGCAGTTCAGGCATGAGGCCTTCCTTTTAACAGTAAATTAATACTTTGACTAAAGAATCTCATCAGGCTTAAACACCCCAGTCTACATCCCCATAATGTTCAGAATCACCAAGGTTAGAACCAGAAAAACTTCTACATCTTGTCTGGAGCAGCGCAAGCCACAGACGGTCACTATACCATACTTGCTAATGTTTTGAATTTTCATACATGTATGAGCTATGTAAATTAATGTGGCTATTAGAGTATAGCTGTAGGCTTGGAAAATATTTTAATGCATATCTTAAGGTTGATAACCTTGTAGTTCTCATCTATCTCTGCTTACAATCCCCAAGTGTTTTGTGATAAGCTAGTATTAAATCTAAGCCCAGAAAAATCTCATTTCCAATCGATTAGGGAGATTTTTTTAAATAACCTATTCTTTTCTTCTCTGTTACTTAAGCTGTGAGTTCTCAAGCTGGCTCATACGCAGTGCTACTTTATTTTCTGTAAAATTCACTAAAAGACAGCTAAGCCTAGATTTGTTATGTTAAACTTCCATGTAAAAAATTGTTGTACATAACCAAGGGTGGTCACGCAATAGCAAGGGTAGGGGAAGTTTATTGCAAAGGCGGGTGTGAAAAGGGACAGTGCCCTGTACTTGTGGTAGTGAGTGGAGGTGGGGGTCCCTATCGCAGAGCTCTCTGAGAACCTGTTCAAAGTCATTGAGGAAATGCCATAGGCAGGCTTTTAAATTTATGTGGCAAAACCCAAACTAACTCTGTTGTAAAGAAAAAGCTACTAGTGTATTTTGAAAGTATAAACCTTACATATCTCTTTGTAATGTTTATCACAGTGAAAATGCAGCATATTCTGTTTGTCTCTAGTATTTGCAAATGATTTCCAAACCCATTCCATTCTTTGCAAATATTGAATATTTGTAAAATACTCCAGGCTAATTATTTGTGCATAGTTCATTTTAGTATTCACCATTTGTGGCTAAGCAATTAGGTGCTTACCCATTGGGGGAATCTAATTTAATATGTTTTTAAAATTGCTTTGCTGAGTCAAAGCTCAGCTAGTATAACCTTTTTAATTGGAAAATAATGGAGAATAAGTTAAGACTGCCGCTTAATGCCACCTTATAATTACTGAATAAAATGTAGGGATATTTAAATGTCATTCTAATTGAATATCAATCACTGAAATATTTTTAAATGCCAAATAATATGATCTTTGAACACCAATGACCAAAATAATTTTTTCAGAAATAATATTCATCTCTATCATTGTTGAGCTTATTATAATACTAATCTGTACTAATAAATTAATTTCATTCCAAGTCCTTTCAAAATTCTTTATAAAATGTCCTATCTGTAACTCAGAAATGCTTATTTTAGTATAATTCCAAATATTTTTATTTATAGTGGAATGGGGAAACCTTTACAATTGCTAAATACAGACATTTTAAATTATACTAAAAATCTTTAAAAAACAATTAAAAGGATATTTTTAAACTTAAGCAAGTTTATTAATGCTTTCAATCTCCTCCAGGTCATTCTTGTGTTAAAAACATTTTTTTAGAATGTAAAGAAACTCTCCAGATGATAGAAAAATTTAAGGTAAACAAATGTCTAAGTGCAAGACGACATTGTGGTTTATGAAATATCAATGAGAGCAAAGTAATGCTCCCTTGGAAGAAAAAGAAAAATCAAAAGATTTCATAAAGCACAAGGATATCATGTTATAAATGGCTGGGAAGGTGAGGTGAGGAAAGGCTGGACACAGGATCTGATCTCTACTCATGCTGAAGGCAACTGTGAATGGTGAACGTCATCAAGCTGTTTTGTATTACGTCAGCAGCAGAAGCTTTTTCATGTGCCTTCAGAATCTGTCATAGACCCAGGTTAGCTAGCCTTAAAAACACGTAAGGAAGAACATTAATTGAGTTTTTACTGTAAAGCTTATTCAGAAGTTTAAACAGAACTTCTGGATTTTGTTAATAGAACAGAATTTTTCTTTCTAACCTGCAATGTGATTAAATAATTGGTTTATATATAGCACTGCCTAGCAAGTATCAGTGCTAACTAATGAATGATAGTTATTAGTTCTTATTATTAAATTATATTAACTATTATTAAATAACATGGTGCTGCACTGGCATGTCAGCCAAGTTTACAAAATAAAAAATTTTGCAAAATAAAAAATTTTGCAAAATAAAAAAAAGGCTGTCTACAAAGTTTAAATCAGATAGAGAGGTCAAGTAGAGAGATAGCTTTTTTTATAATTAGATTGCAATCACTAAACATTTAGGCACTGTTACCTGCATATTTGCTGGAAATTATGTCAGAAGTCATTAATAGGTCAGGTCTAAGCAGTTTTCCAAAAGCTATGAAATAGCCAGATTTGGCTTTGTTTATTCTGTATTGCATGTCGTAAGGGACGGTTTCCAGGAGTATGGTATTTATTTTTTGGAAGAGTGACTTGAAATATAGAACTCCAGTTAATATCTAGGTGACAGATCTGATACTGACCTACATTCAGAAGTTTTTGACAATTTTAAAAGGTAATAGTATAAAGCAGTACCAGTGTTGCTGCTGAGTGTCTTCCCACACAAAAAATGCATAAAATACTATTTTTATGATAAGTTATGATGATGGTTGTTCTCTAAAAAGCCATGTTGGGTTTTTTTTTCCCAGTCTAAAACATATATGTGCAGTTGGCAAGGGGATACCCTGTGTTTCACAGTCGACTTTGCTCTGGGATTTACCTGTTTTGACAGTAAAACAAAGGTAAGAGGGAAAAGAAAAGAAAACATAACTGTTTTATTTTACTGTTATTGATGTTATCATTAGCTGTATTTTTTTTATGTTGATCAGTAGCAGTATTGTTTTATGTTGATGTCAAGTATTTCTTCCTCATATGTACTGTGCTTTTTATTTATAAAGCACTACTGAAATGTAGTCAGTTTGGGACTAGAATGGACAATTATACTTGTGCCTTAGCGTGTAAAGATAAATTTTTGAGAAAGATATTAAAAAAGTAATTTCTTTCTCAAGTAATAAAAGCACAGGAAAGTTATATTTAGCAGAGAACTTGGTTTCTTAGTAATGAAGAAATGTCAAGATTTTTAAAAGATTACCAGTCATGAAAAAAAAGTCAGTTGTGTCACCTGATTCTATTTCTTTGAAGCTGCAGATATAAAATAGGATTAATTATTCTGCCATAATAAGAAATTTAGGCCACATCTAAAATAAACAGAACAAGGGCAAATGCATTTCAAAATCATAATCTATAAGATTAAATTCACTTATCTTGCAAAACAGAGTGGCTATATATAGAGAGCCTACAGGGGATGGTTTATGATACATTCCAACTTCCAAGTCCTGTCTATAATTCTACTATTTTATATATACTTTAAAGTGATACTTCAATTTAAATTATTCTAAATGGTTTTATACATTTGTTTTCCAGTAGAAGTAAACATACATATAAAAATATTTCTGCCTTAATAGAGCTGTACAGTAGGTCTCTCCTCTGAAATAGTCTTCAATTCCAAACTGAAAGGAATTTTTTAGTATATATTAAATAAATTCAGTCAGTCATTCCACATTAAGAGGAAACGTACTGCATTTTGAAATATTGACACAGGATCTATTTTTTGTATGTTGGTATTTTGGGGGTTTGGGGGCCAAAATGCACAAGTTTATTGCAATTTTGTGCAGAGAAATAATGACCAAGGTCATTGCTACTTGAAAATGTAGACTAATTGCATTAAGAGTGCTATCCTATGAGGTAGTATAAAAAGTTTGCATACCTTTCTCTGCCTCAGGTGATACTGCATTTTGAAATTGTGCTTTTTGCACAATTGTACACATTTTGCCTGCAGCCACAAATTAACTATAGAACTTAATCTCATTAGTTAAGACTATGTAAAATGTTCCTTTTAAATGTGAAGACTGATTTAGTGTACTCCCACCTTTAAAATTATAAACTTCTCTATTGATACTACTTTTTACAAAATCAGAAAATGAGCCATAATTAAAAATGTGTTCAATTGCATTCAGTAGAATCAAGATATTACCTATGGAAAGGATAAGACTTTGAGCCACAGTGCCTGCCTTCAGTATTGATGATGATAAGGCTTCAGACCAACCTTTATTACTTACCTAAGGAGAAATACAGAATAACTTCAGATACTTTGATTCTGTTGTTCAACTGTAAAAATTCTGGAGCGCTCAAGACTTTTATTGTTCGTCTGTGTGAGAGATGGAGACGTCCCCTGTATCCTCAAGCTTGAGTGAGGCAATAACGGGCAGGTTCCCATGATTGTCAGCTGGAGTTGACTGTGTTACCTCACACTCATAGCTTTTTCAGACTGTTTCCTACCAACACTGAATGGATTATTGAAGTAGTCAAGCAATTAACAGTTCATTAGGAACACAACAATTTTACTGAAAAAATTATTTTCTCTTCCAGACAATGAATTTCAAATTAAAGTCACCTGTTGATGCAAAGAATGCTCTTATACCACAGCAGGTGTTCAGACAGGCTTATTAAAATGAAGGCCAGTCCTCCAGTCTGCCCTATGACTCTAAGTCTGCATCTAAAATTTTGGGCAACCAGCTTATGTACTTATTAAAAAATGTAAAAAATGTCCTTTATTACAGTCTATAAAATAGTATAAAAAGGGTGTTCTTATTACAAATGACAAAATAAAAAGGGCAAGAACTTTTGCTTAGGATTTTAAATGTCTTTTAGAAAACTCTTCTCTAAAACAGTTTTTGGGATGCTTAAAGTTATTTGAAAGAATTACTTAATTTCATACATGTTCTGTTCCAGGGTTGTCACGAGCTTAACTCATTTAGCTTTTACCCTTTAGACCCCATCACAGAAACACTCTTGTGACCTGCAGCTGCTTTGTATCTGATAATAGAGTATTTTTTAATCTAGTTGGCTTGGTTGGTTGATCTTTCCCATCATTTGCCTCTAGCTGCTCATTTAAGATAAAAGGATCCCAAAGTGTGCATTTTTTCCACCTTCCAGACCCTTCTAATTCTTTTCCACTTGGTGTCAACTGTTGAGAGAGATGACTCTAGCAATGCCTATTATTGCTAAATTGTTCCTAAGTTCTTTTTTCATCTCCACACTAGCACTTACATTATTACATAGTGAACATTCATCTATCCTATTTAGATCCAAACTCATTTAAGCTTTGAATACTTTTCAGGTGGCCTAATTAGGCCCTCTAGACCCAGTTATAATCTGTTCATGAATGTAAAGTTTAAGCACCGTCACAATGCTGTAGCATAGTTGGGTTTTTCTTCATCTATTTGTCTAAGAAGCCAATGTCAATCTAGGATTCGCCATCAGTAGTAAGATGCCATTGCATAAACCTGTAGGAGACCAAAAAGCCCAGAATTCTTATATATTTTACAAACAACTGTGTAATGTAGAATATATTTTTTGTGTTTTTCAAGACTACATTCAATAGTCATTTATGCATTTCTATAGCATATTTTTATCTGAGGATTTCAACTTTGCAACATCTGTGTAAGACAGTATTATCTACGTTATGCAGATGACCCAGCTGAAATATGAAAGATTGAGAAATGGTATGGAATTGTGTTCATGTGAAACTGATACAAATATCCTCATAGATCTTTCTAGAATTAAGCTTTTGCCATGGTTTTTGATAGTATATAGGCAACTGAAACATTTACATTTCAGAGAATTTCTAAATAATTGTTTAATTAGTGAATATTAATATTGCATCTTTTGCTCTCATATATGGTACAGAGCTGTTAAGTCTACTTGCTTAGCAACCAGCCTGTTGACATGTGCTATGTTTACTGCCCCAATGCTTTATCTTAATACATAAACATTGATCATCAATCTTTAGTTCTAGGTAAGAGTGTGTAACAGAGTCCTGAAATTTCTCTCTCTTTAGAATGTGCTGTGGAGGTTTAAATTCTCTCAGCTCAAAGGCTCTTCAGATGATGGGAAAACAAGAGTAAAGCTGCTTTTTCAGAATCTAGACACCAAACAAATTGAGACAAAGGTAAGCAACATCCTCTTTCTCAGTTTAGTTTAAAAATGAATTGGCAATTGCTATCAAGGCATCAAAAATTCAATTTATTACTGCACATGCATATGGTGAACTCCAGATCACAGTTTATCTTTTTTTTTCCTATTCTCTGGAAACTCCAAAATACATGGAAGTGATGTAGTATCTATAGATTTATTACACTATTTGTACCAGCCTGTTTCTGAGTTCTGTTATGATGGTGTTTCACTGTTTCAGAAAGATGATTACTTTGAAGTTGGTTAGTCAATATAATAGATATATCTAAAATCTGCTTTTATATAGGATAAAGGAAAAATAAAACTATTTAAATGGTAAATACATTTTTAAGCTGCTATACAGCAGACTTAAAATTTTAAGTAAATATGTGCTTAAGGTTTACCAGTAAAATAAAAGATTGTGTAACATATTTTATCTTAAAAAAGGGAATATTCTTGCCACAGGCCAAGCAATTCCTGAAACCTGTCGGTTCTACCATGAATTAAGACCACTCAGTGCTTTGCAGGATCTGGAATTAAGCTGCGGAGACATCCATAGATGAGATATTACTGGTGTCTCTTTTTTTTCCTCTGGCAAACATCAAATAAAATTGTGAAACTTAGAATTCAGATTCCCAACAGAACTTAAGCAGTTTCTAATTCAGGATTGTAGATTGAATCATCATCTGGAGGTTTAGCTGGTTTAGCCTTAATCTGGGCTCAGATTCTGCCCTGTGATCCCAAGTTTGATGCTGAATAAATAAATGAAAAGGTAATTTTTCAATCATGCAGTTTTAAAAAGAACAAGGAGAACTTTGATGTGATATGACAGAGAAGAGGAAGGTAATTTTGTAAATAATAATAATAATAATAATAATAATAATAATAATATTGTAAATTTCAGCATTTTTATGAAAATTTGATTAGCTGTAAAATATTGATAAAAGTGAATCCTAATGATAATTTTACAGAAAATTTTTTCCAGGAGACAGATTTGTTAAAACATTAAAAATTATTCTTTTGCATATCTCTAAAGAAAACACCTTATAATTGGCAAAGTTTTCATGAATTAAAACATTAAAAATTATTCTTTTGCATATCTCTAAAGAAAACACCTTATAATTGGCAAAGTTTTCATGAATAATTGTGAGGTACCTTGAAGTTATCAGATGGAAGACAATACGTGATCAGTTCATACAGAATTATATGTATGTACCTAAATGTATGTATGTATTGTAAATGTTGGAAGAGCCCAGGAAAAGCTTGTTAAAGGCCAGAGGAAAGGCTGACACTAAGTAAGTGAGGTTTTATCAGGATTTCAGTGACTATACCTTTTACCACTGCTTCTGCACAATGCAATGTACCCACTAGGATTTCACGTTAAATAGAACTGGGATACAGCTGTGCAGCTTCTGCACTTCAGGTAAGTGCTATATATATGCAGGTATATGCCCACCACCTAAATGGTATTATTTCTTAGACTTCAAAATTACAGACTAGTCAGGAAATAACCGACACCAATACCTATAGTGTAGTCCAGTATCTGCCTCAGCTTGTTGTACTGAAAGATATTTCATTGAGTGGGATGATACTGTATGGTGAAATGCAGCCAATAATGAGAAACAGAAAATGTCATCAAATAATAGAAGGTTCATTTTTCCTGAGTAAATGAACCACTACACGTGAAATAAAGCCTGATACAGATGACACATGTTCACTTGGCAGTGAACAGTAGAGTTAAGATTGCAGAAGAATTTTATGGATTATCTCTAATTTTATATGCTGTATACATTCTTGGGGAAAAAAAAACATATTTGGGAATTCTATTTTTGCATCACGGTTACTAGCTAGAGATGATGTTTTTTCTCCTTCTATAAATTTTAAGCCAAGTGCTTCTTCCTGTGCACTTCAGTTTTAGGTGAAGAACAATACATTTTTCCATTTGAAAAGTTTTCCAGTTGTTTCTCCTTCATATTGCCTACAACTTTCCCTCATAGTTTCCCACTTCAGTACTTCCCTGAACTTACCCTGCATTTAATACTTCCAGTAATAACTCCCCTTCGACTCCTTGAAACCCCCCAAAAGTCATTGCAATACATTCATATTACTGCCAAGTCTCAGCATATTTTTATCCAGCCTGACAATGGGAAAAAGTTGTTGCAGCTAGTTTGTGGGAGTGTGTGTATTACCTGGATAGATAACCCATGTGTAATGGGTGGCCAAGGGACCCCTTCCCTGGCTGCTGGTCAATGCAGGAAAGGATGTTGCTTTCCCTGCCTTCACTTCCCTGTAGGGTGGTAATGGACCTCCCAATCCCTGCCAACAACTTGTGCCACACACATCTGTAGGAAATCAGACATTTTTTAGGAGAGACTTAAAAATTCTGAAATGGTAACATAGCATGTAAATGGATCTGTATGAAGGAGCAGCTCTGCGGCTATTTTGAAAGGAGGAGGAGAGTGGTTGATTACAAAGTATTCCTGGATTGTGGCATTTACGTGGAGTTTGTATGGACTGTGGTCAACTCTTCCTTGGATCCGCAGTTTGGAATTCTTTGAGCTGGAGATGCTTTTTCATGCCCCTTTGGTGAGGGACTCTGAAAACTCTGTGCTCTTCAGCCGTGATTCTATGATTCAGATTGATGATGTTGACTCTTACACATACAAAGTTCATATACAGAAATATACTTGCTTTTGTATTTTCTTAACCATTACAACTAAAAAGAAAGACATGAAAACAAGAACAAAATATCTCTGAATATTTTAGTAGTAGGAGAGAGCTGAAGCCATGAAGGCAAGTAGTAATTCATAGTTTACCGTGGAAACTGAGCAGTGAATGAAAAGGGTAGGTTACATGCTTTTTGTTTGCTCCAGTTATCAAAAAAATGAAAATACATCCCACATTACAGGTAAGATCAAGGGGTTATAATCACAAACCAGAGTATGGAAGGAAGGTGGTTGAAATATTTTTAAACGTCAGTTTTTGCAGTATTTAGGAGCTAGTGGAAGTTATGTTTGAGAAGTCCAGGTGGATGGGCAAGATTACAGAGAGAAAACATAGCAGCTTTTTTTATAAAGAGGGATCAAGGAGGGGCAGAGAGACTTACAGACCAGTTGGCCTAACTTTGATAGTTTGATAGTAGAAAAATAACAAGATTATTTAATAAACACCAAGATTATTGAATAAATAATTTGTAATTATAGAGAGAACAATAAAGTGATAGGAAACTATCAATGTGTATATTTGAGAAGACACTATAGCAAAATTGCCTCATTTCCATTTCATGACAGGCTAACTACTCTGGAGGGAAACAGTGCATGTGTTTTGTCTTGACTTTATTAAGGTTTAAGCATTGCCCACATGATGTCATAATTTTGGTAAATAGTACCTAAGCTAAATTACCATTAGAAAAGAGTGATTGAAAAACAAATTCTAAAAGTAGATTCCATCATTTGCTTGCAAAATGGAAGAATCTACCCAAATTTGCCTGATCCAGATTCACACCTCTTTAATTTCCTACCTGGTGGAAGGCTGAAGCTGGAGCATGCTCAGTGAAAATTGTATCTTTATAAAATACAAATTTTCCAAGTAAATTTTCCAATTAATCTGTGAGCAGATTTCACAGGAATAGTAAAAACCAGCACGCTGATGCAAAAGTCATCTTCCTGCCAAATTTCAGTCTCAGGAATGAGCAAACCATTTTGGCTAAAATTTTCTTTTGAAAAGTAATCTGTTGCAGAAAGTTGGTATGGTAAATATCAGCCAAAACATTTCATATTTGGGAAAATTTATATGGCTTATGTACCTGAACACTGAGAAATTACAAGTAATCTTAACAATAGTTGATATCTTAGCATACATGACACGCACACTGAATGTTCAAGGTTGCTTTAAAAAACAAAATAAAAATTAAGAGTAGTACTTCCATGTTTTTGTTGTTCATTTATCTCCCTTAGCTAAACTGTAGCTTCCTGGAAGATAAAACTTTTTTTTTTTCTTTTTTCCCAAGCATATTTTAATTCAGCATTTCCTTTTTCTTCTCATCTTACTTTTTTGTTCCTTTTATACGCTGTGGAAAAGATGGTATTATATTTTAACTGTTCATTCACCCTAGAAATGGAAAGAGAGTTTATTTACCTTTCTTCACTGCATTTGCTCTTTTACTAACTTGGTCTCAAATATTTCACTGAAGAAAGAAAGACAAAAAGAAAGAAAAGAAATTATACTGTTGCTACACGATTGTGAGTCATATTGAAGCTTAAACTAAATGTTGCAGGTAGCATAAATTGCTTGTCTGTTACACATACAACTTAAGAGCCCTGCATATTTATCTGAGTGCATTCAGCATCCTTTCTTCACTGACATCAAGCTTCAACTCTTCTGTAATTTCAGAGTGGTACAGTGATACAATGTGATCTGGTTTTGCAATTAGACTCTGCAACAGTTTTTCAGTAAATCCTGTTCTCTTTAAAACACGAGAACTTCAGGAGAGTGACCAAGGACAGGTCAGCAACTGTATTTCCTTCTTTAGATTTACTGTATTAATCTGAGAGGATATTCCATATTAGTACTGATGAGAGATATGGCAAATTAAGGAGAGTGCAAGCAAAGCTCTCTTTACAGCAACATTAATCTCTAACATCAATAAAACATAATCTAGCACTCAAGCTTTTCTGCATTTTTATTAACATGGATCTTCTGTTGCTGAAGTCTGACAGTTTGCTACCAAACATCTTAAGAGCTTGAAAAACATTTGCAAGATCATGGTAGATAAGAGTTAAGATTTTTCCTGTGTGACAATATGGGACAGTCTGATTGCTGTTGATAATTTATTTTAATATTTGCTGGAATAGGTGAATTTAGTTGGCTGCTCTCACACAAGCATCTCCAGCATGGCTTTTCAGATGACTTTCCTGTGCATTAGCAAAGTTTGCATCTGCCAGTGCAACAGTTAAGTGTTTCAGATTTAGCAGTAGACAGTGGCATTTGGAATCACTCAAGCTGAATGTGAAAAGCCAGATCCCTGTAGAACACTGTAAAAAGACTTAAGTACAATTGATAGATAGAGCTGCAATTCATCTGGCACTGGATGTTGGCATCATAGGTCTGGTTTGTACGCTTGCAGGATAAGAGCACCATTTTAGCTTATCCTTCTGCTCTTTGTGCAAATGACAGTCACAAAGAGGAGGCCAAATAAAAGTTCATAGCTGAAGAAGCTTTCGTACCATAGCTGATAATTTATCTTTGCATCTTTACAACAGTCTTAACAATCTGTGCAATACTAATACTTTTGCTCTTCTCAACCACAGTATGGCAACCAATCCCTGGTATACTTGCTGACATATAGAACTGAATTTAGAATTTCCTCTCAGTTTGACTTCCATGTGGACTAGAGCCAAAACCTGGATATCTTTATCTGTTCTGGTTTTTACAAAATATATGGTTATCATTTCAGTCTGATTGAAATAATGTGCTGAAGAATACAGTAGTAATAGTTGTGCTCTTGTGAACAACTAATAAACACTGAGGCTTACCAATGTCCTTAAAGAAGTCATGAAATGCACAGGGCACAATAACACTGTCACTATCTCCATTATCTGCCTTTTATGTGATACAGGCTCATGTCTTGTTCAAATAGTGATTCAAAAGCTCTTGGAAGTAATCAATAAAACTACTAATCAATAAAACTAAGTGTGTGTGTGGTAATGATGCAACAGGTTTGTCAAGCTCTTTATGATATGTGATAAATCCAACTCTTATAGCTGGGTGGATGAAACAAGAACATATATTTTTCTTACTTGGCTGTGCACATATAGTGATCTAGGTCAGTGTAGTGTGCACATATTTTATACTCTCAGTACCAGCAGGCAGTTTTGCAGTCTTGTCCTCCCACTGCTTTAATCCAATCTTTTATGCTCCTCTCTTGCTGTCTTCCTTCTAGTGCTTTTGTTGTACCTAATCCACTTATTAGGATACATATAGTAAACTGAAATAGCTTCAGTTATTGAAATATTAGACATGCACAGATTCTTCTAAATACACTAAAAATAAACTGGCAATCTTAATTAAAGAAAAAAGTAGCAATCAGAGATAAGGCAAGCAAGCATAAGCATAAGGGTAGTGTTAGATGACATAGTATAGAGCAAAAAAAATTGTCAGTTACTCAGTCATCTGCTTGTCTGTGTATAGAGAGAAATGTTACCAAAAAACAAAACAAACAAAAAAAAAACCACCACCAAAATTATCAGAGCAACAAATTTGTTTGAAAGAAGTGTCATTGGTGTTATTTTCTAGGAAAAATTCACATTACATTCTAAACCCAAAGAGGCTAAATTTCCAGCCTTAAAACCATATTCAGGATAGTCTCTTGCTAAGAGACATATTGTGTCCACATCCTCTGACTATGCACCATCTACATTTCCCCAAGACAGAAGGCCATCCCTGTCTTTTACCAAATCCATATTTCCAAGCTAACGCCCAGTCTTCTTCCCCTTTCTCTGTTGTAATCTGCATGCAAGCCATATCTACCACCAGAACACAGTTCTTTGAGCAACCTCTATCTAGAACCTGCACAAATGTGAACCCCGACTTCTTCTTTGGATATACATGACTATTCCTCAGCATCTGCACCTAATTATCCAGCTGCAGGATTGTGAAGGCAACCAGTGCAGATGTCAAACATCCTTCAAACACAAAACACTACAGTTTTACCCCCATCTGTGGTCTCCTGGGTCAAGTACTACTGTGATAAGCTGCATTTCTGGGAGCTTCTTGTGCACGAGGCCTCAGGTGAACCCAACCTCTCAGATACCACCATAGCTGACCACCTCTAAGCGAGGCCTCCAGAGCTCTGTTCCTCTTTTATGATCCCAGATGCTCGTTCACCCCCTACAGATAACCTAACATAAAACAGTGAAGGCATGAGAGAACACGAGACAAGTGAACCAGCTGGTAGACTGCATGAGGAGTGCTTACATGCAACTATGCCACCCAGCTCTATAACAACTTTCAAAACTAGTACCACTCTTGAAAATAATCCCCCTGACTGAGGGACCTGTAATATTAACTGGAGAAAATACAGCATTGTCTTCACATAAAACATCGGTTTAGCAATACTGCTCCTCTTTCAACTGTATGTAGATTACCTTTTATAGACATAAAAACATATTATTAGTAATCAAAAGGTTATTCACAACAGATTAGACAACTCCTCTCAGATACACAGGAAGGACTCCTGCAGTTTGATCCATACTTTGATAGAAACAAAGATGACTCTGCTGTAGGGGCATTGGGAAGGACTGACTCCCAGTGATGAGCCATTCCTGTCTTCGCTCTTTTCTTATCCCAAAGCTCTTCACATAACGCTGTTAGAGCAGTCTGAAATCCTGCCTACAATCTACGTTAGGTTACCTCTAAGGCTTATCCTGATAAACATGTATAGATTCAAATTGCATAAAGCCATAGTAGAGAAATGGAAAGCTTTGTGAGGAGCACTCTCAGTTTGGTTGGCCACATTTGGACAGTGTGTTGAATGTCAGAACCTGAGGTGAAATTGTTGGATGATTTCAGCTGATTTTGGAGCAAATCTAAGATTAATATGAGTGGGTTTATATTTTAGAATTTATTGGTTTTAAAGATGGTGATTCAGGAGATGTAAACCTTTTACTTGAGCTGAGGGCTGATATACTGAGGCCTGTATTATTTCATATTGAGCTATATTTCATTAACAATCATGAGTGTGTACTTCATTTTAGTTTTATAAAACTTAGATAATGAGAGTTACATAACGGCACTATTTTTTCCTTGAAGTGTTTATATTATTTTTATAGACATCTACTGTCAATAAAATATATTTTATGAAACTTATTCCCATACTTGCTCCATAACTATCAATGAAAATAGAAAAAGCAGGGGGTTTGTGCCCCAAAAAATCAGAATAAAGATTACATGGGCTTAAATTCCTCAAAGGATCATAACCAACATTCACGCGTCATTTTTCTTTTACGATGAGATCTAATTTTGAGAATGAGGCCCAAATGATTACTTCAGCAACCAAATGCCAGTTATTAACACTTACCTAAGAGCTTAGCTTGATACCAGTTCTCAAGAGATTTTTCTTCTTTTCGGAAAATTATTTCTTAATTTGTTGACTGCAAAAGCAGACGTTTGAAAGAGTTTTGTCTCTTCTCTCAATGTTACCTACTTTTCTCCTTATTTAACTAGGTATGAATGATAATGAATAGTACATTCTGCTTATTGGTTATATTGGTTCATGCTCCTGTTCCATTGCTCTCTTAGGCTTCTTTGTGCACTGAGCAAGCACTACAGTGAGGGCAGCCGGCTGCCAAAACTTTCTCTGTTCCAAGGCTACCGTGTCTGAAGGTCTTTCCCTGTAGTTTTTGTGGATGTTTCATAGAGGATAAAGGGCATTTGTAAGCCCATTTTGTAACACCACGGGAAGAGCATACCTTGGGAGCTTGTTGAATATCGTTCTGTTACTCTTATTGTCCAGTAATATTGCTTATCGTCACCCTATGCAGGAGAGAGTAGATAGTAACAGAAAATTACATTTTTCTGGGAATAATGAATTTGCTCAGTGGGAAGTAAAATCCTTGAGACAACAAACTATATGTGACTGAGATTGTAAAGAAACTGCACAAAACTTTTTTAAAAAAATCAGTAGAATCTCATCATCATGAAGTAGAGCCCTCAAATACTGTCAGGGTGTAATGGTTTCTTTCTGCCACTCCTTGTTTCTCTTTTCCTTTGCTGCTCCTTGCTTCTTACTCGTTTCCTCTGCCCCGGTGTGGCTCCTCCATCGGCCATGTTCCCTTCAGGGGTGTTACCTGCTCTGCCATGGAGCACCTCCTACTCCACTGGCCTTGTTGCCTTTTGGGGGAATTTATTGCCCTTTCTTTAATGCGTTTCCCCCAAGACACCCCCACCTCGGCTGCGGGGCCCAGCCGTGCCCTGCGGTGGGTGGGCCGGAGCCGGCTGGAACCGGCTGTGTCTGGCACGGGGCAGCCCCGGCCTCTCCTCACAGCGGCCCCTGCAGTGCCCTCCATTACCAAAAATTCCCCAGTGATGCCCAATATAGGGTCACAAAATCATGCCTCACAAATACTAGCAAACAGTTTCAGACATTCGTTAATAGTAAAACCTCTCCTACCTAGGAAAGACACAGCCTTTGATAGCAAAATGGTGTGTGATTCTGAGCTTTTCTGGAACAGGAATCTTGAATTGCAGATACTCCATTTGAGGGAATTTTGTTGAGAAGATACCATAAAATACTGTGATAGGAAAAGCAGAAGTCCAGTGCTTTGCTTTTTTGTTTAAAGGCAAGCTTAGGGAGTGTGCCCCAATAAACTGCTATGTAGCCAGCACATTGCTGAAAATAATGCCTTCTCCCCAAATCAAAAACTGTCCCAAGAGTCCCCACAACGTATTTGCCAGCTGCAGACTTTACAAATAGTAATATCATGTAAATTGAACATGTTTCCTGTATTATATTTCTTGTCATTGTGTCAGAATATCACTCCATTTCTGTCTGGGGAGATTGGGGAAAAGAAATTTAACTTGTGCACGGAAGATGAAATAGGTTATAAAAAGTCAAGGGAATCTGAGAACTGGACAGGAGTCACTCTGCCTTTCTTTGTCAATGGGGGTATATGAGTTTCATACCCAGCCATATTTCTACACGCAGGCTGTGGTGTAACGTTTTCTTAGCTTCCACCCTGCCTCTGGCCTCCCAGCTCGCTTCTCTGGCCCCTTCAGAGGCTGCCGAAGTATGCGTCCTCCTCGCCCTCCCCGGCTACGACTTGACACAGCGTCATCCCCAAACATCCTTAACTTATCAAATATTTTAAAATACATTGCAATATTTGAATGTTCTTGCAAGTGGAATGCTTTCATTGTCCAAGCTGAGTAAAACATAAACAATAAAGTAGCATAGAGTGAAAACTAAATTGACACGTGGCACTGCCAGTGAAGAAGGTACAGATACACATCTTTTATTCTTAACACTTAATTTCACAATTCCCTATAAAGATTCAAATTTTCTTTTAAAGTCCGTTGTTGTTTGCTGACTAGTCTGTTCTGTATTTATGTAAAATGTTTATAAACCTGAATATGAATTCACATTTCCTCTTTTTTTTTTCTTTTTCTCTCACTTCCTCTTTCAGGAACTTGAATTTCAGGATCTGACGGCAGTTTTACACTGTATTCACTCCTTTATAGCAGCAAAAGTGGCATCTGTGGATCCAGTATTCATAGACAGTCAGAGTATTGCAAGAAAATATATGTACAGTAACTGATATCAGATTATATGTCGTGACTATGGAAAATAAATTATTTTCTTAAAGAAAGTAGTTATTTCATGCACAATATTGCAACTTTGTGGTTTTATAAGAAGTCTATAGTTGTGTTATCTGTAACGTTAAGAGTTTTCACAATCCGTTAAACATTTTGAATCTATGAGTTAACAAATATTAAGTCAAACTGAATCACTTTGTCATCTTCAGCATTAATTTAAAAATCTAAGTGACCATTCAATAATATTTGTGGTGTCATTTTGATCTCTGCTCTTGTGGTCATACATACTTCCCTTCATTAGACAGAAACATGTTCGAAATAACATTCGAAAAGTGTGTGTCCAAAATTTGGCCTCTAAGTCTGTTCTGAAAAGTGCTGGGCACACAATTTCTACAGCCTTCACTGTAGAAAAGAACTAATTATTGAAGACATTTGCCGTAGGAAATGAACTTTTATCTTGCTTATTTATGTTTGAAAAATTATAGTTCCACAGTCCAGTTCTTTTGATGCCTGAGAGTTTAGCTCTGCAAAACACTAAGTACTCTACTTCAGACCAAGGAAAAAACATAAGCACACACTTGGCTCTAAGCATATTAAGTAGCCCCAGTGTATGCAGAAGGTAATGTTAAGTATGTATTTAAATATCGTGATAGATCAACTGAAGAGCTTTAGACTTTGCTAAGAAGCCTATCTATAGGCACTCAGTTTTAGAAAACTTGCCATAGGGTTTTCTTATCTATTAATAAAGCTTCCATGAATCATTCATTTATTCATTCATAAATTGTCTTGACACTATCCTTTGATGTGATGCTCTGTATGGTTGAGAACAGCTTTTTCAATAACTGTTTTGTTTGAAGGAGGATGCTCCCAGTACAGGGTGAACATAACAAAGCATAATGATTTTTCTGGGCCATCTACCTTTTTTTCCCCCTACAGCTGTAACCCTGACTTATACACAAGTGAGGTCAGTTTTGTCCTTGCTAAGGAAATAACATTGTTCTACTTTGGATATATTCCTAGCCTTCCTTCTCAAAGCATCTTCTTATATGCACAGATAAGACTTCCTGCTATTGAAAACTTATATAGGAGGAAGACATTTTAATCTTAGGGCATATTCCTGGTAAGTAATACCAAACATGGCAGGTTTCTGTGAGAGAAGGTTCAGTTGTTCTCAAGTGCAGTTCTAAGGCAATTATTTTTCTCCCAAGAAAATAAAACAATCAAAAATCAAGTAAGAAGAATATCCTAAATAGATACAATGGCTATGGAGTGAATTCATCAAAGTCCTCCCTAAATTTTAGGAGTCTAGTAAAGCGTCCTACTAAAGTAAAAGCCTAAAGTTACTGTATCCTAAGAAAAAGAGGTAGGTTCCCTTAAAAGCTCTCAGGTGAGGAGTGGTTTTACAGAACATCAGTGCTTAAATTTAGTCAGAGAAGTTCCCTCTCTTAAGGGCGTTAGGTAGTCTTGGCAGGCTGCAGTGGGGCCTCAGGCACTTACTTTAAATGGGTGCTTATCTGTCCACCTAAAGCTTAGGCACAGGTGAAGGGCCTGAAGTAGGTGATTTGATCCTACCGTAAGGATTACCTATTGCCAACTGTTATCCACGGAGAAATTCATTTGAACGGTGGGAAGTCTGTTTGCAATTCCAGTGTTGTTTATGGTTCTAATGTTGTTTGCAAGGAGGCATAGTAGGAGTGCTAAGTCCTGTTAAAACAATATTTAGCAAAGGTGAGAAATATTTTTATTAATTGTAAATAAATATTTATAGCCATTATGGTATTTTTTAACAAATATCCTTTCAGTTTTAGATTACATTTTTTTCCAAAAAAAGGTCTTTCTCAAGTATGCTTGTATTCAAAATGTTCAGCTTTCCATTTTATTTTCAGCTCTTAGTATTTACTGAGATTTTAACACTCACAAATTATAGTATTACAATTAGAATAGCTTTCTTACAATCAGTTCTCAGTCATTGGCATGAACAATTATAAATGACAGTGTCTGTAGGATGAACAATGATGGAATTCCTTCAATTTTGTTTTTCTGCTATTTTCTCATATACAAAGTGCAACACTAACATGGAACAGTAGAAAACTGTGCCAGCTAGTGCTGAATTGATACTAGTCAGGCCTCTAGAATTAATGTTTTACATATCATGTGATTGAAAATACCACATATCTCCCCAAATACTGTAAGTAAAACTTAAACCAAATTAAGCTTAGTTTATTAAATATTTTTTCCTTTCTACTAAAAAATTCTGTAATTTGAAAGGAGCATTATTAAAATTTTTTTGTTTGAGAGCAGCTGGATATTGCACGTTTACATTAGCCACCTTCACAATTTTTAAATGAAGTTGCCTATACTGATTTGACGTAATTTTATTATATTTTTCATGGAATTTCTAAATTCTTTCAGACTTTTGGTGAGCTGTGTTCTCTACCATTTTTGCAAGACAGTAGTTTTCCTCTGATATGTCCAAATCAATCTCAAGGAGTACTATAGAAAAAATTCTTACAAATTCAACCTCTGGATTTTTGGGTTGGTTTTAAGAAATAATTCTCCAAACATATTTTGAAGGAGGAACCTGCAGGTCCTTGTTAGCTCACTTGCTTTTTCGCATTCAGCAAGAATCTCAAGGCAGGCACTAAGTGCCAGTCTTCTGAGGAAGTTGCCAGAGCCTGGGAAAAGCTAATGGACTGCTGGTTACTCCGCTGTTATATAGAATGTGTAGGACTTTCATAGCACCTTGCATTTCTTCGTGGTTCCCTTAACAGGGTAATATATACCTCATATGTGAAAATGTTATGTTTCCAATTTACTTGGTTGCTTATACGTGTTACTTTTTTTTTATTGTCAGTGAAGCATATTATTTTATCATTGCCTTCAGAGTATGTCATACAACATGCATATATTTTTCCCAGTTAAAGATCTTGAGTATTTGCACCACTTTTCAGCTCACCAAAGACCACAAAATAGTAGGATTCACAAACAGTACATACATCTGCTAGTAGGTAGGTACCTTCCACAGTCACCCCTCAGGAACTGCACACTGAGGCAGAAGGCAGAGGCTTTACGGTGACCCGACAGCTGTAATGTCAATTATTTAATTTCTAAGCAAAACAGAAAATTAATATGATTTGTTACGTACTTGTGATATATTAAGCTTTAGTCTTAGTACCTCATTATTCATTTCTGCATAGTTTTCCTTTATTTTTTCTAGGGAGACAGAGCGGTACCAAAATTGAATAAGGGGTAGGAGGAGAGAGGCATTTGCTACAGCAGAGCCATAAAACAGCAAGCTGGGGAAAGAAGCATGCAAACATACAACACAGAAAATGGTGCACCATCACAAAAATCAAGATAGCCACTTATGACTAGAAACAGAGTAAAACCAGGCTAATTTCTGTATGTCCAGATTATCTTTGTGTCTTTAAATTAAACTCAAAACTTGGTTAAAAGGCTAAAAGTAACCCCATTTACAAACATGATTTTGAGCAAATAGGTAGTACCATTGATTTAAATCAGAGCAAGGCTCATCAATGACATGTGAATTAAGGAGTGGTACTGCATGGACTTAGGCACTGGTCTTGAATCATACTGTCGATTTGTTAAAATAATTTCTGGCATTTCTTGCTCTATGGTGATTAAAATCTGCAGAAACAATCCTGTGCAAAGTGAAGCTGGAGTCAGCTCAGGTGGGTTGCCAGTCGGTGGCTTGGTTGTGCTGCCCTGCTCAAAACACCAGAGCGTTTAATAGAGGGGATGTGGCCAGACCCTGCCAGCTGGCCCCGGGGATGGAAAACAGGCCCTGACAATTGTGGTTATAAATTTAGAGGTTGCCAGAGAGTCTCACTGACTTCAGTGCGGGCAGGGCCTCACCCGCTGTACCTGACCTATATGATTTAATTTTATTTTCCTTATAATCGTGAAGCATACAATTATAATATTGAGGCTGTGCTGCTCCAAAGCTCCAGTTCTGGAAATCTGACTTAATTCTTTTCACACTAGGATCTTAGAAAAAGTATTTCAAAGTGATTTCCATCCTTGAGCCAATAGGCCTGAAGCTTAAACAAGATTTTTTTTGGGGGGGAGGGCTAAGCTCTGACAAACTTTGCAACCATAAATCTAAAATCCTGTCTTACCTCGGAGTTACATTAATTCATAAGTAACTTCAGACAAGGCATGCCTTTTCCACAAAACCTTTAATGTGTAGTCTGATGTTTGTAGTGGCATAAGTGGTATTTAAAAATGCCTGAATTTCTCTTTTAAGTGGAATTCCATAAATGCTTCTACTAAAATATTGTCAGTATTTTATAATGCCTCCCCACCTACCCGAATATCTCCTCTATCACAGTGTTCAAAGTGAGGTGTATGGAATGGCACTGCAATTTTTCTGCTTTTTGTTGACTGCTGTGGTTGATTTTTGGTTTAATATAGTTTGCCTGTGTCCCTCAGTAAGCTTCTAAAGGCAGAGAGGATGAACATGAGAAAGGAAACCCCTTCTTCCATGCTGTCATGAGAGGCAAAGAAAAGTCAGTGGTGATTTCTGTCCCTCTTTCCAACACATGGGAAATGGACCAAAGCGCTGCAAAAACAGAAGCAGGCGAGGGATGGACAGACAGACTGTGCAATCTTAAAAACTTCCTTTACTTAGGCATGCAAGCTAAAAGTACCTATATCGTGCTTGGAATTTCATAGAGAAATTCTTTTTTCAGTGTAGTTCTCTTACTTTAAATTGCTATTCATTGAGCTATGGCTGCTGAATAGGAAAATATTTCAAAGAAAATAATGTAAAATATCTCATGTAGTCATGTATATTGGTTCTTAATCTATGCTTCAAAAATGTTTAGGTACTTTTGTGTTGAAGCGTGTAGAGAAAAGATTATCTTATGTGAAGTAAAAGACCTTGTAGTAAATTTATTAGAAAGCACAAAAGGGATTTGTGTAGCATGCAAGATGAAATTGAAGATGTATTTTAATCTGGTTCAACTAGAAAAACTCTACAAGTAAAATCTTTTCATTAAATTTGAAGTTATTAAATTCCATGGACTTGAGCCAAAATCCACTGTTGTTGTAAGTCCCGGTGTCTTAAATGGGATTTAACCTGAAAAATGACAAAAAGATACACAATCTTAAATAATCTACAGGGGAAGAAAAACTCTTTTCTTTTCTAATATTCCCTTGGCGCACAGCTGCCTACGTTGTCAGTAAAAGGATTCATTCCTACAGAAAACACTGCTGACTTTTCAGTAAGGAATCAAACAAACTATTTGTACTGAAAGGTGTAATCTTTGATTTGGAAAGGTTGCCATCGTGCCCTGTAAGAGCTGCAGTTATGCAGGCGTTCACACTTCTAGTCTGGATGTATCACAGACTCTTTTTTTCAGTGAAAACCATGATGTATCGTGCAAGTCTGTGCTACATCAGGAGCTGTGAGTGGCAGAAGAGTCTCAGCTGCATATAGATCTGCAGGATTGCCAGACAACCAAGCAGGGAAAGGAAGTTAAATGTAAGAACTTTAGTTTTCTTTCCTGGTTACAAATTATTCTTGGAATATTATTTTTGTTGTATTTCTACGCTAGGTAGCTGCCAGGTTTTAAAATGTCTCTAAATCCTCACATATGATGGAAGCATACTCCATGTTAATGACTGAATGTAGAAGTTCGGTGTACAGCCTCTGTTAGTCAGCTGGTCTCAACTCCGTAGTCGGTGGAAAGAGACCGGCAGTTGCAGGGAGAGCTTTACTCCCTCCTGCAATAGATGCTAGTGGATTGAATCTCCTTCTGAAAAGGCGGACATCTTTCTCCATCCACTAGCCTAGATTTTGCTATGCTACAGCAGAGTTTTTGACAGCTCAATTTCCTATAGATAGCATTAGTGTCAGATCTATATACTAATACAGTGAAAAGTAGCAATCATGAGCAATGCTGGAGGATTATAAGAATAAAATAAAACAATCCTGAAGTGAATAGAGTGTAAATCAGAAGTTTGTCATCCCCTTAAACAGTCAGAAGGGGGAAGAAAAAGGCTTAGCCTATTTTTCCAGCCAGCAGTTAGTACCTAGTGCTCAGTAGAAAATATTTCTAACATGAGGCAGTAGAAATTGTATTAATTTGTAGATGGGTTCTATGTCCCAGGGGATACACTGACTCTTGGAACATTAAACTACTCATAAAAAAAATATTAGAGACATTCTACTGTGTCTTTAAGCACTTTGTTCAATTAACATTCCGAACCAAGCTAAATTACTGCCCTACAACATCCATAAGCAGAGTACATATTCAGCTCACTGTTTTCTTTTTTTGCACAGAGCTGGACAAATATTCCCCAGCTGAGTTACTATGAATATTTAATTTGCTTTAGGGATAAAACTTTCCCTGTGTTTTAAAGTAGAAATGCTTTACTGAACCAATGTGTTTAGTCAGATTATTTTATTGTTGGATAAAACTGGATGAAAACCCTGTTCCTTAAATGTTTCACACCAAGACTTGGAGAAGTGCTAGGATTTGCATTCATCTTGTACTCTAGCTATACTCAATACTATGAAGAATTTACCAAGTAAAGGTAGCAGTTTTCCCCATCTGCTGGCTATTAAAAGCACAGAGGCTTCCACAAAAGCCCCAACATAGAACAAAAAGCTTTCATCGAACTCAAATGGGGAAATGTGTGCAGTCAGAGAGAAGCAGGAAACTTAGTAACATCAAAAGAGCTGCAGGGTCGAATGTCAAAGACATTTCTGGGCTTCAATTCTTTGTGGCTGTTGATGTTTTTATCAGCATTTTTAGCATTATTACAGATTTATTTCTCCCCATCACCAAGATATTCCCAGCAGGATGAAAGGAGAAGGAATTAGGTTCCTAACCAAACTTGTATTTTGTTTCCCCTTCACCTTCCTTTGGATCAAGGCACTGAGGAGTTTCAATTAACTTACCCTGTACCGTGGGTGAGAATACTGTTAGGACAGCACCAAATTTTGAGTTCACAGTAATTTTAATTTATACAGGGTTACTTCTTCCCAGCCTTGTTACGATGCTCCCTTAGTTTCTTTGCTTGTTGCTTAGTTTAGTACTTCTTTTTTTTTAGAGTTTTACTAAGATCTCAAAATACTCTTAAGTGTTTCATTACAATCTTTTTCATCCTAATTCTGTAAAGCCAAGTACTTCTAGTGCCTTTTGTTGCCACATTATCCATTTCTATACTCTCAATATATTTTGCTTTTCCTTTTAATCTCTTAATAAGTTTCTCACACACTGATTTTATATCCTGTGGAGAAAGATCTGCAATTACAATAGGGAAATTACCCTGCAAACCATAGTTTTGAAGGCTCGTATGACAAGGATGTAAGCAAGGTTTCTCTGCTTTAATCATTAAGATCTTTACTGATTTTTCTTTTGGAAAAATTGCACCATACTTCATTCTTGTCTGGTGTATCCTAGTAGGTACAGCAGTGGGGTGCATCTTTTCCCTTGCTAATTAATATACATCCCTCAACAATAGATGCCTTTTCATCAGGAGTAAATCTGTTGATATGGCATGCTCTCTTATGGTTTTACTTAATCTAGCTAAGAGGTATGTAAGTTTCCTGGGTTTTTTTGCTTTCTCTAAATAGCTTTGCCAACCATCACCAAGTGGTTCTTTGCACTCAGAATTGCTTGGCTCCCTTGCCTTCAAAGGAAATGTTCTCCCAGTTTGACATGACTGATATTTTATTTCCTAACAATACAGGCAAGTAGGCAAGGTATAGGCTTTATTTAAAAAAAAAAAAAAAAAAAAAANAAAGAAAAGAAAAAATAAGTTTTCTTTTTAATAAGCACAGTATTTTCTCTACCATCCACACCTGCACAACTTTTCCAACTGGCAAAATTATTTTGGCTGAAAGTACCTGTATGTTAAACTGTCTAATAGTGGGTCCCATTTTTCCTTAATGCTTGTTAATCAATTCCTTCAATTTTGTTGATGCATCTGTATCTGCAATATACATTATTCTTTGATTTATCATGCCACCTCACATTTTTTTCAAGGTCATTTTTCTGAAAGAGTATATGTTTTGTTCATTTGCCATAGCTCTTTCAAAAAATCCATCAACTTTTGTTCTTTTATAGTTACATTCTCATCCCTTTGTCTGAAAAAATTCAACTGCCTGAAAAAATATCTCTGTAGTTATTCTCAGAAATTTGCTTCATTGATATTATTTTTGTTTCTCTTTTTTTTTTTTTTAAAAGAAGAAAGTTAACATTTGGAAATTTTAGTGGTATTCTCCATCCTACTCTTTTTTCCCTCATTCTTTTTTTAATTTGACATTCAAAGAACACCCAGCATTTTCTAGAAGAGAAATTGGATGAATTATGTCTCTGTGGCGTGAAAATGTCCCCTCCAAAATCAAATGTCAGGAGTTCAAATTATATGAAAAAAACTCCACAAGTAATTAAATAAAGCAGGTTAGTGTTCACTATTCTTCAACACCACAGAGTTTGGAAATTGCTAGAACTGTGTGCAGATGTACTTTAATTATTGTGAACTCCAAATATAATTGAAACCAAGGGAATGGGCATTTCATTAAATATTGAAAAAAACTAGGAACATTTTTATAGCATAAGGAAGCAAGAATATCTCAGTATCAGACATGGGGGTTTGTTATATTACGATATTATCCAAACCATATGGATATAATAACTACCATTTTGTGTCTGACTAAGATTTACATAATTTAGAAAAGCCAGGGACCAGTATCAAATACTTAAGAAGGAGTTTCCCAGACTGATTTAACTCTTCAAAAAGTCTCGTGTAGACAGACCTCTTGTCCTCATCATTTTAAAGCACCATATACAAGATTTCTAAAAGCTGAACTCTAGCACTTGGCAGTATAACCCAACACCATTCACTGTGTGATCTTTGCAATCTGTTTGCAGACTGCCTGTAGGATTTCCCAACATAGAGCAACCTCCAGCTAACAAGAAACAAGAAGTGATATTTTTAAAACACCCAAAAAAGGATGCATAGCTAGGAACCAGAGTAAGGTATGGATGAAATTGTAGTTCCTCTCTAAACTGTAGTTAGTGACAACATTGGAGACCAGGCTCCAGGCTGTTAAACATCCAAGAGGCAGCACAGGAGACAGCGATGCCTTACTAGGAACAGCTCTTGCAGCTGGAAAAAGATCTAGCTGTTCTATCATCGCATGAAAGTGACTATTTAGATTCCCCCAAATGGCCCTAATAAGTAAAATTGCTAAATATGCAACCGTCTACTCACTAAACACACTCACTTTGAATTCCTGGACCTTTGCAGTTGTTTACTGAGTATGTTTCATTTAATATCTGCAACAGGCTGGCAGTATCTGTACAGATGATTGCTGTGCCTCAGCTGATGAGTGGAAGTCATTAAGCTGTAATAGCTTGGTTACCTCTGGTTGTTTATCTGTGAATCTAGCCTTTGACTTTTCAGGTCAAATAGATTAGCCCCACTAGAATTGTGCTTCAGTGGTGGGTTTGAAATGAAATTAAGAATACAGAAAAATTTCTGCAAGATATTCTTAGTATGACAAGAGCAAGCAGAAGTAGTTACATTATGAGTAGAAGAAGAATAAGAAAATAAGCACACTTGATGCACTTGAAAAGTCTATTAAAAGCTGTCTTTTTTATTTTATAAGTTCTAATCACTTCTAATCATATCAAACTAAGACACTTATTTTGTACTCATTGAAACATACTTATGCAGAGTAGGAAAGTCAGACTTTAAATGGTAATACTATAGCATTTTCAAATGGGAGATGTCATTCAGCGCATCTGCCTCTTCAGTGGCATCATTACTTAATATTTCTCTTTAAACGCATGCCAAACTCCTTTGTGGCCTTATTCAGAGCCATCACCACTCTTACTGCTGGTGGCCCTACCTCCTGCACATACCCTATGCTGCTTCAGAAAGCAAAGATTCACCATTTCCTATATGCATGTTGTCCCAGATTTTTGTCTGAGAGCGAGGAACAGTTTTATGTTTAGACCCAGAAGAAAAATGCTTTCCTTCCTTGAATTGAAAATGAAACAAAATGGGGCAAATATTCTGAAAAGCTGTCTTTAAGGGGAAAAAAACCTTTTCATTTCACGCGGAGACGCTAAATCTTGTCGACCCTCCCCAAGCCTCAGTTAGTCAAACAGGATTACAAGCAGTTTCCATCAGCCAGGTGCTAGCAAGTGAGCGTAGCCTCAGCCCAAATCTTTTACACACACAGAGTGGTTTCATCACCCAGCAGTGAAATGTGTTCAGCAGACTGCTGCGTCCCTTGTTCTCTGTCATAAAATGAATCACTTCAGTAAATACCATTCCGGTGAAATTCAGTGAGGAATAGGAAACTTGATGTCACTGTAATAGCTTTAAAGGGCAAATTCAATTGTCCCTGCACAAATGTAAGTAGTGGAAGGCTGAGCTCGAGCTGAACAGAAAATGATTTGATTAACAGATCATTTAAAGCGGAAAAGGCACAATGATTTCTTCAGTGGTTTTGTATGGCACAAACGAGATTGCCAAGGGGCAGAAATATTGTTGACAATAGAAGAAGTGATAAAGAAAAGCACAGACCTTCTGCAGGGGAGACCCTTTCTTGGATATATTTTTCTATAGCATTTAACTCCTGGAGGTATTCAGTAAAACTTTGAATTAGTAACATATTACAGTATTGCTGGAGAAGTAGTGTGAGGTGAGAAAGGAAGGGAGACCATTAATTTTATTTAAATCTCTGAAACAAAGGTATGATTCTCAACTGTTAGAAGGAAAAAGAGGATGAATCTTGATAGGGAAGCATATATTAATTTGATTTTTTTTCTTGTACTTTTTTTGGTTGTTGATACTCAATTTTTGTTGTTGAGGTTTTTTTCCTAGTTCACCTCATCTTCCTCCACAAACAAAAATTTTTCTGATACTCTAACACGAATTATAAGCTGAATTTGGAATGGGATGACTTAACAAAGTAGATTTCCGTGCATCCCAGCACAACTGTTTTGCCTCTGGCAATTCCTCCCAGCCAGCAATCGATCTGCCTAAACACAGACAGCAGAGACTTGAGGCTCTGGGATCCAGCACTTGCGAATTCTCAGCCTGTCAGTTTTCCTGCTACCATGCTTCATGTCAGAAAACAGGCCCCGGATTATAAAGATGTTTCCAGGTCCCTCCCTTTTATTAACAGCAGAACTTTCAGGCTGACCAGCCAGGCACAGAGAAATACGCTCTTCTCGTTACAAATTCCAGCGCTGCGGATCAGGGCAGAAACAAATTTGCTGTCAGGAAGTACTGAAAATGAGGAATGTCTGATTCTCTTCTTGTTATTTGTGTTCCCTAACCATGTTGGTTCCATATTATTCCATGATTTTAGCTGTGCTTCCCCAGTTTGTTTATCACCGTGATGATCACAGCACGCGCTGCTGTCTTCTCCACTTTGAAAATGGCGCCTACTCACGCGGAAGAATTACAGAGTGAAACACTTTTGGTTAATTCACTGCTTAAAACTTTTGTAGCTGTCTATTGTCCACTGTGTACATGCAAAAATGAGCTAATTTGAAGTTTGTAATGAGAGACGTGTATGGGAATGACTTGCCATTTAGTTTCAAACATTTAATATTTATGTAATTGATTTTTTTGTGAGAAAGCATCTTGTGTTACAAGATGTGATTACAGTTAGGAAGACAAAACTTAAGTAAAACCATCTTGTAAATGAGGTAACTGCATTCGCAAGGCTCTTGTCTGAAGACCACAAAGCTTTGCAAAACCTTATATAAGTACTTCCAACGTTTTCTGGTATACGTGTAAGTTATTTCTGTTGAAACACTTTATGCCCCAGCTGTGTGCACTGTTTGCGATAAAGAGCAGGACGGCAAACTCTACGCCATAAGCAGTCAGTTAGACCAATGATACTTAGAAGTAATTTTAAATATGAATTCAGTGGTGGGAAAGCAAATTATGTTTAAACTGTAAAAGCACTCTCAAATGAAAAACGTGGATGTGAACAGAAGAAAACGCGAACTAATGAGCTCCACTGGAATAGCATGGGGCCAGGTGCTTGGGAATATGCTGAGTGTGTCCTGAGGAGCTGTTAGCAGACTAGAGTAGGCAGCGTGCACCATTACAGACATGTGAAGAGCAGGGAAAGAGAATTATGCAACAATTTCTTACACAGCATGAGCAGAAATAATGCTCAATTAATAAGTAACAGTGGTTCTATCAGAGAAAGTGAAATCTCATTTGGTTGTTTTGTTTTTGGTTTTTTTTTCCATTTTTTTGTGCTAGTGAGTGATTTTGCAAATGCAAATACTTTCTGTACCTCTTCTTGAAGCATGTACATGTATATCTCACTACCCTGTTTTGCAGATTATAATGTCCATCCCTTTTGGGGCACATTATTAACATTCTCTCAGAGGATGAAATATTTTTCTCCAAGAGGTCAGATCACTGCTCGTCACTGAATTTTTTCTCAACTCATTCCTTTGTTTTGCCACAGCAGGTGCCTGTTCACTAGTCATATTTCTGCCATTTACTGTATTTTTTCACCTATATCAACATCCTTGGGTTGTTGCGGTTTTTTTCATATCTGATCTAGTGCCTCCATTCTCTCTGGAAACCAAATGTTATGTTCTGTTAATCCATATATTCAGAATTTCTTATATCCAACCCATATTTTGGAGTTCTTCAGTCTCTCAAAGACAAAGGGAGATTGGAGTTAGCCCCTTTTGGAACTATCTGATAGCTCACTGTATTGACAATACAAGATGTCAGTTATTTCAAAATTTTACTTTAACATGACACTATCTGGTGTACATAAATGATTAATTATTTATGCTTGTTGCATTATCTTTATTCCATTACATTAAAAAAATTAGTATTTGTAATGTAAGCCATGATTATTAAAAAAAGGGACTAACAATTTATCATGTGAGATGCTCAGATCTGTATTTCCTTTTATATACACTGGAAAATCCAAGAAAATTAATGAAATGTTATGCAATAAGATTGAGGGTTTTAATTTTAATTCAAATGTTTTGGCATCTTTCATAGTATATTAGTCTAATGCTAGTCCTGTTTCAACAGAAACATGACTAATGGCTTAGTTTGGAAAAGATAACATTCCATAAATCACTTATGATTACTATAAAAAAATGAAGACAAGACATTATTCTTTGTGGAAGTCGTAAGTAAAAACAAGGGAAAGCTAACTGACTTCTCTGTATTTGAGAAAAGTAGTTGTTGTGTGTCCTTGAAATCTATATTCATAGCATTCCCATATGCACTCTTATATCAACATTTCCAGGAGTTTCTGTCTCAAATACCACAGTAAATTTGTCCACTGTGGGTGGCAAACACCGTTAGTAACAGACCCACGCGCTACAAATGTGGGAATTTCCATCCCAAAATGATCAGTTTGAAATATGCAGCCATTGCTTCTCCCCTCCATCATGCGATCTTGTTTGCAAAGTAAAAGGCGATTGCCACTTCTTGGTGAAAACTTTCAAAAATACATTATGGAAGTGAAGTGTGGAGCTTTTAAATTAAATTAGTGCTTTTCTCCTGTGTACGAAAGTCACCAACAATGATGTCTGGAGTTGGCTCACATTCTGATCAACAACCCACAATACAGCATAAAGCTGATCGCTGCGTACTATTGCTCATTTGAAAAAGCGTATACTTCAGTTATTGTTTTTAATGTCTTCTTTTTCTCACCCAAAGAAGAAAAAGATATGTGAATATCCAGTGGGCACTTTATAGGAAATGTTTTAAACCACTTCCACTTTCCATGCCTTTGAAAGTCAGTGGGCATCAGTGGAGTTCCCTAGGAACTTGGGGCATCTAGGATTAAATCATCAGTGGTAACATTAGCACTCAGGTTTTCCCTTCTAATTGCCATTTGGTCTTATTTCCAACCTGTAAATCTTTCTTTGTTGAGGGGGAAAGATCATCTTTTCTTCACTAATTGACATAAATTTTGAAATATCAAGTGTATTGAAGTCTCTGGCACAGGAAAAAAAAAAAAATCAAAGTGAGCTACACCAGGTAATTAGCACAAGATTTTCAGTTTTAAAGCTTTACTCAACATAAACTCAGAGGTTCTTTTTTAAGAAGAAAACCATTTGAATTAGTATCCTCTATTGCAGCCAATAACTATATCTTATTAAATGTTTCCTAACAGTCCACTAGCTCTGTCCTAAAAATGCATTAGTTCAGCAGTTCACAATAGAGTCGAACCTAAATAGGTATCAAAATTCTATACAGACCCATGGAGAATGGATGTTGTACATCTTGGCCATGTGGCAATTAAATGTTTGTTGATTTTCTATGAGTTTTTGCAGATTGCAGGTTTCTTTCCCTTTTAGTGGAAGGTTGTACTGAGGGCCAAAATATTGTGCAACAAAATGATGCAGTAAACATGATCATCTTAGTATAAGGAACTACTTACAGGTAATCCGATAATTAACAAAGAAAAATTAACTATTTTTTCATACTTATACTGTTTCACATCTAAATGGTATTCATTAGCTATTTTGTTACACATTTTACGTATTTCAGTTGGCAAATTAAAAAAAGGCATCTGAAATGCAGTATTGTTGTGTGTGTATCTTTGCTTTTGTTTTTTTTTTTAATTGGAAATGCAGCCTTGCAACATGTGCATGATTGTAGATTTACATAGTGTAAAATTACTGTAATATTATCTGTTTGGTTCAGGAAGTCAGAAATGGATTTAATAATAAGTAGTAAAGATTAAACTAGGAAGTAATATAAAGGCAGAGTGTATATATTTTGCACTTTTAAATAACCTTTTATAACAAGAGAACCTATTATCGTACAGTATACTGTAATTCCACTTTCTAGTGATACTCTTGCTATTGTCACGGTGTTGTCTTTACATCTGGATGTGAATAGTTTGTATGTGTACACACTTCAAAAGTGATTTCTATAATGGAATATGTGCTCCCTGACACTGTTATTAACATCCAACTGGAAAAATATTCACCAATTATTTTTTTTATAAATTATGAATGTACAGTGTAAATTAGTAAATCAAATATTGTAGCAATGAAGAGATGCACTTTAAAAATGTAAAAGTGTTTATCTCCAAGAGTGTTATTTTGTATAGATGTTTTTGAATAAATAATTTATTGCTCATTGATGTTTTTTCTCATTTATGAAATAAATATAAGGGATTTCTTAGCAGCTATTTGAGGTTTATATTTTATCATCAGTGATTTGGTGGGTTTCTTGCTTTTTAAAATGAAAGTTTTGTAATTGGATCAGTGAAGAACTTAGTCACATTTTACCTTTCATTTAATAACTCGACGTTGGCTTGATCTAGTTGCTCTGGCGAAGCCTAGGTGTGACCCGTGATGCAGCCTGCAGTCCTTCTGATAAACCAGTGAGAGATCCTGGCCACAGCAGCTTCCTCCAGCCATGAAGACTAGTTTTGGCCATGAAATCAAGGTATGGAGAGAGGGATACATAACAAGTGCTTTCAGTCCTAGACAGGACAAGAGGAGCCAGGGACTGGCTGGAATTTAGAATTAGGAGCACTCCCATTTCCATGGTTTAAATGCAGCCAGTTGAGATTTACTGGCAGATATAATGACCACAACATACACTTGTTTCCATGAGACATCAGTGCTAAATCCTGAACCAAAAGGTGCTAAACAGCAAAACAACCGCAGCCTTCAAATCTGGGCAGCGTTCAGATTTGTAATTTGAGATTTCTTGCATACTTGTTCCTTGTTTTGCTAACGGAGGAAAAACAGGATGCGTTAGGATCACTGTCAGCTCTGCTGGGCAGATGTTTGGAAAAAGGGACTTCAGAAAAGTTTAATAAACAATTTTATTTTTTTTTTAAGTCTTCTAGTATATCTAGCCTCTAAGAAGAAAATACATTTACTGCCATATAGGTGATACCCATATTATTAATAGTGGAATCATCCACGTGTAGGGACTGTTAATTGTCAAAATTCTTCCTAAAGGAAATAACAGTATTTCATGAAGGGACAATATATTCTGAATGAAAAATAACTCCTGAATTTAAACCTAAAAGAAAACCACTATGTGTTAGTAATGGAGCTGACCTTTCTTTCTTAGGTAATGCTAGTACAGTGTAATGAAGACAACCTGTAAGCAGTTAATACATTTCAAAGTCACACCATCTCTTAGTCTTTGAATCAAGAGGTGTCATACTGTCATAAAATTCTATCCAAAGTGATACTTGGGCAACTAAACTGAAAGTAGAGATTGAAAAAGGAACCACAGAAAAAGTCTTCTGTCTGTCACCAAATCTGAAGGCTGTAAATCTTTAAACATCCTTAACACGCCCGATTTCCATGTATGCTGATGTGCTCGCCATGTAGGCAGAGGGTGAACAATCGGGAGGAAGGCAGCTTGGTCCAGGGAAAGGCTTGATGCTGCAGTCCATTTCTAGAGTGCTATCCGACCAGCCTCTTCACAAAATGACACAGCAGCTGCCATTTCTATTAAAATATGTACTTCCAGGTGGGGAGAGAGAGAATGACTCCATTATTTAACTGACCGTTAATTACAGCACTGGACCCAGAGTGGGAAATGCTCTTTTAACAAGTGAGCTGCTAGAGCTGCTAGGTTTTTAGATGGTATCGTTTCCTGCCTGTCCAGCTTCTCTGCCGAGGGCTACCTCCTGAGAAGAACCAGCAGAGGAGAATACGTGCCTGCACTGTCCGTCTCAGTCTGGCACTTTACGTCCAACAGTCCCTGAAGGAGGGTCGTTGAGCATGCCAGCCGTGGGCAGCAGCACGGCAGGAGGGGCAGGGCAGAGAGCCAGGGGGGCTGCACGTTCTTCAAGCAACTACTCTTTGCCTCGGCACGTGCTGGAGCCCTTGGGTGCAATGTCGGAGCTGCCTTCTTCATCTCAAGAGGCTGCTGGGAATGCCAGCGCTTTTTGGCCTCCTGCTGAGGTTCTCCTACTGGGGAGGAGGCAGATTTGCTGGTGAGGGAGAGGAAGGTGCAAGCTTTGGTAACCTGGCAGGCAGGGCAATCATCTGGGGAGGTGTCATCCTGAGCTCTGGTCCTCTTTCCAGAGAGAAAAATGCCAAGATGTGAGGAAGGTCTCATTTATGTGCAGCTTAAATTGCATTTTACTATGACATATTGGACTTTTTCACTTCCCTGTGGTAGTAAATTGTGCTTCTCATGGCAATAGATGTAATTGCTTTGCACTAAATTATATTAACTATTTCAGATGGTTTGTTCTACTTCATGCTTGGAATGACAGAGCTGAATTGTTTTCTGCAGTATGTAGCTCAAAAGAGAAGAAAATTCCTGCTGAATGGGAAAAAAAATGTGAGTTTTTTTCAACTGCGGAAAAAATGTTTAGACAGTGGCTAATTTGAAAGCAATAATATTTCTTTTGTTCTTATGATTTTTAATGCTGGCTGCTGCTAGTTGTAAACTTCCTGACTTTTTCCAAAAAGCAGGAGCTGTTCTTCACAGTTCACTTTTATTAAACTTCTTATTCAGTCTTCACTGCAGGCCGTGAACTCAGGCCTAGTAGCGATGCACCTGACAGAGAAATGGGTAGGTTAATTTTTAAGTACCCAGACAGAAAAGGTTGTTTTCCTTTTCTTTCTTCTGCGAGCTGGACTTTGTTGTTCATATGCAGCCTTGTTTAATGATTCAGGTGCAGCTTTTGTGCAGCTGAAGGGGGAACTTTACTTGATGGTGTCAAAAGTAGAGCAAGAAGAGCTTAAGATTACTTGTTCAGTATCTCTGCCATCTGTGAAACTCCCATTGCATGAAATACTTATTGCCTACCTCGCGCAGAGGTAGCCAGCCCACCCTTTCTCACCCAAGAAGCCGCAACAAGCTCAAATTTGCAGAACAGTCTTTTCCCGTGCTCTCAGGGTGGGTAGTTCCCAACCCAGCAGCAGCCCCATGTCCTTTCTGCAGACCTACACCAGTCTGGCAGTTTGGTAGGGAGCCCTACAAAATCAAAGGATTTTACTTAAAGGATATTTATCTAACTAGCATGAAGTATTACCTGTTTGTGGTTTTTAAAGCATGTAAAGTCATCTCCGTTAGATACAAAATTGTGACGGAAATCAGGAGAATGGTTAAGTGACAATTAAAAGAGACCCAGGACAGAAGAAGTAGGGCAAGGACAAATAATATGAGGCAAAATAGAGAGCCAAGGGATAGAGAAAGGTGGAACAAATGGAAGATGGGTGCATGAAAAAGGGTTGGAAAACTGGAGTTAGAAATGTGGGATCAGCAAGAGGGACCTGCATGAAGACAGTAAGAGAGGTAAAGGTAAGTGAGGGAAGGGATGGAGGGAGGGTGCCCTGGCCTGGAAAAGTGACAAATGCCTCTACCTTTGAGTGAGAATCGGAGCGGTGTCCCCTTCAGGCACTAACACTGAGCACATCGAGGTGCGGGTGGGGGGCAGGAAGCAGGATGGAAAAAACACTGAATAGAGCTGGGTCAAAAGGGGTTGTAAGGTAAGACATTTCCTGCTGGTGCTGATGAGTTGATAGAGTTGCAACCATAAAATTTCTGAAAATTGCTTGATAAAGATCAAGGCTGGCAGGAAGGACCTCAAAATGGGAGGACCTTGTATTTGTATGTCTTGCCCAGAATACTTAAGTCTTACCTGTTTTCAGAGGTATTTTGTTGTAATTTGTGCTCTTATCCAACTCACTTTCAAGATTAGGCGTACTCACTTCAAGAAAAGGATGAGACAGTTATACCTCAAAGCTTTGGCCAATATGGGGAACAGGGAGAAAAAGTGAAACTTCAGGAGATAAATGAGATCAAGGTAAAATACAGCTGGAAAGAAAAGAGGAGAAAGTAATTGGAGGTTTCAACAGAAACTAATTAGGAAAAACAGAGTCAGAGCAGCCTGTAAAGGGTGTAGAGACAGCTGAGCTGTCTGAATGTAATGGCTTACAAATACAGGTCAGGTTAATGCTGACACATGAAGCAGATTTAAATGAGAGGCCACAGCTTTATTTTTGCACAAGTATTGTATCTAAGCGTACCCAAAGCCTCTTGACTGACTGTCCTTTGCCAATTCATTCTTACCTATTTCATTCTCTGAGCAAGTTTTTTATTCTTGAGAGCTATTGTAATTGATCAAGACAAGATACTCTGAAATATGAAAAAACCCCACTATTAGAGATAGGATGTTACTAATAATACTTTTAATGGAGGATTTTTCACATTTCTGTAAGAGGGCCCGTGTAACTAAGGCACATTGTGCCTGTGCCTGTTCAACCTTCCAGCCTCTTCTAAAACAACATCTGGCCTCCAGATCTCATATCCAAATTCTGCAGTCAAAAAATTGAGCAAACCAGTTAGTTCACTGTATAAGATGAGCCATAAAATACTGGGCTCTTATGGGAAGAGACAAGCCCACTCTCTTCTGCACCTTCCTCCTCCTTGAACTCCCACATTGAATTTATATGTCCCTGGCATTCTCAGGGCTAAAGGAGCATATATACACCTGTACAGGGTTGTACATGCTGGAACATCCATAGCTTCACGAACCACTCCTTCCTGTCTCTCAGAGAAACTTTCCTGCATCTGCTGTCCTGAAACCAAGATGCAGCATCTGTTAAACCATTACCCAGACCTGGCACATGCACTATTTTAAAAAGAATGTTATGGCACAAGCAGCAGAGTGCAAAAGTAGTCACAAACTATGATCCCCGTGGGGCTATAGCCATCTGCTTGCTAATTATGTATACCACAGCCTGGCTGTTGCACAGAAAACTAACATTGCTGCTGGCAGCATCATCCTGCCATATAATTACTGTGACCGGCACAGGCAGAATTCCAGGAAAGTTATGTCTTTTTCTGCCCATTACTGTTGGCACTTTTTGCATGTTCCCCCTTTGAAGGATACACCTGCTCTTTCTTCCACCTTCTACCTCATAACCTGCTTGCACCTGCCTTTCCTAGCCTGTGCTGATCTCTCTCTCTCTGACAGTGAAAATACATCATGTTACCCAAGACGTGCTTCCTGTGCTGCAAGAACTGTGCTCATATTAAGCTAATGTTGATATGGCAGTGGAGTATTTAATATCTTTGCTCATATTGAGCTTATGGTGATATGACAGTGGAGTATTTAACATCTTTTATGCAACCTTGCATAAAAGTCACCTTTTTGATAAGGCAGATATATTCACTGCCTTGGCAAATGAAGCTGTTTGTCTCAGATGAGGTCTGAGGAGGTGACAGTTAATTCAGAGCAGTCAAGGCATACTCCTCTGGTGGCCAAATCTCTAAGAAATACAAGATCTGCGCTAATTAGCATCTTCCTTTCCTCCCCACTGGTTTTCCGTCTGTGTGAATAGCTCACCTCTGTGTCCAAATAGTTGACAATAGGGGACAGTAGTCCACTGTGTTCATCTATTACAGACAGACTTCAGAAGAAACAACCTATGAGAATGAGCATTGCATCCCCCAGATCACAGGCTGTTTGGTCCCTGTGTTACACTGCTGGATAGTTATGCTTTGTACAGGCACACAAATATGATGACTTTTTATTAATGCAAACACAGGTTGCTAGATGCTGTCGCAGTTAGGCAGCAACTGAAAAGAATTTGAGGACCTAAACTTCTCTGTGCCTCCAGAGGAAGAGAATATGGACATCAATCCTAGATTTATGTATATTAAGAAAAGCTACCTGATGTCATATTATTATTTGGGTTTAAATGACATATGAAGATTATAAGCACATCTGTGTGAGTTATATACACGACTTCAGACTCTGCTTAATAATTTTTGCAGGTAGAGTCATCATTATTTATTCATGGTTCTTCAAAGGTATTACATTATATTTGTCACATCCCCAAGCTTCTACTGGTCCTGTCATATAGTGTGTCCTTATTTATGGATGAATATCCTCACCAAATTGATTAATCATGTCCTCCTGTTTGAGCTCTGGGAAGTTAATTTTGTCCTACAGAGTAGCTATCAGGAGAGCCTGGGCATGTTATTGGGTCTATTCCATCACACAGTGAAAAGTCTGAGATGCTTCTATCTTCCATGCCGGCTGCATTCAATCACCTAGTGACCCTTTTGTTGCTTCCATACTAGGAAATTAAACTGTATCAGGAAATGTTCAGGATCTGAGTTATGATTATCCATTGTAAAATTGTGAAAATTGTCTCTGATATGATTTTGCCCCAGGCCAGTCAATGGTCTGCTGAACAGCCCCTAGGCATGGCTGAAGAATTAGCATGGGCCAGGCCCTGTTTGTTACAGGCAGTTTAGCTAAACTCATCTTGATTTGAGTAGATTTCCAAAAGTATGGATGAAAGCTGTAGTGTCTCACGTGCATTTAATTTGCTTTACAGAAGCAGCTTTCCATTCCAGAAACTTGAGTGTTCATATACAAGCTCCACCATATGGAATTCGTACCTTGCACCAGAGAAAGGCACTCATGTCTTGCATGTGCGTGCCTTTTGGATGAGAAGATCCTTGATGACGTTGCTGAAAACTAGAAAGAAGAGCTGTGTATCAAAATGCCGCAAAATTACACAGTACAAAACATGATATGGATTTATAACACATATAATAACATAGATATGTATTTTGAGTGTGTTCAGCAGTGCAATGAAATAAGGTTAGAGCTCATTTTGGTGGCACACGTTGCCAGTGTGCTACCAAAAACCATCTACAAACGTTGCTTCCCACCAAAGGGCATTTGTCCCAAGTATTTACTTCTCATTATCACATATTTCATTATATCTGATGGGAACTATGATCCTCTCAGAAAGCAAATTCTGCTGTCAAATACCATTGATCTGAGTAGTGCACAGATTTGGTTTTGTCAGCCAAGAAAGGGCTACCTTGTGCATCAGGGATCAACTGCGTAACTGAAGAAATAAGGGGTACGTTGTTAGGAAAGACGCATATTTTCTAGCTGTGGTACCCATAGCAATATGCAAAAAATGTCTAGGGGGTTTACAGCAATATACACGTAACCTGCCCCGCAGGACCTTGTCCCAGACTGCCCATAATTAACTGCCGATGTACTATTATATACCCTGCACCAAGCTGGTGGTTAAAGAATCAGCCAGCCGAGTGGTCACCCAGAGGGGGCTGCCCAGCCAGAGCTCCTCGCTGCCCGCAGCAGAGCAGCACCGGGAAGCCGGGCAGGCACGCGGGCTGGGGAGGGCGGGAAGGGCTACCAGTCTGCGGGAGGAGTGATGAGAACACGGGGGAAGGCACAAATTTGGTGTTCTTTCTGTCAATTCTTGCATTTGTGCTCCTTCTCGCACAGTACCAGTCACTGATACTCAGGGAAATTTTTTGTGAGCCCCCTGAATCAAGGCATGCCCAGAGGGCTGGGGCCCTGTGCAGAAAGCTTTCCTTCTCTTTCTTCCTCACTACACACTCTCGGAACGTCTTTCAATTTTTAATTGTGTTTTTGTTAATTGCAAGTTAAATTTTATTTCATGGTCGAGATTGTTTAATTTCAGTACAGCTCACAGGTATTTATCTTGTTATACCTCTTTCTGCAGAATTGAAAACTTACTCCCTATAGTTTGTTTTTTTCCAAGTATAAATGCTTGACCACATCAGATGTCACTCCTCAGCATTTTCTCACCAAACCAAGCAACTTCACTGTTACAAGCTTCACATTGTTAAAGCTTACTCACAGTCTCTAGATCTCAGAAGTGGACATGACAAACTTGTAGTAGTGTTATCAATTCCATACATTGACACCAGATCAATTATTTCTTTTTTAATTCTCCTTTCATATCTCAGAGGCACACATTAGTTTCTCTTGCCAGAACATTAACTTGAAGGTCAGTTGAGAAACTTATCTGTAATGATTCCTTTATATGGCATTTTTTCCTGAGTCACAGCTTTTCAAGGTTCTCTTTTCATATGTATGTTATCTGCACAATTTATTTCCAAAGACATTGCCTTATATTTGGCTGAATTAAATTAATTTTGTTGGATTTGACAGTTGGACATGATATCTATTATTAATTTTACCTCAGTTCAGATATGAAGAATTCAGTGAAAAAATGAGTTCTTTTGTTGTGTCTATCTCTATGTAATTTCATATATATATGTGTGTATATATATATACACACCTACATAGAAATGCACACACATTCACATGCATAGTCTTCCTTGTTCCTTCAGCTATTGGGTAACCTCTGCTTAATTGTTTACAAAGTGTCAATTCTCATTAATATTCATTT
Organism: Aramus guarauna; assembly: GCA_013400195.1. Lineage (NCBI taxonomy): Eukaryota > Metazoa > Chordata > Aves > Gruiformes > Aramidae > Aramus > Aramus guarauna. The sequence goes on along the minus strand of VXBL01005745.1, from coordinate 559,669 downwards.
AAATATGATGGATTTCATTCTAGTTAGTTCCTATTTAATCCTACATGCTTGATAATTCTCATGTGCCATTTTCAGCTGGATGTTTCAACATAAAAATGAGAAAGCTGTAAAATCTCTTGTTTGTACAGTCTGAGAGTTTTCTAAAACATACTTTAGCTGCAGAATGCTTCAAAGTCAGCAGGGCATTAAAAATAACAGCTCAAGTTTTGTGGAACCTTGACATGACGTCAAATAGCCAAGATGTTTTTATTACTCAGTCATAAGGCTCACTTGAACACTAAATGTCCCAGAGAGTAGTGCTGTGTGACCTCTTAATATCAGCGCTCATGAAGAATGTTTCATTTAACTTCTTCAGATCATTTACTTTCCTGATTTGTGACAGACTAATGGAAATTTGGAGATTAATTCAGAAGCAGACTCATTTGCTTGAGTGAATATGAACTTGGATGAAAACAGTTCAAGAGTATCTCATTAGATTTAAAATGTGCTTTTCAATTGACAAAATGTGTTTATAATGTAGGATGTGTCTAGTGAACAATCCATCTAATGAGCTGGTGGCCATCTTGAGAGATTCTTTTCTTACTTGATTTACTGAATAGAAGTCTAATTTTTCACTGGCTCTTTCCCTTTATTATCTTTTTCTGCAAATTGTTTGACAATTCCACCTCTAAAACAATTTTTTACTGTGTTAATATCTAACATTTCCTTTATCTTTGAATTAATAGAACAAATAATTAAAAATTAAATAATAAATTTGGAAAGTCAATGCACGCTTGGGAAAATGCACCTACCAGGCAATTCACTAAAGCAGACCAGCAGAAAACATTTAAGTGTGAGCAGGAATTCAAGTGCTGCTGCTCCAAGTTATTGCAACATTTGTGCCCACAGAGAGGCTTATGCATCCACAATATTGACAGCTGTAATTTTGGGAAAGGTATCCAGCCTAGAAAAACCCAGTCTTTTCGGACAGCGTGCAGAGAGTTAAGGCACTTCAGAATGGAATGCACCAATGCTGTCACACTGAAACCCCTGACCCGGCTAGTAAGAACAGCTGAGAACACACGAGTACCATAAGATGTGCTTCACGATACAGGATTTGCACTGCTCACTGCAAGTCAGAGCCTCTCTGTAGTCATGATTCTCTGCTTTTCTCCTTTTATAGGTGTCCATATCCTTTTCTTGAGCACTTTGACTATACCACCTCTTTTTGTGCTTTCAAGTGATGAGTACAAAATGAAAACATGCTGCCAGTGCTTGGACTTTCACACTCACTTGGTGTTGGGAGGCAGGAGGTGGAAGGCATCGATGCAGTGCCTGGATCTCACAGTGGATGTGAGAGATCCGTGCATCATGGTTCACACTATGGTTCCCACCAGGGAAATATTGACAGAATATTTCACTCATTGCAAAGCACTACAGAAGGGGGACAGAAACTGGACATCTGTGGACACTGAGTACGGCAATCAATCACTTTCATTACTGCACCTCCCAATTTTCCTTCTAGGATCTTAAATCCTCTTGAGCATTAGTCACTAACTATGCTGAGACCCTCATTCACAATGGACAGAATAGTAAAATTGGTCTGTCTTAATTGTATTATATGCTTATTATTTTATTTTCCTAAATTAATTTCTGTTTTCTGCTAAATTACAAAATATCGTGCTTGTTATCTTGTTAATACTTAATCAGCTTTATGGCTACATGACATATGTCGTATCTACTCATCCTTAAATCCAAGACATAAACTTCATTATATGATATCATCGTGGTCTCTGCAAGAAGGCCATGCATTGTAAGAAGGCAGAAATCTCACCATTAAATTTGCCATTAAAATGATCTGTCTGAAAGAGACCAAGTTTTGTCTGAAATCAGTGCTTTATCAAGATGAAAGATTAATTTTCTGTCTCATTTTAAAAAGAAAAGTTTTTGTGATTCAAGCCACTGAATTGCAGACCTTCTAAAGACCTTAAAAATTGTTCATCTGTTCCACATTCTTCCACATAAATCATAATTTGCTCTTTAGTTAAGGCAGAGTTTTCAAACAGGGATATGCAGAGTTGGCATGAATTCAAAGTAAGAAATTGAGTGGACTCTCCTCTGCAGCTAAATTTACCTTTACAGAGTCTTGTTCTGCATTTATTACAAAGTTTAATAAACCACAGCACAGTTAAAACAAATTCTTAGGGATACTTCCTGTAACTGGAGTTTTAAATATTGTTTTCTTGCGTGAGATATAATGTCAATATGGGTTGAAATCAACATTTTAATGAGACAATGTCATGGTCTAAATCTAATAAATAGATTTATTTAGTAATGTTCATTGAATTTCAGCACTCCCAATTATTTGCATGTTATATTCCACCTGTTTCTGAGACAAATAATTTACCTGAGAACATGATGTCAGCATCATACACTAAAATTAGTATGCAATGACCAAATCCTATTGATCTTCCTCAAGGCGAACCATTAGCCTAAGGAAACGTAAGAATATAAGATATGTTCCACCAGCCTGGGACAGCTTTTCTTCTTCAGGATGAGACCATAACTAATCTGCAAAGGCAGAGCCATTATTTTAGAGAACAAGCATAGCATTTGGAAAATCAGGCACTGAGACTTCCAGATGGATAAATAGTTTATTCAGCCACAGACCATCAAACTCTTCCAGAACAGCAAGGTGCTTGTTCCTTCTTCAGGCTCACTTATTGCAGGAGTAAAGTCCAAAGCTTCTCCCTCCCTTCTTTGCTTATAGTACTTACTGCTAATCTGGATGCTGTTAGTTATTTTAGAGAGCCATTTAGTTATTTACTGGCCTACTTCAATTTATTTCCTGATCCTTTTAGCTATTTGTTAATTATGTGACAACAATTTATCACAGAGCCTGAGGAGAAATTAACACCACCCCAATCTATTATTCACTGTCTTGCAAAAAGACGGAAATAATATCTGAACTATTTAGTTACTATAGGACTATTTGGCCATTACAGGTAAGTGTATTTTGTCACTTACTATTTATCCTTTAATTTAAGACAGTTCCGTATACCAATTAAGCCAAGTTTCAAGTCTAAACATAAACCATAGAAATTAATCCTAAGAGCCATTTAACTTTGTATTTTGCATTTGACAAAAAGCAACAGTTGGTGCTGAGAGAAGCCTGCTAGAAAAAAAAGAAGAAAAATTCCATCCATAATCAGTTTGTGATTTGGGGTGTTCCTGATGCAAATCTTGTATCTCATAGGCCTTAATATATTTTTATTCTACAAAATTTTCAAAACATTTCTATAAACTCTTATGAAATTGTTTACCACAACTTCTTGACACAAGCTGTTCCATGGTGTAACTATGTCTATGTCAAAATAATTGTTTGTTTTCAACCTGCCACCTACTTGACCCTTAGTTCTGTACTGGAATAGATAGTGAATGATAGTTACCTGTTCACACTCTTCATCCCATTTCTGGCTTCAGAGACCTCTGCAAGGTCTTCTCTAACTAAAGAGAATAACAGCAAAAAATGTTTCTCATAAAATGGAATTAATTCTAGAAAAAAACCTAAATGCTTAAAGTGACTAGAATTCATGATATCAATGAAGCCCAGCTAAATTGATCGCTCCTTGTAAAATACTTTCACCTTTTCTTGCATTTTTTTGACTTGGTGACATTTTGCCGAACTGACTAAAATGAGACTGATTGCTGTTTGTACGATGTTAAGCTGGAACTTCAGCAAAATTGTTTCTGTTGGAGTATTGTACAGTTATATGCACTTTTTGCCTCTCCTCTTGCAAGAGTGTTCTCGGAATTTTAATAGCCAGAAGAGATCAGAATAATTTTTCTATTATAGATTAGACATACATATTAACAGAGTGTCCTTTACGCCATGCTGGAGCCCAGGATTGCCACTAAATATTACAAAACAGTGTAATCTGCTATCAAAAGTAGCTCCTACAGCTGCACAGATTTATCTTAGATGTCTCTCATTCTGTTCCAATGCCTGTAAGAACTGATGATGCCTCAGAGAGCCTGGTAGGGCTGCAGGCTCTTACAGTGCAAATGTAAGACTTGTTCTGAGGTTATGAAATGTGTCTGTTCCCTGTATCAAACATCAGTTGAAATTGCATATTTTAAGTATGGGCTGATTTTTCTGAATACCATAGTAGGTCTGCAGAAATTCATATGTGTGAATAATCTGAAATTCTACTGCTTTGGGGTATTTCCTTGAACAGAATTTATCTTTTTATCAACAACTCAAAGATTTACTTTATAAGTCTTTTAAGAACACAGATACAGTATTGTTCTTCATATGCAGATTCAAATCTCGAGAATATAACAAATTGAACAAGTCAATTTAAAACTTAATATGGTTAACTGTTGAGGTTCACTGCTGCTTTTCTTAAGAGTGGTGTTTAGCATAAGGACTGTTTTATACTTGTACTCCATGTTTAGACAGTCATTGATCCATGCCGTTTCACTGCTCGGCAAAAAGGTCTGGCACACTTTCAGCAGAAAGAATGGCTGAAGACAGGCAGCAGAAAATCCAAAAGAAAGGGGATGCATTCAGCATGATATTAATCTAAATTATTCTCACTGGCATGTAGGCAATATAGGAATCTTGGATTCAAAAAATTGGGGTTGTTCTTGAGCCACTAGACTTTGCCCTGTTCATTCTCTTTCAGCAGATTTCAATAACAGGATGCTGAATGAGCTCCAGTAAGAATGGGAATACAGCGGCTTCTGCCTGTTTCAGGCCAGTCTAATTAAGACTTCCCACACCTTCTAAACGAAACTATGTTTGAGGGTCAGTGGTGACTTAAACATTTATAGTCTTAAATTAAAATCAGGGAAGCACAAAATAGATGCTGCCATTCACATTTTTTATCACAGATCAATTTACTGCATGTAACCATTTCAATCCCACTGCTGACACCACTTCAACTGCAACTAATGAGCAAAGGTTGAGATCCTCATATAAACAAACATTGATGTAGATAAACTCTTTTTTAACTAAATGGTGAAGCTTTGATTTTTGGCTGTGAAACTGTGAAGAAAATCAGACCTGTTTTTCACTTTAAGAAAGCCCAGCATCTCTCAGAAATGAAACCTGTGATAACTGCAAAGTGTATGAAAGAATGTAGGTGAAAACTCTTTATTCCATTAGGCTTTCGGAATGGATCTGCTTTTCTCAGTGCTTTGCTGTGCCATTGAAGAAGTCAGTCTTCTTTATGTTTTCTTATGTAAAGAAACAACCTTAAAAGACTTGCAATTTGGAACGGGCTTAAAGAGGTATTGCAAGTTTGACTTCTTGCCTGCAATCTTAAAACCCCCAAGGACCATAAACCGACTTTTCCAATAGAGGTTTAAATGGAAAAAGGGTAGATTTAGATTAGATACAAGGAAAATATTCTTCACTGTGAGGGTGGTGAGGCACTGGCACAGGTTGCCCAGAGAAGCTGTGGATGCCCATTTCCTGGAAGTGTTCAAGGCCAGGTTGGATGGGGCTTTGGGCAACCTGGTCTAGTGGAGGGTGTCCCTGCCCATGGCAGGGGGGTTGGAACTAGATGATCTTTGAGGTCCCTTCCAACCCAAACCATTCTGTGATTCTATGACTCTAGCTCTGTTTCTCTTTACTTCCTGCTTACTTTTCACCCATGTCCACTCGCCTTTGCGGGGAACAGGGTTATGGGTGGCATTCCTAAGCTGAAGTTTGCTATAATAACAACCTTGGGTTTTTCCTCCAGTCAGTTCACATGCTCATAGGTTTTCTTTCACCACCACACACCACAGCCACCAGCTCCGGGATGCTCCCCGCTACCCGACCCCTACTTTACTTATCACCTATGGCCAGCCATCAAAACACTGATCTTTGGCTCCACCTTGTGATCTCCCTGCCGAGGCCAGCTAAAATGAAATGAGGGAATCCTCAATCCTGAATCCAGCTCTGATTTGGATCTCTCTGCTTAAGTAGCAAATGGAAAAAAAACAGCCAGTTAGACTTTTTAGGTCAAAATACTGACTTTAGAAGAAGCAGTAAGGTTGAAAAAGTGTAAGCAAATAAAAATAGGTAGGCTTATAAATGTGAAATAAGAGAACAAAACCAAATAAAAAGTGCTGCAAGGAAGTTGGTGGGCAACCTGGAGGCTATCATCTGAGTTTAAAAAGCTCATTTTGGTAAAGCACCAATGCTAGATCACATAAAATAAGACACAAAGTTGCCTTCTTTGCCAGATACATTGACAAAAAGAACTAGTGTAAAGTGTACCCGGAATTTACTTCACAGCATAACATGGCAATATTAATTTATTTTATTCTGAATGTTTGTCCTTCGTATTTCCGTGAAAACAACTCTGATATCAGAACTGACTACAGGTAGCTCTTGGTGCCTGGCAGGACAAAAATAAACAAATCAAGTATTAACGTCAGTTTCTGCTTTGTGTGAACATACTGTGGCCAAAAAGATTTTGAAATCATTTATACTGTTAAAGCTTGAGTGAGTACGAGTGCATAAAGCTGATAGTATAAGCTGGGCCCCTGGAAAGCACTTTTGTATTTCAGAACAGTTACTGCCATCGATAAAGTACAGAACTGTGGAAGATAATCTCCTCAGCAGACAAAAGGTCAGACTATAAAACTTTTGCTTGCCATTTTCCAGAAGAAATTCATCATATTAACTCCTGAAATGTAAAAAGAAGGGGTGTTTTCACATTGAGTTTCTATGGGCAATATTGCTTCCCTGAATTTTTAGAGCTGATTTATTAATTATTAATTTTTTAATGCTGATAGAATAGACAGCTAAAAATACTTTAAATCTTTCAATCTTCAGTCAGCAGAGTGCATGTGAAAAATGTTACCTCTTGGATAGTTTAGATATTTGCACTGCTGTAATGACTACCAGAAAACCAGTGCACTGAAATGAAAAATGTAGCTCACATTTGCCGTGTGAACGTATTCACTGTGCTGCTTCCGTACCACAGTTATGCGTGGATAGGGGTATAGAAGGGTCTGGTGGATGTTATTATTCATTTGGCCAGTTTTGCTCTTATATGCAATAACTAATTTAAAATCAAATCATTTTAGTGCACAGAGAAGTTCAAAATGAATGGTAAAATATTGCTGAATTTCTAATACGTAGGCTAAGTGTTGCTAATATTGTCAGAACATATGATGTTGTAAAATAAAGTGATGTATCTCCTTCTGTTACAAGTTTCTCAAAATGGAAAAAAAAGTATCAAGGAAAGAAGGAAAAAAGAGAAAATTAATTACAGTACTTCTAATAATTAATACTTTGAACTTCAAAAACAGTAAAAAATGTGGTTACAAATCTAATTTTAAAGTAAAATTTACCATATGAGGAAATTAGTTATAGTATGGCTTGTAATAAGACGATGAAGTTATATATCTTGTCAACAATTATATCTTCTCTCTTGTAGATGAAAGTGTTCATTATTTTGGGAATTTCAGCAGCTACAGCCTTCACAGCTGTTTTCTTTTCTTTCCTTCAGATAGGCAAAGATATCCTCTTTGGTAAGTAACAGAAAAAATACATGTTATTTTCTTTTGTCAATGATTACTGTTAAGCTGAAAGTGCACTGGCACTGCAATACCAGTTTAGCTTAATCTCTTTCTATGTGCAAAATATGCTATCTGACTTCTGTGAGAATTATTCCATGGGTGTTTTCTTTTAAAATGCAGCTTCATAAATTCACAAAAGAAAACTTTGTATGTGTAATGTATCTCAATTATGTATTTTTTGATTAGGAGTGATTTTATGGTCTTAGTGACATTCGTATGTCGGATGACACGTTTACAAGCATGATTGCTGGATTTCTTTCCCAGACTGCCAATCACTATGTTTACTCATCCTGAGCTAAAGTCAGTTGTCACAGGATGTCCCACCTGGCACCCTGCTCCTGGCCCACAAGGGTGCACGTCTCCTGTGGTCCATTTTCTGCTGGCACCCTGTGCATACCGGGGAGATTTTACAGCATCTCAGATTGGAGTAGTGCCTATCTTCAAACAATGTAACCTTGCCATTTTAAACATCAGAGATATTATATTTGCAACTGTTCAATCTAAATCAGTTAGACCTAGTAGAAATATAGCAGATACTAGATTGAATTTTAAGAGACTTCTGCAGAGATTTCTTTTACATTAAAGTAGGGCAGAGATGATGAAGAAACAAGATTTCAGTCTTTTACATTCTCTTAAATTACATAGCTGTAGATGTGATTCATAAGGGATCATAGAATCATAGAATCGTTTTGGTTGGAAAAGACCTTTAAGAACATCAAGTGCAACTATTAACCTAGCATTGCCAAGTCCAGCCATGAAATCATGTCCCTAAGCACCACATCTACGTGGTTTTTAAATCCCTTCGGGAATGGAGACTCAACCACTTCCCTGGGCAGCCTGTTCCAGTGATTGATAATCCTTTTGGTGAAGAAATTTTTCCCAATATCCAATTTGTCGCTTACAAACTTACTGAGGGTGCAGTCGATCTCCTCATCTAGATCATTGATGAAAATATCAAAGAGAACTGGCCCCAGTACTGAGCCCTGGGGAACACCACTTGTGACTGGCCATCAAGGGGTTTTAACTCCATTCCCCACAACTCTTTGGGCCTGGCTATCCAGCCAGTTTTTAACCCAGTGAAGCGTACACCCATCCAAGCCATGTGCAGCCAGTTTCTCCAGGAGAATGGCATGGGAAATGGTGTCAAAGGCTTTACTAAAGTCTGGGTAGACAACATCCCCAGCCTTTTCCTCATCCACTAGGCGTGTCACCTTGACATAGAAGAACAGGTTAGTCAAGCAGGACCTGCCTCTCATGAACCCATGCTGGCTGGACCTGATCCCCTGGTTGTCCTGTACATACTACATGATGGCAGTCAAGATGATCTGCTCCATAACCATCAGACTGACAGGCACGTAGTTCCCAGATTCTCCTTCTGGCTCTTCTTGTGGATGGGTGTCACATTGGCTAACCTCCAGTCAACTGGGACCACACAGGTTAGCCAGGACTACTGAGAAATGATGGAAAGTGGCTGTTGAGCACTTCCACCAGCTCATTCAGTATTCTTGGGTGGATCTCATCTAGCTCGATAGTGCTATGATGGTGATATGATTCCTTAGGACAGTTTTCATCTCAAGTTAGTGTAGAATCACAAAATAAAATTATATCCAAAATAAATTAAACAAAAACAATCCCCAAGCCATTACTTCCAGTGGGAAATCTTTTCTGGACCATCACTGTGAAGCAGGGGATCAGATTTATTTTCCATAGTGGATTTTCTACTTGAAGTTTCCATATTAATTGTTTGGAAAGACATGGTCTAAAAAGATGTTGTATTGTATGTTAGTTAATACAAAATGAATATATATGGACTGTAAATAAATGGAGCAGATGGACTGCATATGATTTACTTTTATAATAAGTGTCCTTTGGTCTGATGGGGACAATACAAAATAATGTTTACTACTGCAAGACCACATTTTTGAAAGCACTGTACCAAAAAATCATACATCTCAGTAGAAAAGGAAGAGACACAATGGAATCCAGCTATAGAGGATGGATCCTCTCTTTTAGATCAGAGTCTGAATCAATACCTCATGAACATATATTTCTCAGAGGTAAACCCCCTAAAATTAATTAAAAATCATGCTATATTAAATTCTAAAAGAATTAGCTGTTCTATGGCCTGTAAATATCAGTCTTGCTTTTTAACATAGACTCAAAAACATTTTGAGATGTAACAGAAACCTGAATGATAGCATTAAATGAATCCGCTGAATATTTTATCATGCACAGGTGAAAAAGAGAAATAACTACTGCTATACTCAAATGCTGAGAAGATCTTTAGTAGAGTGGAGTAGAATTTTACCTAGAAAAGATTACTCCTCATCACACACTATTTTCCATTGAGTTGCACACCCTATTACAAAAAATAGATCACAGAAATAGCACAACATTGACTCAGATAAAATATATCACCTAAAATTACACTGTACATAAATGATGACCAATTGCACATAAATGATTGTTAGAAACCTATTATTATTTATGATTCACTTTCTAAGATAAAGTGGCTGATCCCACAAAATACAGATGGGAATGAAAACACTGGATTTTAAATATGACTGATTCACTTAATATAAAGCTAGATGTACACAAAAGAGGAATAACCTATGTTGCATGATAGCACTATGCAAAATAGCACAGCTGAAGTACCATTAGGTTCAGATATATCCTTCCATCAAACATAGGTGGAAAAATGAGAATAGGGCTTTCATGCACTGGTCAGATCCCAGAAGGTCTTAAAGTTTGTTAATTATACCTGAATATGGATTTGAATTCTTCATGCGGCTCAGGCCAGCTCATATAACCTGTGAGGGAGGCTCAGATTTGTCCTGTCAATCCAAGGACAGTTTAATGCAAAATACGTATTTTGTATACACAGAACATAACATGTTTCAGCTGGACTTGTCACATTTGGGACTACATAACATGTACACAGCTGCATTTATGCTGCAAGAAACAGAAGGAAAGTCTAACTCTCCAAGCCTTATAAATTAGGGAAGAATTTATTTACTACCCCTACCTTATCTTTCAGAAAGTTCAGAAGCCACATTAGTTTCAGGAACACTAAAATATGGAGATCATTTTAGTTGGGAAAAATTATACATACTTTAATATTACAAACCTGCACATTTTAAAATGTAAATATTTTGATAAATATGTTATTGACTAACATATTCATCTTTCTTTCTTACTTTTTTTTTTTCTCCTGTTGAGAAGAAACTGAAGATAACTGCATTACTGAGGCTATCCAGAAGGGCTCCAGCCTGGTGGATTATGCTGCACATTATACACTGAAAAGGTGAAAAAAAAAAAATAGTGAAGAATCTATTCAAAACAGAGAAGTTTGAGATCAGTCTATTTCTTTCAGAAAGCATATAATAATAGATTATGTTTATGATCTTCTGAACCAATATAACCTTGTGCATTTTCACTGCATAAATTGCTCTCTTAAATTGTAAGAAAAATAAGAAATATGAAAATAAATAGGAATGTTTTTTTCTGATATAAGTAGCACAACACATTCCATTAACATATGGCTCAAAAATTGTAATTTTATGGACTTTATGTATTTTTGAACATTAATTATGTTTTTTTCCAGTGCAGAGTGAGATGGGAACAACTCCTATGGCCTCAGTGTCAAAACCCTATCACCTTAAATTTGACTGTTGAAGTGAATTTCACATTTCCCCTTCCATCTAAAACAGATGGAATGAAAGGATAAGGGAAAGGAAATAAAACATTTATCTTGAACAGTGAACAACTGAACTTGTAGTGAACAACTTAAGGAAAGGTCCTTTGTACATGAGTTATGCTACGAGAGTGATGTCTTTCTGGAAATGATTAAAGTGCCTCAGGATGACTAGCCATGAGTCTGAAAAATTCAACCATTTTCTATGTAGCTCTGACTATATTTCTATGCTATACAAAATTAACTTCTCTCCAATATTTGGAACATGCCAGCTAAGTTTTCCAGGGTGCAATCACCACTCTTTTTCTTAGACTTTCCTAAAGGCTTTATCTCTGAATTTTGAAAATGAGTCACAATTTGCAGAGCTCTGGGAGAGAGGACTGTTTATATGGACAGAACCTGTTAAGAGCTGTGTCTGCTCGGTACACAGAGACTGAGGTCACTTTCATTTTGTCGTCTTAGTACTTCGGTGACAATCCTGAGGCATTCAGATTTAAAAACACAGGTCTCAACCTTGCAGTGGCTCAGCTGCCTCATGTACAAAATGAAGATACTGATGTTTAACCCTCTCACAGGATATCATGGCAATTATTTGGTCAATATTTGCCCAGTGTTTTAAAGATAAAAATGCTACAAGTTGCAAAAAGATAAATGCTTAAAGATGATTGTTTCAATTATATTAGGAATAAAACTGAGACCACTTGTTCACCCCATGTGAAGCACCAGACTGTTAAGCTTCCTTTAAAATATTCTGTATGTCAATATATAGACTCTAAAGAGCACTGTTATTTAAAAGTCCTATGATTGGGTTCCCTTTAAAAGCCTTCATAAGAATTGCAGATTCACAGCATGGCTGAGGTTGGAAGGGACCTCTGGAAGTCACCTGGTCCAACCCCTCTGCTCAAGCAGGGCCACCCAGAGCTGGTTGCCCATGACCATGTCCACACAGCTTTTGCATATCTCCGAAGAAGGAGACTCCACAACCTCGCTGGGCAATCTGTGCCAGTGCTCGGTCACCTTCACAGTAACAAAGTGTTTCTGGATGTTCAGATGGCACCTCCTGCATTTCAGTTTGTGCCCATTGCCTCTGGTCCTGTCACTGGGCACTGCCAAAAAGAACCTGGCTTTGTCCTCTTTGCACCTTCCCTTCAGGTGTTTATATACGTTGATTAGATCCCCCCTGAGCCTTCTCTTCTCCAGGTTGAACAGCTCTCTCAGTCTTTCCTCATATGTGAGGTGCTCCAGTAATAATTATAGATATATTGATATATAAATATTACAAAAAAGGTAAACAAAGAGGACATTTTCTCTTCTACTCCCCTCTCATCCTTTCCCCTATTGTCCCCTCCCTTCTCTTCACTTTCCTTTCTTTCCCTTCTCCTTTTCTTTCCTCAGCAGCAGTTGAAAATTAGATCAGTGATTTAAAACTGTTAAATTAAGTACTTGATCTGATAGACATTGCTGTTAACCTTTGAATTTTTCATAGGCTGAACCTTGTTAGTGACAGCACTCAGAACTGGTTATGTCTTCTGCGTAAGTTTGGGGCTAATCCTGTAAGCAGCTAAAGGCTTGTACTTTCAGCGGAGCATGGAAAGTTGTGCATTAATATCAACACAGAGTCACACACTTTCCTGTTTTGTGGAATCAGAGCCACAAGAGTCCGACACCTGCATTAGGAAGTGAAGTCTCATAAGACTATCACTTGCTGTAATGTTAACCAGTATAAAATATTTGGTCTTTCAATTTACAAATCATCATTACTAGATATGAAAATTGTAATTCTATTGTGTGCTTTTATATAATTCAATTCATTGTGGCCTAATTAAGTGGGGCAGTGAGAATTATGAGTATCATTAAGAGACTTCATCATGTTTTAATACGGACTTTTAAATGTACTCTACACCTGCTTCTTAGACATTAGTCCTGGCCATTTGCAAAGTACAGAGGACTGAACTATTGTCTCATCTGATCATTTTATTCAGGAGTGAATGTGTTTAGTTAAATACTTTTGCATTTTCATGTCAGTTTAAAGCTACTAAGGTTCCTTTCCTTTGTAAATTTAAAAATATTGTATACTTGAATTAAAGCTTTGGTCAGGTCATAGGCTAAAAACAAGAAAGGAATGCATGTGACTATATATTTGAGCTTCTGGAAGTTATAGAGGTCACAGTACTGTGAAAACTTGTTTTACTTTGGCTTACAAGTAATTGAAGGAAACTACAGTGCAATATAGATGAGCTCAGTGCTGCCTTTGAGACTGAAAAGCCAGTTCTGAGATGAAAAGGCAGCTCCTTTTTCAGGATAGAATAGGAAAACTCTTAGTTGTTCCATGTACAATAGTCCAACCTGATATTTGCTGAATTCATGATCTAGGTGTCTGAACTGCAAACTGAGTCAAAATATCTGGCTTTCTCCTGAGACCTCAGTCTGACCATGAACTGTGATTAAAACGGAAAATTACATTTCTTCACCTCAGCTGTTTAATTTTATCACTTAAGTTCTTAAATTGTTGTTTGTGTTTTAGAAATGTAGTTGTGCTAGAAATTACTAGTTGCGTTAGAAATTACTTCCCAGGTTTTAAGGTGACATAGGTCCCAGTCCTCATAGTCTGCTGCGTTGTTCATGATTGTCTCCCCTTGCCAAGGGCTTCTCATGACTGTTTGCTAGTACCTGCCTGCTATTCCAATTAGCTTCTGGGTTTGTTAGGCTTTTAGAGTAGGTGTTCATGTTTGTCATTGTAATATAAACAGTCATTATTAACATAGCATAGGTGGAACACAATGGTATCATCATTAAAATGCATTATTTGTATTACAGTGGCCATGCCAATGGGAATCTAGGCAGTTTGGATAGGGCTTTCAGAGCCATGTGTCACCTGTGAGGTTATGACACTTACCCAGTGGTATGTGCAAACACATCGCTAATTTACCTCCAGGTGGATTATAAAATACATTTTGAAAGTAGCATTTGGCTTGCAAGAGTAAACTGTAGTTACAGTAAATCTTGTTATAATAACAACCAGTACAACCAGCTTTGAATCTCAGCACTGCTGAGAGGGCTCTCGATTCCAAGTGTACATTCTTTTTATATTCTGCTGACTCTCTGCTTTTTCTGGGTTTTAAGGTGCAGAAGAAACTAAAGATAACTCCAGAATGGGCAAGCTGTGCAAAGTGATAGTCTCTTCAGCTCGTGTTGCATACAGCTGCAAATGATCATATATTTTTCTTGTTAGAACTTGGTAATTAACTCAAAAGGACTGATGACCTAGTTATGTGTAAGAGAGATGTGACTTATGTTGGTAGGTCAGGTGGTGCTAGATATTTAGTTTGAGTGAGTTTTAGATAAGACATATTTTAAACTCCTGTTTGAACTTACCCTAATAGATTGAAGGTAAGTACAATTCTAATGCAAACAGAAGAGACTTTCTCAGCCTATTTAAAGAAAGAAAGAAATTGCTGAAATTTCTGAGCATATTTTAACATATATTTTAGCTGAAGGCACAGTGTTCTTTACAGATTAAAAAGTATACATGACAACCCTAAAAAAATTCAAACCTTAGGAGCAGATTAATGATATTTCTCACCATCTTCATTTTGGTAAAGTTACTTTTATTTAGTGTATGCTACATTTGTACTAATGTATTTAATGTCTTTAAAAACTCTAAATTGTAAACCCCACTATTTAAGATGCTTTTTCTATTGGCCCTTACTTATGCCAACTCAAAAGAACCATCTACAGAAGGGACCATCCTGGGATCATCTGTATGCAGAGGGAAGTGGAAAATAATTTTCAGTGTTCCAGATAAGAAGTTATAGTTGCAGAAACTCACTAAGCATCATCAGTTGGTCGGTGCCAGTCTGGTCTTAAAGCAGACTGGCCATGTACATACACATTACAGGAAAGAAGAAGTTATAGTCTTTATAATTTTATAACTTTATCACTTTATATTCTGCACAATGTCACTGTTTTGAGACATCTCCTGAATGGTGACAAATATCTAAAGAATTAATTCAGGCTAGAAATCTCTAAGCAAGGTATTCTATAAATATATTAATTTAAGACAGAAAGAAACCTCAGACTCAAAATATCTGAGGCTGAAAGTGTGGCTCATACTCCAGAGAATTTATTTTAGGGTTTGGTGAGGGGGTTTAGGTACATATATTTTTAATTATGGTCTTTAATGAGACTCAGTAACTGAGAGTCTGGCAAGCATAAAGAACCTTCTGTGCAAACACCACGGTTCACACTAAGACTTATATTCTTAAATAGGTATGAAAGACACTTCGTGTCTGATTTCATGTTCCCAATAACAATGCTATTGTGGATCATTCTATTAGCTTTACGGGGCTATTTCTGCATTACAAGATACTGAGACAGTTTGTAACTTGTGTTCAGCTTCAGGAGTGTGGGTAAGAACTAGAAGGGACTAGCATGCGTACATTGAATAAGGGCAGGGGGTGGAATGGACGGGAAGTGTGGCAAACTAATAACTGCAGTGGTAATCTTACAGTATCTGTGAGATTAGACAAAAGAGAGAAAATATCTCAAAATGGAACATAGATTACCCGTAAGGGTGATCAGGGTTCAGTTTTGGGTTTGGGTTTTTTTTGGGTTGTGGGTTATTTTTGATTCTTAGCTCCTAGCTAACTTGTACAAATGTTCTTATTTAACTCATTTGTACAGACCTGTTTGCCTGTTCATAGAAGTTTTTTTAAATGATACATGACCTATATTATCCTCATGTGGATATTAAAGTATTAAACCTGAGTCCTTGCATTTAGTTGTATCATCTTTCTTTTCTTTTTAACTGGGACACAGTTCAGGACTTTTAATATTCCAGATTCCCCATCAAATTCCTAATCGTCTATGGAAAACCTAAAAAAAATGGTGCCTGGGAGCACAATAGCTCTTTTTCATAGTTGCAAGAGTTCTTGAGCTCTGCTCTTGAAAGGAAAGGAATAGTTTCTGTAGAATAAATGTATGAGCAGGCTAAGGTCTTTTGGATCAATTAAGGACAAATTTAGCATCTAGAAAAGCCCTTGGAGTTGTATTTTCTTTCTTAATGCTTTTTTATGTAAGCATGTTTCCAACTTTGCAAACAGAAATTTAACTGTTTCCTTTGCCCAAATCAAAACTGTTGTTTCCATTTTAAACTTGTCGCGTGCTTTAAACAAACCTAAGTGAAAATGACAGCACAACATTTTCATGAAAACTGCATATCCAAATAAATCTGTGCTGCAGAGAAGCCCTCAGGGATGTCTGCAACCTATGACCATATCTGAAAATGGAATAGACTGGAGTGTTTTTTTCTAAGCTGTAGGAGTCAGTTTAGGACTTGGGACTTCCAGCTAAGAAAGGAAGTTCTCCCTGATGCACTGTTCCCAATCCTCCTCTGCCAATAGAAGGACAGTGATAAGACAGCCCATGCTGAGTGAAAAATAAATCGCAGAACAGTTGAGAGAGATCTGGAGACTATCTAGGCCAGCACTATGTTGAGAGCAGGGTCAGCCAGAGCAGGTTGCTCAGTGCCCTGTCCGTTTGGATTTTGAATATTTAAAAAAATGGAGACTCCACAATCTTGCTGGGCAGCCTATTGCAATGTCTTGACTACCCTCACAGTAAAAGGGATTTTTCTTATGTTGAAATGTTTAACTTTATGTTACAGAAGTTATCTCATCAAACCTCAGCTCCTTAAAGTCAGAGGTAAGGCAGGCTGTAAACTAACATATATAGCCATATAACCATCTAATGAAGCCCTACTAAAGTAGCTGCTGAAACTACATCTATAAGTAGTCAGTGCAAGGCAGGTGCTTGGACAGCCCCTGAGAGCAGACACGTCTCTGTCATCAACTGTGGACCAGTTGCCTGACTTTGAGATGCTAAGGCATCATGAATCCACCTGCAATGATTGAGATGGTCTTTGATATTAAATGCTACATACCCTTGAATCAAAGTATTCCTTAAACTTGAAACATGTTCAACATAGACAAATACAACTATGAATAAGTTCTAAAAGGTTATATGTTAGAAAAACTTCTGTATTTTATCTCAATTATAGAAATATCCAAGGAAGGGGAATAGCAACTCCTACTTTGCTGCTGGCTTTCTCAAAATTTCCTGAACAAGAGAGTCAAGGTATTTCCCAAGCTGCTGAAAGAATGGAAATGTCAATTCAAGTGCTGAAACAAAAAGTTTGCCAGAAGCACAAACGTTCATTGCATCCAACTGGTAAATATAATATATTGACATTGAAAAAACACCCTGTTGATTTCTTGAATGTTGTCTTTTAGATTAAAGTTGGGTTACCTTCACTTTTGTTTATCTTTGTCAGGAATACATATCTTGTCCTTACCCTGGGGCCAGGATGTCCTCTCTTTTGTTGTTAAAGGCACCTCACATAGTCACTGTTTTACATTTTTCTTTGCTGGAGTGTGGGCTGTGTTCCTTTAGTTGAGGAGAGCAGCACTTTGTTATTGGCATCCTGTGAACTCATGACTGTATATTTGTATTGCCTATAAATCAGCTTGTACATCCGCAGCGTTGCAAGCTTCTTGTTTACAGTGAAATATCTGTCTTCCCCAGCACTTGGGGTTTAGTGTTTCTGGGGCCAAGAGTCTACAGATAAATATCACTCTCTGGCACTGGCATCTTCAAATACACTTCCTCTGGACATTGATGACCTTATTAATATCCTTCTTTTAAGAAAATACTTCCTTATTTCCATATCTAATTTTATAATACATTGCTGTTACACATTTATTTCTACTTTGTTTCTATTTTAACTGGGGTTTTTTTATGTTAGGTGGAGAAACAAAGAGAGATAGTCCAGAAGGTTCAATGATGTATAATTGTCTAAGTAAAGTAAAATTCTTGTTGCCATTAATTAGAGATGAATTTCAAGATGTCTGTCTGGTGTCTGGAAGACTCAAAAATTCAGAAACACTGATTACTTTTTTTCTATAATTTAATTCTGTCCAGCAGCATGAACTGGAAAATAATAATTTATATTCTCTGTCTTAATATTATAACATGACATTATTTTTTAAGATATAGAAGCATTAGAGTGCTGTTGACAAACATAAAGTTCCACAGGTATTTTAGTTATTTTTTTTCCTTGTGGAAACATCTGTCTTACTAAACTAATGGGATATTTGTAGAACTAAAAATATATCTATATGTGTGTATGTGTGCATATATTTTTATATATGCAGACACTCACATACAGAGATAGAATTATTTTTATACTGGTGTAGTTTCAAAAGAAATCACATTTCTAACCTGTAGAACAAGTGCACAAAATTCTTGTTCATTTTCAAAACTGAAGCAACTGTAATGGAAGATGAATAGACACCATACAGTCTATGTGCCACAACAAAGACTAATTTTACATGAATTAAAGAACTAAATTGACTTCAAAGAAAACATGTGAGTCAATGTCTAGGCAGCACAGGTAACTGGGGAACTGGGCTCTGAGCATAACTTTGAACCTGAACTAACATGGAAATACGGCTGTATCCACAAATTTGGCATGAGTAGCTAGTATGCCATGTCAAGGTTACGTAGCCAATCCATTCTCTCTCTGTTCACACCCCTACCTTGCACATATTCTAGCTGCACAGCAGAACATTTTTTGGATGGATTTGACTCCTGAACCTTTCTTTTGTTTGTTTTTCTGACTTACATTTTTGGCTTGATTAATGGACTAACGCATCTTAGTTCAGTTTGATGGGCAGAACGGATAGGTGGTGGGACTGGGTGACCTGCAGTAGCCAGCGTGGAGACAAGAGCAAGAGTTAGATGCCACCTCTACCATTTTCTTTCAACATGTGATAGTTACAGTCAGTTTGAATGGGAGGAGTTCTGTGAGTTCAGAAAGGATATTGCTTCTTTTTCATGTGCATCTCTACCTCCAACCTGCCATACTCGCGTTTACATGCATGCATGGGTAAAAGAGGGAGCGTACAGAACAACGTGACTTTGTCCTTCATCAACAGAATGCTCACCAGGACACCCATCTGGGCTCTTTTTATAAAGATATTAATAACATGTTGTCTACTGGTATACAGCTCCCTGATTTTCCCTAACTTCCAAATTCCAGCTAATAATTCTGTGCCTTTTCCACTCCACACTTAACTATATAGTCAGCTGCAGTGTCTTTAAATTTCTGCATCTTTCCAGTCCCACATTTTTCCTCTTTGGTATATACTTCTGTTCTTGAATGGCATTTGTTAAACTTTTGTTGTAAGAACAAGGACCAGACAAACAATGTGACAACAATGCAGCATAAGAAGGAAGCAGAGAGGAGATTAAAGCAGGAGAAAAACAAGTAGGTCAACCTCAGTTCTCAGCTATGGCTGGACTACTTCCTTCTCATTCTCTATGCATGAGATAATAAAACCAGCTCTTTCATCCTCCTCTGAGTCTCTGAGACTACCTCCTGCAGCACTTCTCACTAAGTGCTCTTTCCTAGGAAGAAGAGAGAGGATGCTGTAGTTGTGGCTGGCAGTAATGTCTTTTCCTCTCTAGCAGCTGTAGAGCAATATAGCAAATTGCTTGTTTGGGTTCTTTCTTTCAGATCTTTTATCAGCTGATCTGCTCACTATGATTGCTAACATTTCTGGATGTCTGCCTTATATGTTGCCACCAAAATGTCCAAACAATTGCTTAGCTAATAAATATCGACTCATCAATGGTGCCTGCAATAACAGGTATGTGTGATAAGAATTGTGCCCTGAAAAATCCTTCTTTCTTCTTCTTTAAACTCAAGGAGTTATGTTTATCTTTTCCTGGAAAAACTGGGGATGTGACCTCAATCAGCTGCCTTTGGCATCAAAGTTTCTCTAAACGAGGTGCCTCTCTTCCTCCCAGAGGAAAAACTTCTTCATCTAAACTTTGGTACACTAATTTTTGTGGACAGGCTTTCCCTATGCAGGCTTCTGAGTTTATGTATGGGACTTTAAATTTAGGGAGGACTGATTCAGCAGATGCCTTTTTCAACAGAAATCAAAGAGTCTGAATTCTAACCCAGCATTCATTTTTGATTGCATGGGACAAAATGATATTGAGCAGGAACATATAATTGCTTCATGAGGAGCAATAAGAAAATCAAGTAGATTCTCATTTTTGTATTTTCCCATAACCTTAACGTCTAGCAACCGTGCATCTAAAAATTCTCGGTGATATATTTATTTTTATATTTCTACTTATATAAATATATTCTTACTGGCTATCTGAACAAGTATTATTTACTGCTGTTATCTACTTGTTCCCTAAAACATGTGGCAATCATTTCCTGCAAAACCCAACGTAACAGATATAACGGTATTTTCAGAATCCTCCAATGCAATGAGGATGCAAAACTGAGAGTGAGAGCCCTTTTGAGTACGACAGTAAACGGCATTTGTACTCCGCAGCCTCTGGATACCTAGGTGTTAAGGTCACAGGCTGAAAGGCAGACTGTAGTGTTACAAGTGAAGGGCTACAGAGCCGTAAATGGAAGGCCATTAGCGCTGCACAGGTTAAGGCACTCTGCAACATGGTGAATGAACAGCAGTAAAATTCTGCAGTTTTATTATTCAATCAGTCGGTTTTTATGAGATGAATCTGTTTTGCTACATCACAAGTTATTTGCAAGGAACATGCCTGATAGGCTCTTAGTTGAAAGGACACTACCTGATACGCATCGATGTTATAAATCTAACTATGTGGATATCCATAATTTCCCCCAGGCACTTGCAGAGTTGCTTGGAATCTGAACTAACAGCTACTATAATATTTGCACTGACAACTCCATCAGGGCTTGAACACTTTGGCCAAGATTCATGCAGCTGAATGTAGGCGCACAACTGAAGCTCTTAATTTGCAGGCATGGCTGCTGTAGTCTTTCTCTCCAGACATGGAGAGAAATATACTGTGCCGTGGGTAAGATAAACCATCTTTTTCTCTACAGTGACTCTGGTAATACCAGGATGTGTATAGACATTTCAGTCTGATTTCTAAAGCTAGGCAGGGTAAATATGATCCGTTGAGTCTGGTTAGTCTTTAGTCACTGTGTTCTACTTTGTATAGTTTTATGCTTGCACAAAATCATTTTTTAAACCTATCACTCATATTTGGTGATATTTTAGACTCTTTGCTCTAAACATCTGTAAAAGGTGCAAGGCAGCAAAAAACCCAAACCAAAGACTTTGAAACCAGCAAGTCAGATCTTAACTAAGTCAAAAACTTTGTGAGCCCCTTGAAATACCTCAAGCTTTACTGAAATACATCAGCTTAAAAGGCCCATTATACTACAATATAAACAGCATATTCTACAATGTAAGCCAGTTTCACAGACTTCAAACATTAAATGAAGTACCAATCTGTACTTTTCCTTCCTTTACAGCTGCCACTTTCAGGCAGAAAATATATCAGGACCTATGTTGTATTTGGAATTTTAGTCACCCAGTAGGAATGTGCAGCTGTCCTGTAGGGCAGTAAATGCTGCATTACACAGGTGAAATTTAAAAACAAAATTCACAGTTGAATTCATTGCTTACCTATAAGAAAAATGTATTTTAATCACAGAATCCCAGAATCCCAGAATGGTAGGGGTTGGAAGAGACTTCTGGAGATCATCTAGTCCAACCTCCTGCTAAAGCAGGTTCACCTAGAGCAGGTTGCACAGGATCATGTCCAGTGGAGTGAGCATGGAATTTCTTTACAGATGTTTTACTTAATCAGTTCACATATTTGGAACAAATCAGATAGATTATAAAGTATTTATTCCACAGCACTGAGATTACTTTTTTTTAGTGTGAATTTCCTAGAACAAAGGCATAACAGAATAGCATAAACATGGCCTTCTAAGAAGAGTATCAACATGACATCAGACATTCTCAACAATGCCATTATCCACATTTCCTAGTAATAAATATCAACAGATTTTACTTTTCTCTCTGCCTGAAGGTATATGTGTGGATAATAAGCAAAATAAATTTACATTATTTTTTAAATGAAGAATAAGGAAGACAAGGCATGTCCAAATAGCTTTTTTTCCCCCTATTTTTTTATCTCATCTAACTAGCATTGGTGTGTGTAGTTTTTAGTCTTGAGTGCAGTGAGGGGGATTCAAAGGTGAAGGAATTGCAGCTACTAAAGGAATGGAATCTCACAGTGCAATTAACCTCACCTAATCTTAGCTTTCCAAGGTAGTTATTAGTCTACTGCAAGGCTGAAGCTTTGGCTGTTCCTAATAAGATGGGATGACAGGATGGTACCCAGGAGTTGTCTGTCTCTCTGGCTTGATGGGCAGGTGCTTAGAAGACTAGATTACATTTTTATGCCTAATATTTGGGCAGCTAGGAGGAATTTTATCTGCAGCATTTCTATTTCATCACTGTGTCCTTAACCATTTCATCAGCTGATGACCTGATGCTTAGAATAATTGAATCATAGAAGGGTTTGGGTTGGAAGGAGTCTCCAAAGATTATCTAGTCCAACCCCTCTGTAATGAGCAGGGACAGCTTCAACTAGACCAAGTTGCTCAGAGCCCCATCCACCCAACCTTGAATATTTGCAGGAATGGGGCATCTACCACCTCTCTGGGCAACCTGTTCCAGTGCCTCACCGCCCTCATTGTAAAAGAATTCTTTCTTATATCTAGGCTGAATCTACCCTCTTTTAGTTTAAACCCATTGCCCCTTGTCTTATCACAACAGGCCCTGCTAGAAAGTTTGTCCATATCTTTCTTATAAGCTCTCTTTAAGTATTGAAAGGCTGCAATAAGGTCTCCTGGGAGCTTTCTCTTCTCCAGGCTGAACAATCCCAATTCTCTCAGCCTGACTTCAAAGGAGAGATGTTCCAACACTCTGATCATTTCTTGGCCCTCCTCTGGACCCACTCCTACAGGTCCATGTCTTTCCTGTGCTGAGGACCCCAGAGCTGGAAGCAGTACTCCAGCTGGGGTCTCATGAGAGTGGAGTAAAGGAGGAGAATCACCTCCCTCGACCTGCTGGTCAGACTTCTTTTGATGCAGCCCAGGCTATGGTTGGCTTTCTGGGCTGTGAGCACACACTGCCAGCTCATGCCTAGTTTTTCATCCACCAGTACCACCAAGTCCTTCTCCACAGGGTTGCTCTGAAGAGTCTGAATAGCTTAGTCTGGAGCTCTAATACCATCAGAATCAGTGGTATGAGTATGGCTCACATAGTGGAAAGAATGAGCAATCCTGACTGAATCCGTTGAGTATAAGAGAGAATTGAGATGCTTCCTTTAGGTCAGCTGTCTCACTCCAATACAAGTTAAGTGTTCAGATTAGTGGTGGGCTTATTTTTCTGAAGTTTTCAATGTTCACCGGAAGTTACGTCCATGGTAACTCAGAGCAATGTAAAATAATACCACCAAATTAAATTGCCATAAACTATATGAATGGCATTCATTCATATAGTTTTTTTCTACATGAAACTAGTCAAGACACTAAAATAACATTCGAAAGACCTAAATCTGGGTAGTGCATTGCATCTTAAAGCTGTAGTTTCCTTCTAAGGGAGCCAAAACAAAATCCAAACTGTGCAATTCCAATATTTCACAAGTGAATGAAAAGTCCCACTTCCCGTAAACAAAATTTATAGTAATCAAATTTGACTACTCTATAAAGCTGTATGATATCAAAATTTCATTATTTCAGCTGCCCTGAATAAAAACGTTTTTAACTAAACCAAGATTCCAAGACATTATCATGTTTAATGTAATAATAAAAAGGCATGTGAGAAGGGTTTTACTAAAGAAGCATTTGAGCGATCTGCTAAAATATAAAAGCAATCAGGAGAAAAATCACTGGTTAAGCAGTTAAATTAACATTTCATTATTTTTAATTGAGTGAAATAGCACTACACTATGTGCCGTATTTTATGCAATTTCAATAAAGGCAAATCAACTGTAACTAATTTGAATGCTTTATTAAAGCATACTTCAACCTTCAAGTGTGAATTATTGTGGATAATTAAGTGTATTACTGTACCATATAGCTTGGCAAATTGAGCCACTTCAGTGTGCCGGAGATCAATGAAGTATTAATAAAATAATTGCTCCCTATTTAGCATCCCAATAGACATATAAATGTGTGTTTTAACACCATGTAGTTCTACTAACTGTCTGGGAAAATTTCTGGTTCTTTGTGGCTTACTTTACAATTTTGATCAACTGGGTACATTGCAAACATTTTATTTCTTCTTTTTAATGTCTATATGTATTTAACAGTTATGAAATACTTTGAACAGGCCATGTTAAATAAACAACCAACCAAAACCAAAACCCCTAAAATATTCTCTTAGGAAAAGTGCAATTGAAATATTCATGATAGAAGGAAAATTAATTGGGTCAAGACCAAGACTCACTGACTATACTAATAAGTAAAAATCATCAGGGATCATTTCCTGGCCTGCAAATAAAGTATAACCTGCCTCCTGCCACCCTTTTACTCTTAGCCTTTTCACTAAACTTTTTCACTCCACTTCCCTCTTCCAAGCAGCCTGGCTGCAGGATGGCAGACTGACATGCACTAATCCTAAAGTGTGCCCAACCAGGTGTCGTTCAGAGAAATGCCAGTTGCTGTGAGCCAAAACCACACTGCAGTTAGTGTTAGCAACCTAAAAGCATAGTTAAGTGCATACCAGTGCTTGGGCTTTTGCATAGGCCCTCCCAAAACTGTACCCAAGTAATTAGTATAGATGCAACCAGAGAGAGGATTGCCATTGAATTCAGCAACCTCAGCAACTGTTTCCCTTTCTTCAGTCCTTTCTCCTTGGATTTTGCTAAATGATTGCTTCTGTATGAGTAGTACCCATTTTTCTTTTCAGCTTTCCTCATCTTTATTCCGGGACTTTTTTATGTTTTCCTAAATCTTCATTTATAAACAAATATATTTATAAAAATGCCAGCAAAGGCACTTAAGAGTGTATCTGACTTTATGGGGAATGGGGACACTATCAGTAAATCACCATTGGGGCAAATATTTTAAAGTCAAACTTACATTATAAATGTAAGTCAGTTAGTAATATTTCACTAGTAATTTGATTTTTCCTTTTGAGTCAAACTATTGCTGACACACATGAAGACCAATATTTGATGCTTTTTCAAAGATTGTAACATGAATATCTTATTACAATGGAATATTGCCCCGTGGGTGATGATTTTTTTTTATATCATAGAATCATAGAATCACAGAATGGTTTGGGTTGGAAGGAACCTCAAAGATCATCTAGTTCCAACCCCCCTGCCATGGGCAGGGACACCCTCCACTAGACTAGGTTGTCCAAAGCCCCATCCAACCTGGCCATGAACACTTACAGGAAATGGGCATCCACAGCTTCTCTGGGCAACCTGTTCCAGTGCCTCACCACCCTCACAGTAAAGAATTTCTTCCTAACATCTAATCTAAATCTACCCTTTTTCAGTTTAAAGCAATTTCCCCTTGTCCTGTCACTACTTGCCCTTTTAAACAGTCCTCTCCACCTTTCCTATAGTACCTTCAGGTACTGGAAGGCTACAGTAAGGTCTCCCCGGAGCCTTCTCTCCTGCAGGCTGAACAACCCCAACTCTGTCAGCCTGTGCTCATAGGAGAGGTGCTCCATCCTTCTGATCATCTTCATGGCCCTCCTCTGGACTCTCTCCAACAGGTCCATGTCCTTCTTATGTTAGGGGCCCCAGAGCTGAACACAGTACTCCAGGTGGGGTCTCATGAGAGCAGAGAAGAGGGGCAGAATGACCTCCCTTGACATGCTGGTCAGGCCTCTTTTGATGCAGCCTAGGATCTGATATTGTTCAGAATACGATAGTATTCAGGATATGATAATATTCAGAATTATACAGAGGTACCGGCTTGTTTGGCTTTTTTGGTTTGCTGCTGTTGTTCTTTGTGTTTTGTTTTTCTCTTTTCCTAGGGAACATCCTAGATGGGGAGCATCCAACACAGCCTTGGCTAGGTGGCTTCCACCAGCCTATGAAGATGGACTCAGCCAACCTCGAGGATGGGATCCCAGTGTCCGATACAACGGAGTCCAGCTACCCTTGGTTAGAAAGTGCACCATGAGATCACTTTAAACTCTTACACTGGGCTATAACCATACCTGCTACCTCAGACTTCCATTTGCATCAACAAAAAAAAATAGCAAAAAAAGCTGTTGAGCTCAGTTAAGGAGCCCCTAACTTTGCTATAGGCATAAGTTCGGGCAGCCAAATAGTGAGAGGTCCCCTGCACCTGGGCTGGGGTAAGCCCAAGGAGAGAGCAGGGGGGCACTGACTGCCTGGGGTGCAACTCTGCCAAAAAGGACCGTGGTGGAGAGCCAGCAGGACATGAGCCAGCCATGGGTCTGGCTTGGCTTGTACTAGGTGCAGGGCAGCCAGCAGACCCGGTGTGATGATTGCTTAGCCTGGAGAAAAGGAGGCGCAGGGTGGATCTAATCACAGCCCTCCCATGCTGAAAAGGTTGTTAAAGAGATGAGGGAGGTCTTCACAAGGATGCACACTGACGTGACAAGAGTCAATGGTCACAAGTTGCTCCAGGGGAAAGTTTGTCTTGATACAAGAAAAAAAAACATGTTGTGAGAACAATTAAATGTTCTAATAGGCTGCCTAGACAACTGCGGGAATATCCCTCATGGGAAATACCCAAGACCTGGCTTGATGGGGCTCTGAATAACCTAATCCCTGCTTTCAGCAGAAAGCTGCACCATATGGTCTCCAGAGGTTCCTTCCAGCCTAGACTTTCCAGTGGTTTTATGATTAGTGGTTTCAGTAATGGTGCCTTTATTCAGGGAAGGAGAAGGGGCAAAACAGGGTTGGGTGTTAACTTACTAAATCTAAAGCACATAGATGTGGTAGCATGCTTATGTGTGTACGCATGTATATCATTTCTCCTAGGTTGGCATGCCTTAACTGAACAAGTATTACTGTCAAATCATAACTTCATTTTTTAGGTAGACAAAGTTACTGAACTAATACGGCATTGCAATATTTATAGATTTTAACAGCTTATATAATTAAAAAATAGCTGAGCTGCTATAGAGGGAAGTTTGAACAAAAAATATTTGCATAGAGGACTGGGTGAAAAATTCCCCAGTGCAGTGTGCAGTGATTTGGGTGGATTTACTATTTCTGGTTTGTGATCATTGCTTTGAAACCTGACTTTTAATGGACTCAATGTCTTGTTATTTTAACCACTGTATGTTTAATAAGGATGAGCAAGAGAATTTAGTGTTAATGTCACCTGCAACTCATGTTATTAATTAAATAACATTGTCTCTAAGCCACACAATTTAGAGCTTAAAGATGAAAACCTGACATTTACACAGATAAATTTCCAGTAGATGGTACAAACTGCCGTTTCTAGATTCATTAGGGTACATGCTTGTGAAGTAAAACACACTAAAACAAAAATACATGACTACACCAAATCTGATCATATCTGATCATCAGCAAGGTTCTCTGCTTTATTTTGAAGTAAGATAGGATAAAACTAGTGCCATAGATCTTTTCTTCGTGTACATAATTAAGGGTTGGTTTTTTTTGTACTTTTAGCTATCCAACTATATCCTTTAAAAAGCAACATGCAAATAATGTGAAGGTGAGAGACAAGTGTGAGGATTACTGTAAAGCAATATTAGAATACAGCGTAGCTGTGCAAGTGAACAGTGATAAGAAAATCTTACTAACAGCAAGAAAAAAGTTTGTGCTCTGTGGCCACCAAAGCTATTAAAATACTGATATAAGGACTTGTATTCCTGATGAGCTCTATGTATATCTGCTCCTGACTATTTCAATATAAAGCCTGATGTTCTTAACAAGTCCTATGTTGCCTCTTGTCCTTACCAATTCTACTTAACTTCACCTGCCGTATATGCTCGTTATATAGCCTTTATATTAATTACAGATGCTGTGACTCTATTTCATGTGATGTCCTTTTAATTGCTTGACTTCTAAGGCAGCTACTGCATGTGTGGAAATATTTTGCAGTATGGGGGAGGAATCTGTGAATAATAACGATACCCTAATCAACACAAACTGACTGCTGATTTTGCTCTGAGGGTTTTGCTTGGTTATTAGTATAGGCTGGACATGTAGCATAGACGTCTCCATGTGTTCTCCTTCCAAGACAGCATCTGTATCTCTATGCAGCTTTCACAGAAGTGCCTCAGCAATATGTTTTGGCTTCTCCCTGCCTGGGAAAATAAAGCAGAGCTTTCAGCTACCAGGTACTTGCAACCTAGCTTGTCTCCTGGGCTGCATAAGCTGCTCCATTTATGTACAGAGCAGCCCAGAGCTTCTGTGTATCCACAGTGATTTGAGGTTGCACAGAAAATGGTATCCATTTGTTAAAGGAGCAGAAAAGAGAATAAATAGAAAGAAAACTGTTACACAGTCTAAAAGAAATGTGTATTTTTCAAAATTCTCTGGAAAGGACCAGATCAAAGATACACTGCTCATTTGGCAAATATATATAAAAAATCAGCGGAAATATCTTTGAATCTGCTTGAGGCACTGGTATCTCAGCTCCCAAACAGAAATAAGAGTCTGTCAGAGGTTGGGTTGGGTGTTGTTGTTTGGGTGATTTTGGTTTTGTTTTTAAGCAAACCATTAAAAGTACTCAATAACATAAAATATTCTGAGGGGTGGAGGGAAAGGGGGGGAAGGTTAGCTTTCATCACTGTTCCTCCTGCTTTTTAGCATTTTATCATTTTGTGAGAAGTAAATATTACTTGTCACTCAAGGTAAATTAGTTCTCTTCCCAGGTTCGTGAAGTCACAAGAAAAATTATTTACGCGTCTAATGAGGCTGTTACTGAAGACAACCTGTATTCTGATATTATTATGGTGTGGGGACAATACATAGACCATGACATTGCATTCACACCCCAGAGCACAAGCAGAACCACCTTCCTAACTGGAATTGAGTGCCAGACGACATGTGAAAAACAAAATCCATGTTTTCCAATAAAGGTAAGATTCTAAATTAATTTCTTCAAGAGAAATTCTAGGTTCTAAACAGATAAGTAAAGTAAAACACATTAGTGATACACGTACACTGAAATAATTGTAAAGCAAGCTGATAGACCATCCTGAAATATTATAGCAGGAAGTGATAGAAAAATTGAAACCCAATGCAACTATTTCATGAAATAGGTGGATATTTAAATTGTTTTGTAGAGATAACAAACAGCTAAGGTACTTAGTACAAATATCAAATCTTTCTACCTCTCAGGTTTATGTTGCAGAGAAACCTTACTAGTCCCCCCACCCCAATGTTATTGTTCTCATGCTTCAAGGTTTTGAGCTCCATTGGGGAAAATAGGGAAGTAGTCATAAATAATTCTGTTTTTAAATTGCCAGTCAGATAAAGTGAAAGGATCTTAACTTTACTCAGTGAAAGCAAAGATATTTCCAGCAGCTATTACAAACTTTTGAAGAGAGCTATCTTTTCAACGTATGTATAAAATGACCTTCAGGGAGTTGCTGAAACTTACATAGATCACCTCTTTGCTTTGAGTAGATGGAAAACATGAATTCAAAGCTTGTTAGAGGGTTAGAAGAAACATAAATCGGTATAAATATAGGATCCTGTATTCTCGTCTGATTAATTTAAAAGTATAGTCATTCTTACACTCAAAAAATTAAGTAGCGAAGTCAAACCACTTTTTTGTTTCTCAGAGCTGATCCTGTCCTCCTCATGCTGCAGGAGAATCCCATGCCCATTGCAGCCCTTGGACTGATGCCCTTGTCTCTGTCCAGAGCAAACTAAATTGCTTTCCTTAGGGTTGGACGTGCTTACTGAGCAGCTTCTCTATGCACTGAAACAAATGTAGAGAATAAGGTCCGTCAGAATAGAAAGCACTTTTCCTATCAACAAATCATAATTTACAACTATGGCACAGTCTCCTTTTGCCTTAAAGTGCCTCATTCCACTTCCATTAAACATAAAGGAAAATATTCTGCTAACTGTAATGGGAACCAGATCAGGTCTTGTGTTGAAAGATGGCTCATCTCCCATTTGGTGAGAGAATCTAAAACACAGGGAAATCTAGGTCATATTAATGACTGCATGCAATTTCACCAGAGACAGGTAAGTTTATTCTCTTATTAGCAGATACAGACTTTCAGAAGTTTGCAAGCTTAGCTTGAGAGCATTCAGAAAGAGCACAGACTTTTTAAAGAATCACATTCTCAGGACATATTTGAAGTATCCCATGTTTGAGTGGTTAACGTGGTTTAGCCACAACACCCCTAATTACAGTGATTCTTCCATAGTTCTGACATAAATCTCTACACTTTGTCTCAAATTTCCATCTGGGGCAAGAAATTATTTACTTTGTTTATGCTGTTAAGTAATAGCCTTAGAAACGTTCCCATTCCCAAGGTCTTATCAGGAGAGGCTAGGGCAGAAGTCCCGTCCCTGACCAGCAGTGCTTTACATGATAAGTTATAGGAGGAGGAGTGTGTCTCCACCATATAACACAAGGTGTATTGACTCCCATTTTTTTAAAGTCAGTTTGCTGTAGATATAAAACTGCAAAAGTCTTTGAAAGCTTATGTTTTATGTTTATGACATATTCTTTGAAACACTGCAATTAGTATTGATCTTTAAGTGCAAAACACCCATCTTTTTTATTACTAAATAGATTTTTAAATTGAGAACAGATTAATACTGTTGCCCATAACTTGAACCAAATGTGGATCACAGGGGTCATACAAGTCTAATCACTGAACCCTGGCTAGTTCAAGCCTAGAAATCTCATCTGCTTAAAAAGGAGGCAATTTAGGGGAATTTCTAAAAAGCACTTCAAGGGTAACATTCATGTAGCAGAGGCATTATGGTGCAGAGAGAAAGAAGCCGCACAGATTACCACGGCAGACTCCCACAAATGCATCCTTCAGTGCTCTAAGCAAGGGACATATTTTAGATTTCTGTCTTGGAACTGTGAAGAGATTCATCACAGAGCATGTTTCAAGGATGCTGTTGGAGGTGAGTTACACGTACATGTACTAAATCTAGCTCTGAATGCAGCCTAGGAGCTGCTCCGGCTCAGTAGTGTAGCCTAGCAGGGGAACACGGTCCAGGCATGCCCATGGCTACTTTGGGAGTTGGTGTCTGATACTCAGAATGGTCCTGGAGGGGGACATATAAAGAAATTCAGACACAACCCGGTAAGTATTAGGTAATTTTACCAACTTGTGGATTCATTACATGATCACAGTCCCATGAATTTCTCATCTCCATTTTGCTATTATTCAGTTATTCACAGCTGAAAGAGGGACAGATACAAAGACAGTTGTTCTTTTGCTTTTATTATATGTTTAGTATTTTGTGACTGGTTTTCTCAAAGGTAAAGAATAGGCACTGTATTAAAATAAATGAGTAAATAAATAAAAACTAGGGGTTGTAGTTATTAATATGACCAGAGGAACTATTTTTTGAACATTGAAACAAAATACTATTTTCCTCCAGAACTGATTTTCTTCCTGAAATCTTAACTAAAGCTAATATTTACCTATGAAATAATTGGAAAAAAAACACCAATAAGTTTTATACATTCATTTTGTATATGAAGAAACTGTGGCTGGTTTTCAAAGACAGTGAAATCACTAGCATATTATCCAACAATGTAAACACAGAGGCTGCAGCTTGCACTCTTGCTGTGTTCCTGGAACGTCAGCACCCAAGGGAGAATCCACCCATGGAAAAGGACAACTGTGCTTACAGCTACGTGCCCTCTCTGGGGGTTTCACCAGGAAAAGGGAGCTCCTGACTGTGCAGGTTAGGGAAGCTGTCTGCAAAATGTTCTGAGTTAGTGCAATTCAATGAAGGATTGAAAGCTGCGGTAATGCATTAATATTAATAACGAGTGAAGGTAAATGATTCATAAGTTAGCAGGAACCATTATGATTTTCTATTCTGGACATTTTCATAATAAAGGCTATAGAATTTCACCCAGTGAGTCTCACATTGAGCTTCTGGTAGAGCCTGAGCATCATTTTTCTGTCTCTCTTCAGAATCCCACAGTGTGGAGGAAAAAAAAAGAAAAAAAAAGAAAAAAAAAAGAAAAAAAAAGAAAAAATCACTAGCTTTAATTTATACTTCTTTTACAGCAGCTTGGCACATGGAACAGGGATGTGGAGGTAAACTGTCATTCGTCAGATGATTATTTCAGGTTAGGGCTGAGACATAATGAGGCATTAGAGAGACTTTCATAGGAGAGTTACTGACTTTATTCAATATTAATTACATTGCTGACAGTAAGTTAGACACAGTGCATACACATAGTAAGATACAATCCCGAAAAGCTTGCAGACAGTTAGTTCAGATACAAAAAGTCAGAAAAGAAACAGTCGCAGGAAAGTGAGGTGATTTGCAGAAGGTGACACGTAACGTGTTGGGTTACTGTCTCAGCTACAAATGGATCAGTCTGTGTGCGCTCGACAACTGGCAAAGTGAGCCCCTGTCTTTTTCTTCTGTGTTTCAGAGGTAGCTGCTCACGGTCAGATGGGGTCATTGACTCTCCTCCGAGTTTCACTACCACAAATAAACATTCATATTTTCCTTATTGGCAAACTTTCTTAGACCATAAGCTAGGTTTTCTTTTAAGTCTACAGCAAAAGTCTTTTTACAAGGTCATTTCCCGTAGGAATAAATCACAGTAAGAAAGACTTTTCTTTAACTGAAGTGACAAGTTAGACATTGTAGTACACTGAAACAATTAGTGCTTTTCATTTTTCTACACATAAAAGAATTTCACCATAAACAGCTTCAACCATGCGTATGTAATAACACTTTAAATCATATACTAGGAAAATTATTGTGGCCAGAGAGGGAGTTTTATTGTTTTTGGGGGGTTTTTTTGGTTTCTTTTTTTTTTTCCCCCCTCTAGAATTATACAAAGCAGAGAAAAAATTGATATGGATATTCTTCATTAGTTTTGGAAAAAATGTGATTCTGTACCCATTTCAGCAGAAAAGGGTCTTTTTTTCTCTCTCCTTTT
>VXBL01005745.1:413768-526371 GCA_013400195.1 Aramus guarauna | reverse complement strand
TTTTTTTTTTTTTTTTTTAATGTCATTTGAATAATAACATAAGGAACCTCTCATTTGCACATTCAGCTGCTGGCTGCACACTACTTATCCCATGAAAAGGGAAAGGGCTGCATTATGCAGGTCTGCCAGTCCCTTAATGTTCATTACTGCTGTTTTTCTCCGCTGGGGCACAGAACGGTTTGAATTGAAATTGCAGAGGCAGTTAACTAAAGATTATTCAGTATGAACTTCATTCACTGTTGATATGTTTTGTTGTGAGCCTTGCTGTTTAACAACTTAAAGGCATCTCTAAATTTTTTTCCCAGCAATACCTGAATTCTTCCAGGCTTTCCTGATAGCTACAAGCAGGAGGCACTCAAACACATACAATGCCATGTCTGTCAAGTTCGGGTATTTGTAGTGTGAGATGAGTTTCCTGCTCAGTTGAAANAGAGAAAAGAAGAGAAGAGAAAAAGAAGCCACACAAAAATAACCTACTTTGATCTGCTAAAACCTAGGTAGTGAAGAAATATTGGTAGAATTTCTTTACCAAACAAAACTTGAAAAACAAACAAAACCATTTATTTCTTAAATGCTTTATTGGTATCAATGCCTACTGACATAATTTCTCAGTAGTAAGAAAATTTTACTTGGTATAATAAATGAGGTAACAATGTTATTATATAAAGGTCTTGAATTCCATTCCAAAGTTGCCTTGTTATTTTTGCCTTCAATTTAATGACTATTCTATCTTCACAGACTGATCCCAATACTATTAGAAGAATGAAGAAGAGATTACATAATTTTATATAACATCTGCAGGATTCACTGTCTTCTGCCAAAGAGTTTTGAAAAATGAAAAGCAAGCAGATAGAATACAAACAAGAAGGGTTAGCTCAGGTGTCTATACAAAACATTCATTTTCTCTTAGTCACATGTTTGAAGATTAATTTTTTTCTGGGATATTTCAGCAGCTTTAGTGAGTGTTATCTGTACCTACTTCATGTTGAACAATTGATAAGAAAACCCTAGATTTATATTCCCTGAAATTCAGACTCCATGATTGTTATAACATGTTTAATTGAGGTTAATCTTTTTTAAACTCTGGGAACTGACAAGTTATTATGGCTCATTGTTGGTGCACAATGCAGTACTGTTAGAATTTGGAAATAATGTGCTTTTCAGAAAACCAGAGTTTGTAAAACCAAATCTGCATTAAACAATGCAGAGAGATTTTAGTAATTTTGAAACCTGGCAAGGTTTTTGGTTTTGGTTTATTTTTAGTGATGAACTCTGTTCTTTTAAATAGAATTGATCGTCTGAGCTGTCCTCTTGGATATCCTACAGTGTGAATAAAATCTTTCTCCCTCTTCCTTTCTCTCTTCCTCCACCATCTCTGCTGCCCTCTGCACATCTGTTAAGTTATTCACATACCATTTTCAGTGCTCTCCTGTGACAAAACTTCTAGCTGTCTGGTTTTGCCTCTGTTCTCTCCTAATTCTCATATCTATAACCCAAGATCTCACTTGACAACTCCCATGTGTCTCTCGCGCGTTACCTATATCTGGAATAGCTGACCGAAGGGCAGGCTGGCTCAGACTCCATCCATGCTGACCAGCACACAAATGCTGGATCACCATTTGACCTCGGTCTCTCGGCTGTGTGTGGGTCAAACAGATAAAGCACTGGGAAGTCTTTCATTTGGCAAAGGCTATGTGCAGCCTTTGCTTTTTATCAAGACAGAATTTAATACTTGTAGACACCTGTCAGTGTAAAATAATGTGGGAGAAGGATTGGGGGGGACTGGCCGAAAGCAGAGTGAATAATTGCATATGCCTTTTTTAGTTAGGAAACTGGATTAAGTATCGAAACAAAGCTTTTACAGCATGCTGCTGCAGACATCGAAACTCTTAATTATGTTTCATATATACATGTAAACCTGCTGTTTGGTAGAACATAATTTGACCAGATGTTCCTGTCTTCACTGTGATACAATTCATGATGAATTTTGATTGTGAAGCAGACTAATTTAGGTGTAGATCTATGCAAAAGGGGTGACACCAGCAGCTTGCTCCTATGACAGAGTAAAGCTTTTGGGTTTTATTTCTGTCTTTGCTTAAAGATGGTTGAATCATCTTTTTGCTTAAAACTGATGGGAAGGAAAACAATCTCTGTAGGCTTAGAATATGTCATCCCAGCAGATGAGATCTGAACAACAGAAAACTGAGACAAAGGATGGAAATATTTACACAAGCCTTAATTCAACATCCCCAACTGTTACCTTCACCTCAGAAAATAGCTGGATTTTTTTTTTATGCAGGTGGCTACCAATGATACATTATCTGCAGGGATGGATTGCCTGCCCTTCTACCGCTCATCTCCTGCATGCGGCACCGGTGGTCATGGTATTCTCTTCGGAAATCTGTCAGTGCTAAATCCAAGGCAGCAGATCAATGGCTTAACTTCTTTCCTTGATGCTTCTACTGTCTATGGCAGTACCCCTGCCATTGAAAACAAGCTGAGGAATTTAACAAGCAAAGAAGGCCTTCTTAGAGTAAACAATAAATATTATGATAACCATCGGGAATACCTGCCTTTTACAGACCGGATCCCATCACCTTGTGCACAGGACTCGAATGCAAGTGAAGGTGAGAGGATCGAATGCTTTATGGCTGGGGACAGCCGATCCAGTGAGGTCACATCTCTGGCAGCTATGCACACACTGTGGCTGAGAGAGCACAACCGCCTGGCCAGAGCCCTCAAAAACATCAACGGCCACTGGACTGCTGAGACAGTCTACCAAGAAGCACGAAAAATTGTCGGTGCTCTGCATCAGGTTGGTTGCTTATTTGCTTATCTACACGTTGCAGTGAATACCTTAGAACAGACTTGTGAGTGGCTTTGGAGATGGTGTTACTTTTTCTTTGCCACCTATTTCTGCACTTCAAATTGGGCATGTTCAAAGTTTGTTCTGTTTTCCACTTTCCTGAATGCAATGTCCTTGTCCTTAGTTTGTCCAGACCCCTCAGTGCTCCACTTTTCATGGCAGTTTCTACTATGCTACGTCTTTCTGCAGGCTTCTCCGGTGTCTATTTTATCTATTGAAGAGACCTTTTCAGATGCATTTTTTTGTAGTGGTTTTTTGGTAAAGGAAACAATTGAAAAGTAATGTCTCTGTATTTGCATAGTGTTCAGAATGCTTACTTTCTCACAGGAATTATATAAATTAACTTCCCTGTATAAAAATGACCATGAATTTCTAAATGATGCATTAATGCATAAACTTCAAGGGCTACTCTTGATAGGAGATAGCAGGGGAAATAAATATGGGGAAAAACAGAAGAAAAAAGTGCCTAAGAATGTTTGCATTAGACCTGAGAATAGGAAAATGTATTTCTACTCAGTATTTTTCCTTTTTCTCCCTCCTCCACCTGCCCCTGAAGTAGCTACGCAGGCTTTAACATCTTTTATTTCTCACAGTTCTGGTATTCTGTGTGGACAGCTTCTGGTCCCACAGACCTTCACGTGACCCTATCATAAACAAAACGAAATTAAAATATTCAACAGGATTTCCTTTGCACAAAATATAACCTGCTTGTTCATAGTGTTAGAGGCATTCAAAGCCGCATGGCGTCAGGACCCAGATGGATTCCTCCAGTGCTAGCCTGGGAGATGGGAGAATCTTGTGGATCCCTGTCCTCAGGTCCAGCCAGTACCAGGCCAAGAACTTATGCCCAGGAGGCATGCATGTGGATGCACACACACGCACGCACGTACACACACACACATGCACACACGCACGCACGCACACACGCAGACGGCAGGCCACACCAACCAGCACTCACTGAAAGCAGAGCACCTGTGCTGGCACTCACACGAACGTGAACAGCACGGATGGCCTGACCACTGCTCTCTGCGGCTGCTCAGGGCTGAACCCCTTTAGTCCAGGGGGTCTCCTGGACAGCCTGCACGGTGGCTGGCCCCAGAGCTGGCCCAGCTCACGATGCCCGGACCCACAAACCCCGGAGGCTCAGGGTCTCACTCACTCTCTTTGAGGGTCCTCAAGTTTCTTATGCTGCTCGTTGTCCCTGGTCTGGCTGGGAACTCTAGTAATCACACACACACGCTCAGAGTAGAGAGTACAGCCACAGAGGGGTGGCGAAAAATAGGATTTCAGAAGAATATAGATTAAACTGCAGAGATCAAGCACAGGGTTCAGTCAGAGGAGCACACTGATCAGCCAACTCTTCACACCTGGACAGCCCCTTCAATCCCCTTTTCCCTCTATTTCCCCATACTTTTTCCTCCACCTTGACCCCTCCCTTTCCCCACCTATAGCCCTTTCCCTGAGTACCCATAGTGTTTCACACATTCCCACAACCCCCTTAAGACATGGCAAGCCAAGTTCTTACACAGTACCCCCAAGTCTTCTCCTCCCCACACCTCACAACAACTCCAACT
The DNA here is from genome assembly GCA_013400195.1 of Aramus guarauna. Taxonomy (NCBI): domain Eukaryota; kingdom Metazoa; phylum Chordata; class Aves; order Gruiformes; family Aramidae; genus Aramus; species Aramus guarauna. Next base: position 521,931 of record VXBL01005745.1, on the reverse strand, counting down.
GCCCCTTCACCCTGCGTGGCCTCGGGGGGACGGTTTCCTTCGTGTGCTCCTCTTGGTGGGTTTCACACCGGGGCTCGTCATCTGGCCGCTCTCTCTGGCGGCCTCGGGGAACGCACGATCCTGCGAGTCCATTTTCAATGGTTTGGTTACTCAGGTTACTCCTCTGAGCCTCATCAGGACCTCTGCGTTTGTGGAGGTTCATTTTTAATCAGACAACCCAAGAGACAGCCATTCAGCCTGTCTGTTATAATCCATAATACGGATGAGCAACATCAAGACCAAAGTAATTTGAAGGCTGGAGGACTTTCATACACTTTCTGACTCTTACAAACAGATTTATTTAGTACCAAAAAGATACTTTTTTTGAGATTAATTGGTTAAGGACGGAGGAAAATTTCACTATTCTGATAAAACACTTTTTCCTTTCTTTTGCCGCAGTTTTTAGTCAGCAGAATATGCAGAATATTTCTTTTAAGAAACCACCTACATTCTCTGGCATCTTTTTATTTGCACTTAAAGCCAGATAACTTCAGAAAAATAACATACTTTATTTAATTGTATTTAGTCAGTCCTTTTAAAAAATTTGGCTTTACATATATATATATACATATAATTTTTTTTGTTGTTGTTGTTACATTAGCCATGTCAGCTCTTCTGCTGTAGATGTGCTGTTTGCATTTAAATAATGGCACTGACAAGTCAGAATGGTTGTTAATACTTGTTAGAAGAAAAGTGCAAATCTAAAAGTAGGCCTCTGTGCGTTCATACACTTCTGATTATGTCCAGTAACATTACGGCCTGAAAGAAAATTCTTTGTGCAAGGAAATACACTGCATGAATCTGGGCTACTCATTACCTCTACCAGTATCGCGGACTAATGAGATTTGCCTATGGCTCATTAGAAACGTGTTTGAGTTATATCTGGCTGGTTCACAGACATTCATTCAAGAGAGATAATTGGAGTATCTCTATTAATGTGATGTGCTAACCAGCACACTAATGACAGCTCTAGTTGAAGTTACCTGAGATTTCCACTCTAAAATTTAATTTCAATTGCTACACATTTCTAAAATTCTCTCTTTTTTGGAATGAATACTTTCAGGTGTAATTTTTACCTGTGGGTGTGTAATTATAGAGAATTGAACAAAAAGCCTTCCCTTCTTTCTAGAATAAGGAGAGTTAAAAAAAATCTCTGTATGATTTTCCATGCTTTTCCTCCTAGATGCTTTTTTGGAAGCATAAATATCTCTAGTGGCAAGCATTTAATAATAGAAACTTGACAAAGTTACCAAACATAACATTTGCCTGTTGATATCCTGGACAAAACAGATTTTTTTTGGCTGCATTGTAGGCAAGTTTCTCTCCCCTTGAATTTTATGGGAATGACACATCCTTAACTCGACAGTATGAACACTGCAGTATACAGTAGTAAAGATACATATCCTGATTTACCTAGTATTTTGGCAAAAAGACATTTTTTCATTGCCACTTACTAACTGAAATGAAACTATCTGCTTGTTTTGCTTATTCCTGTTCTGAACTGAGAAAACAGGAAGAGGAGAATCAGGATTCCTCCTTTTAAGCTGTTTGCAAGAAAATAGTTCAAATCCATTTTCCTTTAAACAAAAAATGTAGACAAAACAGAAAAAAAAATGCTCAATTATGAAACTGCAGTATTAACATTGCTATTTTGTACATACATGGTTTGCAGGATGCAATTGCACGCACACGTGCTGTTCCTCCCAGAGACTGTCTGCCCTGATGTGTCCTTCGGATTGTGAAAGCCGGATGATATGGCACAAGCCAAGGAGTTTTGCAGATCAATCTGAATCAAATTCTCTTTGATTTATTACAGATTCAGAGAGCCATCTCTGAATTAATGGTGTTACTGTCAACTGATCCCAGTTGTAGCTGACAACAGCCCTCAGTTTTGAGTGTGCTTTTTTCCCTTCCTTCTGCATCTGCTTGTGTTCTCTGAATATCTTGCATCCCGACTTCTCTGCCATGATCTGAGACATGGGTTGAAAGCGGGTGTCTTCTGAGGCTGGCATACTTTCACTTAACTACAATTATTGGGTTCAAGATCGCTAACTTGGATGAAATTTCACTTGTTTGTGAAATTAGATGATTAGATAACTCCTCTCAGAACTTAAACTCTATGAAGTTATAAAAGATAAATTGATAAATAATAGATACTATAAAAAAGTATGTGACGCATACTGTCATCACTCATGTTTATAAAGACTGTAGTTCAGACTATTAACAGAACTACAATAACGTGTTTGTTATTTATTAAAAATCGAACTGTCATACAATCACTCTTTACAGAAAAGATTAGGACTTCAACATCATCCGTAAATCCTTTAATATCTACAGTGAGAATTTCAAACCAACTGTGCATGGCCCTTTACTGAATTAAACATCATTGTTTTGTTTGGCTGATCTCCATTATTTCTGCAATCTTTCCCAAGTGCAGGATCTTCATTTAATTGGCTCTTCACTCTCTCAGTGACATACTGTTCCTTTGCAGTTACCTCTGGCCAATGGCAAAGACGAGTTGCACTTTTGGCCTTACTTATTCTTATGGTAGTTCACATATGTTTATGTTCTCTCTTCCAGCCTTTTTTTTGTTTTGTTTTAATTTTCCTTTTCCATCCACTGTGCCCCATTCACACCCACTTTGGAAAATGCTGGAGGGGTTTTGGCAAGGAAAGTCTGCTCAGCCTTATGAGAAATAGTATGAATTTCTGTATCTTTTGCACTTAATTTGAAAAAACTTTTAATATGAACAAAAATTTCTCAAAAATAATTGGAAATTATTTAACCTATTTCCAAATATCTAATGTATGACTGATTTCTTCTGGAGGTGACCCAGCCTGGAGGCAAACCCAGCCAGGATACTTGCTGAGTTCATAAGGACATTTGGGAACCCCTGTTGTAATTCTGTCTTCTGCATGAGAGGGATGCTGCCTTTCACACTAACAACATGTTTAACTTGGAGTATTACTGTGTTTACCGGTCAGGGTTCAGTTACTTTTCTATGAACAGTGAACATGTGATTCATATGATATAAAATCTGTACAAAGCCTTTTCTGATAGTCTTGTAATCACTCAGATTCTGTTTCTGACTGAATACTTACCAAATGATTGCTTGAATTGCTAGGAAATCAGAATTTTATTTTCTCTCATATGTCTAAATGAATAACATTTAAACACTCTCAATCCTTCTGTTGCTATCTCGTCATGTAGACTACTACAATCATTTAAATGTTGAGCATATGGGCTTCTGTTTAAAATATACTGCCCATTTGTCAACATTTTTCACTGAAGTATACCATTGAAACAATGACTGCCATGAAACAGTACAAAAATTGACATTATTGATTAAAATTACTTTCTTCATGAAACTTCTATGGAGCTTGGAGTTGATGCTATGAGGTGCTGAATGTCTCCTAAGAGGAGCTTGGATTACCACTAATCTCATAAATGCCACAAGGAGTTGAGAGCACCCCGTACCTTGCAGATTCAGACTCATTATACCCACATATATTCCTATGCTGCTGCAAACATCTGAAAGTTAACTTATCATACATAAGTAGACTCAAAGTAAGTAACAAACGGTTAGGTAGTTCATTGTACTTATTTGAAATTTCTGGCTCTGATTCTGACGTATTTTTTAGGCAAAAATATTCCTTTGTTTCCACAGGAGAAACTTAGTTGTTGAAAGAACACTGTGTCGAAAGAAAGTATTATGCTTATTTATGCCAAATATGAAAGGAAATAAATCTTTCAAATCATTTTCTCAGAGCAGGGAGTGTATGCAAAAAAATTTTAACAAAAATAATTTTGATGTTTGTCAGCTGTTTACACCTTTTTTAAAACTTATATATGTGTTGATTATGAGAACTTGTAGCGAGCCTCTCCTTGGCTTCATGTAGATGAATTCAGGCAACGTGTGTTCAGAGACTACACAAAGACTGGATGCTACATGCTGATGTACTTTAGCTATGGTTCTCTGTCAGACTCCAGATTCTTTCTGGCAGCATCATCTTCTGCTGTATTAGTAACATCTTCTTAGTCTGTATTGTCTAAAAATCACCTCTACTTGATGGAGTCTTGTTTAGCCATTGTAAGTTTTGATCAAAAAGATGCCTCTCCTAGCTCAAGGCAGGCATAAGACCCTTTTTATCTTAGCCTTTTAATTTTCATGTCTTGAAACAGCAGCCACACTTCCCCCACCAAGGAAAGACAAAATTAGAATCTTAACTCTGTCTGGAGCAAATGAAAAATCTGAATTGTCCTTTTCTTCGGGGAATCTGGCCTTTATGAGCAGCTTAGCTTGGGATTTCATTTACAATGAGCCAAAAAATGACAGTCAGGATGTTTGTGTCCATGGCTAACCTAGTCCTATTTAAAGTCTTTGCTTGTAAAAACTAACTCTAAATCTAAAAAAACTAAAGAAATGTTGCCTTGCAAAATCTTTGTGAATGTAGCAAAAGATTAACTTCTCAAATAAGAGTGTCAGTATTAATTCCTAGCAATTATTTTATTTTCTTAATATGTTGCATTAAAGGATCTGTAAAAGGAATTCTAACCTATTACCTTTCAAATAGTTTCTTCACTGTGTGACCTAACCTGAAAAAGTGAAGAGGTTGTTACCTCTGTCTTCCGAGAAAAGGCAGCAAATTCTGGAGTGGTTTGCTTGTCTCTGTTCCATGCCTAAAATAAAGATACAAGTTTTTCATACAGTCATTTTATGCCAACTTGCTTTTCAATATGCACTATATCACGTTCAAAATACATTTGTCTGTATATTTTATTGCACACTATATTGAATCTATAAGGTATTTTATTGAGTTCATTATGCTTCATATTCATCCCATTATGCTTTATTGAGTTCAGTGTAATCTTTAACCTATAATGCACTTTCATTTTATTTGGTAGATTAGATCATTTTCCCCCCTTTTTTTTTTGGTCATGATTACTCAAATGCTTTTTTCATGAGACTGTAACACTATTACATTATAAAAGCATTTGACAGAAGGTGTTTATCAGCATTTTCATTTTTGAAGTGTGTTTTTTAGGAGTCTGTAAACTGGCTTGAGTTCAGTATAAAATGTCTAGGAAGGGATTCTGGGCACCAGCATTTTAAAGCCTGGTCATTTCAAATATTCAGTGAAGAGGATTTGTGTCACAAATATATGTCTGAAAATAGAATCTGTTCATATCAACAACCATTCTTGAAATATTTGATAGTAATTAATGCTTTCATTGTGATTTTTAAGGGCATTATAATTTACAGCACCACCAGCAGGGCTTTACATCTCAGCACACCTCCTGTGAGCTGGATTACCCCCATGGATTGGAAGTGAAAAACAGTGGTAATCTCTACTCAGGAGGCTTTGGTCTAGCATTCATGGTAGGAGCTAACAGGGGCCTGGCTGTCACACTGCACTGACCCGTGCTACTGACTCTTTCCAGTCATTAGTCTCCTCACTGCAAAAATAAGAACAATATTGTTTACCAGCTAAAACTGCTCTTAGCCGTGCCAAATGCTTGGGATAGATGAGTGAAGAAAAAGGCATTCAGTACATGGGAATCATTACTATTGATCTATAAAAGCATTGAATGATAAATGTTTCTTTTTCTTTTCTTTCAGATTATTACTTTAAGAGATTACATTCCCAAAATCATTGGTCCAGATGCTTTTAATCTGTATATTGGCCTTTATACAGGTTATGATCCCACAATGAATCCTACAGTTTCTAATGTATTTTCAACAGCTGCTTTTCGTTTTGGTCATGCAACAATCCAACCAATAGTAAGGCGATTGAATGCACAGTATTTAGATGATCCAGAACTCCCAAATCTTCATTTGCATGAAGTTTTCTTTAGTCCTTGGAGGCTCATTAAAGAAGGTATGGTTTTATTTAAAATGTTTTTTTTTTCCAGAATATTGTAACTTTTTTCAAAGTTACTTATCTTGAATTAGGTATAGGAACGTTTATTTAATTGCAATTTTTCAAAGTTACTTATCTTGAATTAGGTATAGGAACGTTTATTTAATTGCATCACTGATTAAAGTTGTTGAGCACTAACATAAACTGGAACAATTATTCTGATTTGAATAGTTGTCTGAATCAGACAAAAGTTACTCTGCGGATTAAACCAGTCTGGAAGATTAACAATGGATTGATGATCAATGGTTGACAATAAAGTTTTGGGGTTTGGTTTTGGTTTTGGTTTTGGATGAATGTATTAGCACATTGTAAATTTTCTTACACCTGAAGAAGTAGATGAATCCTTTTCATAGTACTGTAACTTCTATTTCAGCCTGAAGCAGAATTTTGCATGTATTTGAATGTAAAAGCCTATGCGGCCAAAGTTCAAAAAACATAGAAACATACATGCATTTGCACTTGTTAAGAAAGTTATAATGACTTATATATAACATTATATTATTTTTGTATTTAAAGGTGGCTTGGATCCTTTACTAAGGGGTCTTCTAGCACATTCAGCAAAATTGCAGGTGCAAGATCAACTGCTGAATGAGGAGTTAACAGAAAAACTGTTTGTGTTGTCCAATAACGGTTCGCTTGATTTAGCATCATTAAATTTACAGCGTGGCCGTGATCATGGACTCCCAGGTCTATTGATTTTTCTTGAATTTTCTTCCAACTGGTAACTGAACTATTACTACTTATGTTTGAGATGTAATTGTAAGCTTTTAAATAATAGCTTTGGTAATCAAAAGTAATTTAATTCTCTTTTAAAATATAAGTTTCTAATATTTTTACCTTTGATGGAAACAAAATATTCCCCAGCATTTGAAATTAAAACAACCTGTGAATTCTGGAAGGACAGTACTAGTGAACGGATCTGGGTATGCTCGATGTAGGTACCAAGGAGTGGGGTTTCTGCCTGCAGCAGCTACTTGCCATCGGCAGGCTGTCCCCAGCCTGTGGGAGAGGTCGACTCAGACACAACCTCATTATCTCTGTTGGCCACGGAAGGTGTTGAGATGTCTCTAGGAGTTGTTTAGATGGCTTAATTAGATGTACACCTCATTTTCAGAAACATTAGATGTTTGTGCCTGGTTTTTGCGCTAGATTTCTTACTCCAGTCAGCCCAGAGTGAGATTTAACTACCAGTCAAGGAGCATTAAGCCATGGGTGTACCAGCTTAGAGGAAGACTATGCTGGAGCTTAGTTCAATTTGATTGCATCAGCTGTTAAAATATACAGCAGGTTCCAAGCCCTGTGTAAAACCTTCTTAAAAGTATGCCACAGCTGCTGAGATCAGAAGCAGCAACCTTCAGCATGGCAGACAGGACTTTCATTTTCATTTCTAAAACTATGTTCGAGGACTCCCTGCCTGATCAGATCACTTGTCTTCATGAATAAAGAACAAACCTGGCTGCCATCTACGCTCTGAGCCCAATGTACCACCCATTGACTGATTGTCAAAGGACATTAACATCTTTGGGTGACAACCCTCTCCATTTCTCCTATGCGACTCTGCAGCTAGGAATACACAAGTTGTTGGCCCTAGACAGTAAGAACGAACTCTGACTCTGGCCCAGAGTTTAAAACTCTCCGCTACATGGGGGTAGAAATGAAGGTTTGGTCTCCCAGACCAGAAATTAAAGTTTTGTTGGGAGATGAGGGAGGTTAATCCCAGTGATGTAAATAACATAAAAGAAAAATGTTTTCTAGAGACCTGGACATGTTCCCCACAACAGTCCTCTTAGTAAAGTGGTTTAGATACTAACTTCATTCAGGTTATTTCTTGCCCACTCTTCATCTAACTCCTGTTTTCCTAGTCTCAAGATACAAGTGCATGCTCCTATTATCTATTATCATTATTTTATTGCTTAAATATGGGAGAATTGTTTTAAAGCTTTGTTTTCCTTCATGAAATTGATGTAGTAATTCCCTATCCTGTAGTTTCAGATCCTGCCGTCATTTCCCTGATCAATTTTACCAATAACAATAAGCCTATTTTTAAACATAACTGCCTATGACTGTGATTAAGGTTGTCAGAATCCAGTACTTATAAATTTATTAATTTCATATATCATCCTTAACAGTCAAGTCTAATCTTCTTTTTAACATAATATTTACAGGATATAATGACTGGCGAGAATTCTGTGGCTTACCAAAACTGGAAACTCAAACTGACCTGAATACAGTAATAACCAATCATAATGTCACTGAAAAAATCATGGAATTGTACCATAACCCTAGCAATATTGATGTTTGGCTTGGTGGTCTTGTGGAAGACTTTCTTCCAGGTGCTAGAACTGGTCCTCTGTTTGCGTGTATAATTGGAAAGCAAATGAAAGCACTAAGGGATGGTGACCGGTGAGTTTATTCATGTTGTTGAATCATCTGTGTAAAAAAGCAGAAGCAATGGAGATTTCACAGATATGTGAGGACACTTCCCAGAACATAAGAACACATGACACTTAAACATGCTTTAAACAAATTATTTCCAACCACTTCCACATTTTTATCTTAAATCCTTCAGTATGGTTGGGTAAGATTTTGCGTATTGTTCTTTGGGTTGTGTATAGTCTCAGTTCCAGATGGTATGGCGATTGTTATTGAGATGCCCAACTTTGCGCTTCTGGTGGAAATGCAAGGTGCCACCAGCAGTTAATTGTGCCGGGGCAGGTAATTTCTGTGTGGGTGGATGTAGGACTGTGCAGGCTTTATCTATCCAGTCCCCGAGGGCTGCACTGGTCTCAGGGTCCTTAACTGGAAGAACCTCAATATTTTCCATGGCAACCAGGGCAAAGTCAGAAGCGATAGGCAGAGAGCTGTAATTCAGGCTTCCTACAGGGGATAATAAAAATATTGTGTACCTGGACTTATGCGAACTGGGAGTGCAGAGTGCTCCCAAAACTGCCTCATTGGACACAGCATAGGATGTCCCTTCACGCAACCCTGCACAACCACCACCAAGGTCGTGTGCCAGTTCAACCCTCCACACCAGGAAGGCAGGAGAAATGCAACTTCAGGTCTCAAAGGAGTGCAAGATGCAATTTATATCTTGCTTCTGCTCCTGAAGCAATTATAAAGCCAACATGTTTTTTCATTTCCGTCATGTACTTGTGGCAGTAATTTTGAATCTCATGAGAAGACTAATTTTAAACTGCTCACACCATGCAAGCAGTGGTGTTTTAAGTACATCTGGTCCTCACGCTCACCTTTAAGCTCCTCTCATAAGTCACTGTTGTGGAAAGAAACCATTATGTAAATAAGCATCCAAGGTAGAATTTAAATCTGAACTTTAAAAAATGTCAATTAATTAGCTCACAGGAAAAAGTGATGTTAATCATAAAGGTGGTATCTTATTAGCACAAACTGTATAGACAACAAACATGCCACCCAGCTGTGTTAAAAACATGGTTGAAAGTCTTCTGAATCGTACAGGCATACTTGACCCTATCTGGGGAAGGATAATCTATCAAGGCCCTTCCAGTCTTGTTTCCATTACTCAGTGCCTTATGATACTACTTATTATTCAGTGTCTTATTAATTAAACTTAAGCATAATTTAACTTTAACTTCATACTGAGAAAAAGAGAGTTCTAGTAATAAAAGAATTCTTCAAGTTTCTGCCACAAAGTTTGTGCCTACTAACTTAAATGTGAAATGGTATTCTGTCATTAATACTATGATAAGGAACTATCTAAGAGAAGTTAGAAGTACGTAACAACATGCTATAGTTGTCACACACTAAATGTAAGAAAGGAAAAGTCTCACATTCGTTACAGTGGCTTGTCAGATAAGAGTATTGGGTATTATCTATATCCATGCTAGTAACACTACATGCTTACTAGATACCCTAATTGAGATGTCAGTAAGTAGGGATGTCAAAACATCTCTTGTAACGTACTCGTTTAAGTACAGAAATCAGGACTAAGTGGAATTTTTGACTGACTGAACTTCATCGTGATAGCCTTAAAATCTTTTGTCAGTAATCTGACAAAATATGAAGGGATTTCTTTTTCCAATATACTAAACTCGGGCACTGTCTTATCCTCAGCCAAATCACCTGGAGCAAATTTTTTGTTCCATCAGATTTTACATTCTTTTTCTGTCTCTTCCTACTCTGAATCTTTTTGTGATCTCAGGATTTGCAGTACTTGGACAAAAATCCTGAAGCTGACTTTGTCATTCTTTGAATAGGGAGGCTTGTGCCTATTTTTTAAAAAAATTTTTTCTTTTTTTTTTTTTCTTTTTTTACTCTAACACTGTAATATTCACCTGTAAAATTTTGGTCACCTGATACAGATCTGTTGAAGCAAACTTGTTAGAGCAAACACCTGTCTACTGGGTAAATTAAAAGATAATGATCTGCTCAAGCCTTCTCTGAAGTGTAGATAAAACTGAATGTTGTAATGAGAGTAGAATAGGTATTAACGTATATGAAAGACAAAATGAAATGTGTAGGAGAGCAGAGTGGAGCAAAGTCTTTGATGGTTTTTGTTATGGGAAGGGGCCTGGGAATAGTCCGTGAGGCTTCAGGATGCTCTGAGAAGTTTGGGGACAGTGTGTAGGTGGGAGGTAGGAGGAAAGCATCTTTTTTTTTCTTCTCTCTCCAGCCCCTCCACCTCTCCTGCATTTCTTGTCACAGTGCAGTGCTGATGAGGTATGGGACATTCACCCCATCCCTGGTCCTGTAGATTGCCTTGTCTTGCAACACAGGCAAAGTGGAACACATTTCTCCCCAAAGTGTCCTGCTGTAGGTAACTATTTGCCTATAACTAAAGCCAGTTGTGCAAAATTTCACATGTACTTACCTTACTTAACTGGGTTTTATGGCTATGAGTGTCTTTGGGTTTCTGAGTACGGTCCTGTTGGCAGCAGGGTCCAATTTACCGTGAAAAGACCCCCCCAGGCACACTAGCAGCCCTCATGTTCCCCACAACACAAGCAGGACTGTCTGACTTCTCCTTTGCATGGTACCATTTCAGGGGCTCATAAAAACTCAAACACATTGCACACTTGTCAGGTTTGCAGAGGGTCAACAGTCAACATTGCTGTTCCCTTCTGATCAGAAAAAAGTAAACACAAACCCCACAGACCTTTCTAGAAACTCCAACCTTTTTCCCCCAGTGCTATGGATGCTCAAGTCCTGTGTTAAACCTGAGGTCAATTAGTACAGTGCAATCACAGCCGTATTCTACTGCTAATGGTCCTAGGATGTGGTATCTCAAATCCTACTTTAGCATTTGGGAAAATCCTAGTGGCCTGAGTACTATAGGGAATTATCTTAGCAGTTTAGCAGCGCTTAACACTGTTTAATATACTAATGCAGATGTGCTATCAAACTCCCCAGAAATATTTTTGCTGTTTGTGACAGTTTTATGTATAAAATGTTTATATAGGTTTTTTTCCCTTTATATAGTTTTATTTCCCTTTATATAATATATATTATAATATATATTATATATATTAATATATATAATTTAATAGATACAACTTTGTAGCACCAACTGGTTCTTCCATTTTGCCACCTCACTCCTGATCTGACAAAATGGAAAAAGCAGCTTCTCTCTGTTCCAGCCACCCCTCTTAGCTTACCTTTTTGGATGATCAAAAGCACAATTACTGTCTTACAATTTTCTGCTATGATTAATCTGCATATCTACAGCTTTTGCAGCAAATGAAGAACTCCATATTAAACAGAGAAGTATTCAGCAATACTTGTTTTCATAGCAACCATTCTGTAATGGCAAGCAGAATTCAAAAGCTATGGTATGGGGAAATCTATTATGGCTACTTCTGTAAATCTCCTGTAGTTTATACTTAAAACAATTTATGAGTGCACAGTGAATGCTAATGTGCATAAAATAAAGCATCCAGTTCAAACCAATTAGTTCCAAGTTTTTCTTTCAAGATTCTAACTTTTTTTGTGGCAATGTATCATCAAGGGAAAGCAATTCTACATAAGTGAATAATTAATAATTCTAACTATGTGACTTTAACACACCATCTGAGTTGACAAGTACATCAGACTCACACTAGCCTTTTCATGACTTTCAAGCTGGGTATGTAAGTCTGTAGAGCATGGTGCTTTCTTTTGTTGTTTCCGCCTACATTTTGCTGTAATTTATTTAATTTTTTTTTAAATTTTTTTTTTTTGTCTTTTACATAGGGTACTGTGAAAGTAAGACTAATCAGCTCTTTGAATTCAATCTTTTCAAAACATTTCTATCAATCTTTCCAGATTTTGGTGGGAAAACGAGAATGTTTTCACAGAAGCTCAAAAGCATGAACTCAAAAAACACTCATTGTCCCGCGTGATTTGTGACAATACAGGGATTTCTCAAGTGCCAGCAGATGCTTTTCAACTTGGAAAGTTTCCACAGGATTTTAAGCATTGTGACAATATACCTGGGATGAATTTAGAAGCTTGGCAAGAATTCTATCAGGAAGGTAATCTGGTAATTACCAGTCTTTTCTAATGGGGGAAGAGTAATCAGCAGTTAGAGCATTGACCTTGGTTACGGCAGGTCTTGAGTTCCTGGTTTGCTGTAGACCTTTAGTACTTCTGCCACTTAGAAATTGCATCTAGGTCTCTCTCCCTCTTTTTCATCTTCCACTGTAAAAAATATGGTGTTTGCCAATTTCACTCTGATAGCATGAATGGCTTGTGAGATATCCAGATATTATGGCAATTGCAGCAGGAGTTCTTAGATAGAAAATATTAACTATGAAGAACATACTGTTAGAAGATAACACTAGTTTTACAAGGATTATAAGTCATATCTGAGGCACTCCATATAAATTCTTGTCCAGAAATGACAAACAAAATTCTTGATCATCTTAAAGATGTGAGTAATTTAACTAAAGTTAATTTATGGAAGTAATGGAGAATAATGTCTATTTTTGAGGGCAAGGTGGTAATTTTTTAAGAGCTTGTAATACAGTCTTTTTATTTGTAGAGGAAATGTGTGGAACACCAAAGAGTGTGGAAAATGGTGATTTTGTATATTGTTCAGAATTTGGAAAATCTACAGTGACTTATTCCTGTCAATATGGATTTCAATTGCAAGGAGAAGAGCAATTAACCTGCACAAGGAAAGGATGGAATTTTGATGCTCCCGTTTGTATAGGTATCTATTTTTTTGCTGTTGTTTCTGAATTTTCTAAAAACTAAAGTCCAGTACAGCTCATCAGAAGTGAACACCCTCCAATGCTCTCTTCTAGTCAACCTTCTGGATTCATAGGTACAATAACATGACAATGTGAAACTCTCTTTGCTCCAGAATTACTATATCAATCAATCTCTACCCATCCTGATTTAGCAATCAAGTTGATGATAGGAAAATGTCACTAAAAATTACATAATTAGGCAAAAATTGAGTCTCTTAACAACAGTAGAAAAAAAGCAGCAAATCAGAATTATACATTGATTGCTTCTTCCTACATTCAACATACCAGTAAGACATACAGTTAGCATTGTTTCAGTAGATGCTCTAGATACAAAATGAGCTCAGCACTAGTAGTTCATGTATCATCCTAATAAGTTAAGCAAACGTAACAAAGAAAAAAATACTGTCAATAAGTTAAATTATGCAAATTAATTATCATTTCAGTTCCAACCTCCCTTTGCCAAATAGCTATGAAAAGATTTGCCAGATATGAACAACTTCTGCAGGTACAAAAGTAGAGCAGGTGAAAAATCAGCAAAAAGATAGTGCCTTTTGACATTTCACGCACATTTTCAAGTGAACACTTTTCTGTTAATTTAATTGTTCTTTTGTATTTTTTTTCCTTTTACCTTATTTTTAGTGTTGAATAAAATAGGATAGGAAGAAAGACAATGTGGCAAATAGTGCTTACACCAAGTCAAGGACTTTTCAGCTTCTCATGCCCTGTCAGCGAGAAAGCTGGAGGTGCACAAGAAGCTGGGAGGAGGCACAGTCAGGACAGCTGATCCAAACTGGCCGAAGGGATATTCCATACCATAAGACATCATGCTCAGCACATAAACTGGGGAGAGTTGTCTGGGGGGCAGCAGCTGCTGCTGCTCAGGGACTGGCTGGGCCTCGGTCAGCAGGTGGTGAGCAATTCTTTTTCATTTGCATCACTTGTTTTTCTTGGGTTTTATTTCTCTCTCTTTGGGTTATTTTCATTTTCATTACAATGTATCCTTATTTTATTTTATTTTATTTTATTTTATTTTATTTTATTTTATTTTATTTTATTTTATTTTAAACTGTTCTTATCTCAACCCATGAGCTTTCTCACTTTTACCCTTCCGATTGTCTCCCCCATCCCACCGGAGGGGGCTAGTGAGCGAGCGGCTTACGGTGCTCAGTTGCCAGTTGAGGTTAAACCACGACAAAGGCTTTCACTCTTCGCAGCTATGGAGGATGAATTCTCTCTGTTCACATTTCAAATGTGTATATTTATAGTGGGATGCGTATATATATATATGTTTTATATACACACACACACACACTGAAACTGCTCAGCTTTATAAGAATATGAGAGAAAATGAAACCTGAAAAGGCCATATTTAGGGATATATTATGGATGGTGGTAAATTAATTTGAATGCAAGTGCTGCAGCTGATCCGCAATAAAGTCTGCTTATCAGTATTTCTGTGACAGCAGAATAGAAAGCTATTCATTCTAATTGTATACCTGGTATGGAAAAAGTCAAATGAAATTTGCAGCTCTTTCCTTTATTCAAATCCTATTTATCCACTGAATTCCACCCACATAAATACCATATAAAGAAATAAAGCTGTTAAATGAATTATAATAAAATCTTTTCAATAGATTAATGTTCTGGCAGCAAAGTGAATAAATAAGTTATATGAATGAATCATTCCTTGTCCTAGTTTCTTTTAATATGTTCAGTAGTGTAAACAAAAGACTGTATATCTGCTATAGGAAAACAAGCTGCTGCATATATTAAATAAGCAATGCTTTTATTAAAAGCAAACCATCAAAAACCACTTATGCAGATGCTACTTGAGTTTTACAGCAGAAAGCACTTTGTTCCATGCATGTCTGTGCAATGTGTTCCCATTCTTTTAAATGTTCAGCAAATTAGGAATAAGTCAAGCAATATAATGAGGAGGATAGAGCTTAGCATTTCTGCAGATGGTTTCAAAATTATATATGCTGCTCTGGAAAAGACAGAGTGGCCTGCTGGCAAAAGCATAGGAATCTGAGAGCTGTTAATTCCTGCTTACTAACTTTGGCTTTGACAAAAATCATTTCTGTTGATTCAGGAAGTCATTTAGTGCTAGACTATGCTACCTTCTTTATATTAAGTGTTACCTTACTCTTGACAGATAGCTCTGTTTACTTTGCTTTAATAAACTACTGCTCTCTTTCCGTAGGGTAGGCTGGTAAGATCTGACATCACTATTTAGTGATGGAAAAAAGAGCTAGCTAGTTAACAGATAGTATGACTATGGATCTACAAAAGCTGAAATAGCACATTTGAATTACAGTGCAAGCAAAGCCTGTGCAGGTTTTCCTTCCCAGACGATGACGAAGGCAGTGGGAGTTAACCCAAAATGCAGTCTTGAAGGGAATAATACTTACTCAGGAATCTTCATCCTGAACAACAGGTTATTTTCCTGCTTCAGGGAGGTGTTATGAAAGTTAGTGTTTCTTAAGGGTTCTGAAGTTTAAGATTATTCCTTGCATGATTAGTCTTTTGACTGTCTCGGTGACTAGCTTTGGACACAGCTACCACTTTGTATTAAAATTTAAGAGGGGATCAGGCTTGATCCTATTTCCAATGATAAAATTCCCTAAGTGATCAGAGTGACAATGCTAAACAAAGTCAGTAAATCATTCCTACAGAGTCAGTTTCTAATACTGATCAAAAAGAGCTACTTAGCCCAAAGTGGCAGATCAAACATTGTGGTAGGAAAGAAAAGGAAAGGAATATAACCAAAAGGAGAAGACACTGAAGGCTCAGCTCATTACCCACCTATGGGCTTGCAAGTACTTCCCATGAGTTAGTGATACTGAATAAGCTGGTGAATATTATACAGGGCCAATGGGAAACTATCTAAACCAGTGCTTAACACTTATTGTTAGGCAACTGAATCAAGACCTGCAAGTAAATATTACATAGAAAGAAGAAAGATACAGACTCCATTCTTTCCCTCATTAAGTGCTTTCTTTCCTGCACTCCACACCAACTCCCATTTCATCACATAATCAGAATGTGAGAGTGAAAGGTCTTGAATGGCCTCAGGAACAATATGTTTATGTACATTTTCCCATGGATAATTGTTTATCTGCTTATAATTCTGTCAGGACATTGTCATTTCACAAAATTTACATAGGATCTAGAAACAACAATCTTTGCAGTGGTATCACAGGTTACTGTTACAAATTTTGTATCCAAAGCTAACCTGAAACCTTGGCTCCTCAAAATCATACCTGGAAGTGTATAGATCTGTGTCAGTGTTATTATTTTCACAACCTTTATAGAGCACAGTATGGAAAAAGTTTATAGAGGAACTCAAAGTTTTAGGACATAAACACACACAAGAAGAGCTCTCAAGTTTACAGTTTGCATTTGCATTTTTGAAAATTCAGCCAATTGTCATTTGTAACTTTTGGTGGATTACCAAAACAATATTTTCTTTTTTGGTAATTTTAATGTTAAAAACAACCAACAAAAAAACAAAAATTAAACCAAACAAAAATAAACCCCAACTTTGTCCTTTAAACAGTAACAATGAGGATCTTTGGCAGTATCTGTGTGTCATTGAAAATGTACAATACCTTTCATTTATGAGTACTTGTAGATGCATTTGAGAAGATAGTAACCCCTCTGTGTAATTTATAATAATTATTGATCAGTGTGTACTTATTTTGCAGACATCAATGAATGTGAAAATAAGATTAATCCACCATGCTCTCCTTCTGCTAAATGCATTAACACTAAAGGCAGCTACAAATGTGTCTGTACTGATCCTTACAAGCTGGCAGAAGATGGAAGAACATGCATTGGTAATGCCTGTGAACCTACTGTCCACTAAAACTTTCTCTGTTCTGTTTTACAATGCTGTAAAAATAATAAAATTGAGATTTATTGAAGAGCTGTTAACATACGTAAAAAACCTCTACAACAGTCATGGGCATAAAGATACAGTCAGATTCTGTAAAGTAAATGAAAGTATTGAATAAATAATACAGACACAGAAGTAAGCTTTTCATTTTCCATTCCTACCATGTATAAACCACTAAGCATTTCCTGACAGTGCATACAAAGAGGGGATCAAATCTGTCTCAGTTTCTCCTAGCTAGTATTCAGCATCTGAATCTTAACTAGGTTCCACCTATTATATTTAAAAACTGTTAACCTTTTAGACCTAGCATAAATTATGCATTTTCTTGTTTCTCAGAGTGTGTAGAAGCTGTATTGGGTCTTAAGGTTTAGGTGAGGAATACGAGTGTAGTTGCCCACTGATGCTAAGCAATACCTGTTTTGGGGAAATAGTGCCTAGATCTGTCAAAACCGCCATGAAAACCTGCAATCCAAACTCAAGTGGATGGATTTCGACTTTGCCATAGTGCCCAAGAGAAGCACAGAAAGTTTAGAGTGCTCAAATCTTGCACATTCAGTGTGGTATGCCACACTATCATAAGTAGACTGAATCTCACTGATGGCACATTTCTTGTTTCCTGTTTCAGTCATTACTTTGGTTATGACATGTGGGATTGCACCGTGCCTTATTATTAATTGCACAATGAAAACACAGGATGATCATTCTCCAGCAAAAAATTTACCTTCTTATAAACAAACAGACATCTTCAGTGATATGATGTATATCCAATTTTCCAGCTGTGGTTCAGGACCACATGAGCATATTCCTCAAGTGAGACCTCATTCCTCAGATGAAACCTTAAGTGAGGACACGTGAGATCGGCAAAGGCCCAGGAGTGAAGGCCAGTCAGAGACTGCACTAACACAGCAGCATTTGGCATCCCTCTAGGCACCAACAGAAGCACCTTCCCAACACTGAATGTTGCCAGAAGCACCTACCTCTTTATCACTGTAGCAAATCCTCAGGATCAACTCCTTTGGGGATAAAACTAAAAAGGAATGGTACTAGTCACCCAGAGTTTCATCTTTTAAAATATCAGAAAAAAATATCTTCTTTGTAGGTGTTTCTTATCTTTATTTACAGTTTATTCCTTTACCAGTTCAACTATGGTCACATGTATTTACCACTCTAAATCCAAAGATGAAAACCTGCCTGCAGATTAGCTTAAAGAGATTAGTTCACTGACGTTGAGTGCAACAAAGACAGATTATATATGAGGACACTGCACTGGCATGAATGCCAAGCAGCTCCAAATATAAGGTAAATTTTATATTTCAAGGCAGGAAACAGAAAGTGCTTACAGTCAGTGTTACTGTGCCAAGCGATCATTACCCCAGACTAAATCAAATGTGCTTTTCAGAACTTCATTGGCCTTCTGACAACTCAAGAAAACAGGTGCAAGGACAGCCACCCAGGCCACTGGTGAATGGCTAGTGTATAAGGTTAGCACCTTCCTTTAGACTTCAGTGGAAAGGAGTTTGTCACCTCCATAAACTCATCCTTGCGTGCTATGCTAAGGTCTAGTTTGCGGGATCTCTGGAGTCTTTTAAAAGACACCATCCCCCTTGTTATAGTCAGGGATTCAATTGCAGTTATTCTTTACCTCATTATTGGTCCACTGGGAGCCCCAGGCTAAGTACTATGAGCAAGAGGCAATGTTTGAAGATGAAACCTTCTAAAAAAGTGATGTCTGAGGCATACATACTGAAGAATTAATGCTAAGCCCAAGTTTCAGTGTTATCATTATGTGAACTGTAACCCAGATATGCATTCTTGGGGAACAGCCAGGAGGAATGAGAAATCTCTGTGCAATTACAAGGCTTTGACCTCACTGGGATCACAGAAGCATGGATGGATAGCTCACACAGCTGGAGTGCTGTGACAGATGGATACAGGCTCTTTAGGAAAGACGGGCTGGGAAAGTGATGGGAGGGCATGTTGCACTTTTTGTGAGAGAGCAGCAGGAATGCATGGGGGTCTGCCTTGGGATGAGTCAGTGAAGAATTTACAGGTCAAGATTAGAGGGCAGAGCAATATGGCTGCTGTTGTACTGAGTATGTGCTATGGACTTCCTGATCAGGAAGAAGTAGGTGAGGCCTTCTTCAAACAACTGGAAGAAGCCTCAAGTTCACACGCCCTAGTCCTCATGGGGAACTTTAATCACACTTTAATCTGGAAGGACAACACAGCAGGACACAAGCAGTCTAGGAGATTTCTGGACACCATTGAAGCTTCCTGACACAGGTGATAAAGAAAATAACAATGAAAGGTGCTCTGCAGGATTTGGTAATTACAAATGGAATCACAGAATGGTTGAGGTTGGAAAGGACCTCTGGAGGTCATCCTGCCCAATCTCTCTGTTCAAGCAGGGCTGCCTAAAGCCAGTTGCTCAGGACCATATCCAGAAGGCTTTTGATATCTCCAAGATGGAGATATCATAACCTCTCTGGGCAACCTGTGCCAGTGCTCAGTTACCTTCCCAGTAACAAAGTGTTTCCTGATTTTTGGATGACGCTTCCTGTGTATCAGTTTGTGCCCATTGTCTCTTGTTGTGTCACTAGGCACCACTGAAAAGTGCCTGGCTCCATCCTTTTTGCACCCTCCCTTCACATATTTATATACATTGGTAAGTTCTCTCCAAACCTTCTCTTCTCAAGGCTAAACAGTGCCATCTCAGTCTTTCCTCATAGGAGAGATATTCTAAACTTTTATGTTTGTGGCCCTTTACTGGACTCTCTCCAGTACATCCATGTCTCTCTTGCACTGAGGAGCCCAGAACTGGACACAGCACTCCATATGATGGAAGGGACCTTTTGAGATCAGCTAGTCAAACCTCCCTGTTTAAGCAGAATCAGCTACAGCAGGTTGCTCAGGACTGTATCCAGTCAGATTTTTAATACCTCCAAGAATGGAGACTGCACAGCCTCTCTGGGAAAACTGTTCCAATGTTTGACCACCTTCACAGTAAAATACGGGGACAGGGAATGGGGGTTGTGGTCAGTTCATCACACGTTGTCTCTGCAGCTCCTTCCTCCTCAGGGGAACAATGTCTCACACTCTGCCCCTGCTCCAGCCTGGGGTCCCTCCCATGGGACACAGTACTCCACAAACTTCTCTAACATGAGTCTCTTCCACAGTGTGCAGTTCTTCACGAACTGCTCCAGTGTGCGTCCCTTGCACAGGAACAGACTGCTTCAGCTTGGGTCCCCCACAGGGTCACAAGTCCTGGCAGCAAACTGCTCCAGCCTGGGCTCCTCTCTCCACAGGTCCTGCCAGGAGCCTGCTCCAGTGTGGGCTTCCCATAGGGTCACAGCCTCCTTTGGGTGCATCTACCTGCTCTGACATGGGGTCCTCCATGAGCTGCAGGTGGATATCTGCTCCACCATCAATCTCTGTGAGCTGCAGGGCGGCAGCCTGCCTCACCATGGGCTTCTCTGTGGGCTCCAGGGGGATCTCTGCTCTGGTGCCTGGACCACCTCCTCCCCCTTGTTCTTCACTGACCCTAGCGTCTGCAGAGTTGTTCCTCTCACATATTCTCACTCCTCTCTCTGGCTGAAAAAACTGCTCCTAGGTTTTTTTTTCCCCTCTTAAATACATTATCACAGAGGTGCTACCACTATCACTGATGGGCTCTGCCTTGGCCAGTGGCAGGTCCATCTTGGAGCCAGCTGGCATTGGCTCTATCAGACATAGGGGAAGCTTCTAGCAGCTTCTCTCAGAAGCCACCTGTGCAGCCCCTCCCATTACCAAAACCTTGCCACACAAACCCAATACAGGGGCCAATACTGGGTCCAGTCCTGTTTAACATCTAGTTAGCAGTCTGGATGATGGGGCATAGTCTACTCTCAGAAAGTTTGCAGATGACACAAAAATGGGAGGAGCAACTGATGTGCCAGAGGGTCAAGTTGCCATCCAGAGGGACCTCTCCAGGCTGAATAAATGGGCTGACAGTCATCTCATAAAGTTCGACCAGGAGAATTGAAAGTCCTGCACCTGGGGAAGAACAATCCCAGGCACCACTATGTGCTAGGGGAAAACTAGCTAGAAAGCAGCTTGGCAGAAAAGGACCTGTGAGTCCTGGTGGACACCAAGTTGAACATGAACCAGCAATGCACCCTTGCTGCAAAGAAGGCTAATGGTATCCTAGGCTGCATTAAGCAAGGTACTACCAGCAGGTCGAGGGAGGCGATTCTTCCCCTCTACTCAGTGCTGGTGAGGCATCATCTGGAGTGCTGTGTCCAGTTCTGGTTTCCCCAGTATAAGATAGATACGGAATTACTAATTTGAGTTCAGTGAAGGGCAATGAAGATGATGAAGGGACTAGAGCTTCTTTCACAACAGGAGACCTTCAGAGAGCTGGGACTGTTCTGCCTGGAGAAGACCAAGCTCAGATGGGACTTGTCAATGTGTATAAATGCCTGCTGAACTGGAGTTAAGATGAGTAGTGCCCACTGACAGGAAAAGAGGCAATGGGCACAAACTAAAAAAACATGAAACACTGTGGTGGGTTGACCTTGGCTGAATGCTAGGTGTCCACCAAACTTCTCTATCATTCCCCTCCACAACAGGACAGGGAGGGGAGGAAAATAAGATGGAAAAAACCCCTTGTGGGTCAAGATACAGGAAGTTCAATAAAGCAAAAGGCTGCACACAAGAAGCAAAGGAAAAAAACCCCGAAGTTTTATTCTCTACTTCTCATCAGCAGGTGATGTCCAGCCACTTCACTGGAAGCAGGGCTTCAGTACACATAGTGGTTGTCCAGAAGATGAATGTCATAAATAACAAATGTCTATTCGTCCCCCTCCTTCCCTCCGCTAGTTTTCCCAGAGAGGCTGTGGAGTCTCAGTTCCTGGAGGTATTAAAAACCAGACTGGATACGGTCCTGGGCAACCTGCTGTAGGTGATCCTGTTTAAACAGGGAGGTTTGACTAGCAGATCTTAAAAGGTGCCTTCCAGCCTCAATGATTCTTTGATTATTTGATTAGGTATGGAGAAAAGGAACAGTTTTCTAACAGCATTTTACATGGTTTCGCTGTAAACTGCGGTTCTTGACATGCTTGTGCGCATATCTCGCTGTCATTTCCCATACTGTTTCCATTGAGAAAGAAGTAGTTAATTAGCTACTTGACAGTAGATTGCTCACAAAAATATTTGTATTAACAAGTGAAAGGAGAAAGTTACCAAGTCAACTGTGTTCTAGTTTGTTTAATTTCCATATTAAAAAATTGTATGACAAATTCACATAAAACAACTTTTCTGTTTTTTTACTTCAGCTGAGATAATATGATTTTATCAAGGTTGTTGGGTGGCTTGGTTTTCTGGTCTGCTGTTTTTGCATTTTTAAGGACATCATTCAAAAGGCCCAGCTAATTTTACCGTATATTTAGAATGAGGTTTTGAGCCCTGGTAAAAAAGCTTTTCTAAACCAACATGTTGATTATAATAAATGAGCAGCTGAAATTTAGCAGTGATAAGAATTTGGGGATCTGCAGTATAGAGTGATTTAAAATTATAAGAGCACTTCACATTATTACGAGCATTTCAATCTTCAAAACTAAAGTGCTCTTAAAATTTTGAAGAGCTCTAGTAATGCTAACTATTCAATACTGCAAATCTATATAACCTTCAATCCTGCTTTTATTGATGGAATTCATTAGTAGGCTCAAGGCTTTCTTCTCTAAGGTTGGATAATGTTTTTGACTCTGATGGAAACTTGTATAGGGTAACTTTATTCAGGAAGTGAATTTGTTGAGTTGCCTCAAATCAAAGTTGCTCAGCTCTTTCTACTTTGGTCTATGGTTTGTATAAGTCTTAGACGTAAAAGCAAAAATTATGAACAGAAAAGTCCAAACTTTCCATCTGTGCATACTCTAACTGCGAGAAAAAGCCTATCATGTTGACAAACAGTGAAGATATTTAAAATGTATATGTTTTGCCTCACAGATGAAGTAGGTTAAAACTAACAATTTACGAAGGCTTAGCCAATAGGCAAAAACTTTTTAGGTTGAAGTGTGTCATATGATTAAATAATTATGTGTTCCTACCCTCAGGATAATGGAAATAAGCTTGCTTTTATAAATCCTGTTTTCTTTGATGTGATCTCAAATTAAAAAGGAATCTAGATCTATTTAGCCACTTTTTTTTTTTTTAAATATGATAAATTTACAAATATATATACATTAAAAACTTGAAAAAATTTATTAAAAATACTTTCAACCAGTAACCTAGCATGTGTTTACATGATTGATGGATGAGGATTATGTAAAGTGGTCATAGGAAACTTCTAATTCAATGAGTAATACAGTTTTGACTTTACTTTTCAAATTATATGATAAATCCATGAAAAATCTATCCAGTGTGTTAAATTTCTGAAACTTTAATGGGACATTTGAGTGCCAGTACAATAAGAATACATTATGCATTAAAGGGATAAGACCCTATTATGTGAGTGCCCGCAGTCTTCCTCCTGCCCATGCTGTGGGCAAAAACATGAACAATATTGGTCTCTTACCTAGTAAACAGGGTAAAGATTTAATTCTGTCATTAAAGGTGTCACAGTGTAGTCCAAAGGAATTTACATGAACAAGTGAATAGTTTTAAAAATTAAAGGTCAGTCTAAGTATGCATGAAGAAGTCTCATCTTCATTTCTGTAGTCTTGGTGGGCAGGTTAACATTACTTCCAACACTGCATACTGCAGCAAATATAATTCAAACTAGGAAGAAACTCATTCGTTTTACTCTGCTGTTTCCCACAGTGCTAAGAATTACCTATCTGTTTCAACATAAATTTTCATATATATCCAGTCCCTCTCTTACTTTTTAAGGATATGAAGTCCAACTCACCAGGAAGTAAAGTTACTTCACTTGTAAATTTCTCCATTTTTTCTGAAGCCCATTAGCCTCAATGTTCTGGAAAGTTTGCTCTGGAAAAACTAGGTTTGACTCCCACTCAGTTTAATTTAGTTGTTAATAATTGGTCCACTGGTGATAGCATATTTACTGTTGCTACTTCAGTACCTTTCCTCTTGTACCTTCATGACAAATTTTAGCTTTGAGATTATACTGTACTTCTTTTTCTCTTCAATGATGTTTAAATTTGATTGATGGTTTTTTAATATTGTAACTTGAAAACTGACCATAAATCTTTCCACAGCCAGTTTAGCTAGTTTGTATGGTATATATGAAAGAAACCCAAACAATTTAGCTCCCATTGGCTTGATCAGAGGACAATTCCCACTAAGGAATTAATCACAAAGGCCAAATAACTTGAGAGAAGATGCAGAGCCAGAAGTGATATTTCAGGTTTATCTGTAATACTTCAAAAGTAGTTCTCTGAAAGACTAAATGAACTGAAAATTAAGAGGTATTTCCCCTTCTGCTACGGAAATAAGATTTATCTGCCAAGAAATAAGGATATTGTTTCACATAAATTTTTTTCAGTGTGAATCAGAATGAAACTGAGACATTTTTGATTCATTTGTTTAAAAAAAAAAAAAAAAAAGTGATGGTGAGACCCTGTAGTCTGTTGTTCTGGGTAGTCTGTTGTTCTGGGTATAGTCTTTATGGTTTCTTGTGAATATGTGTTGCCATTGCTATGTTCTGGGAAAAGGTGCTCACAAATACTTTCAATCAACTGATGTTTATTTACCTAGTCAGTTTGAAATCTCTGAAAAAATTTTTAACAAAAGACTCAGTATATCGAGGTATGTGCTCTCACCTTTCATTTTTCTTCCTCTAAATATATATCTTGGAAAAGTAGTATACAAGAAAGCCAGTGCCAAACAGCTCTCAAATTGCATTTCATTACTATATAGCTGTGCTGGTTTTGGCTGGGATAGAGTTAATTTTCTTCATAGCAGTTAATATGAGGGTATATTTGGGAATTGTGATGAAAACAGTGTTGATAACACAGGGATGTTTTCATTACTGCTAAGCGGTGCTTACACAGAGCCAAGGCCTTTTCTGCTTCTCACCCCACCCCACCAGTGAGTGGGCTGGGGGTGCACGAGGAGCTGGGAGGGGACAATGCTGCGACAGCTGACCCCAACTGACCAAAGGGATATTCCACACCATATGATAACATGCTCAGCAATAAAAAGTTGGGGGCAATTCAGAGTAATGGCATTTGTCTTCCCAAGTCGCTGTTATGTGCAATGGAGCCCTGCTTTCCTGGAGATGGCTGAACACCTGCCTGCCCATGGGAAGTGGTGAGTGAATTCCTTGTTTTGCTTTGCTTGCCTGTGTGGCTTTTGCTTTACTTATTGAATGGTCTTTATCTCAACACATGAGTTTTCTCACTGTTACTCTTCCAGTTCTCTTCCCCATCCCACCTGGATGGGAGTGAGCAAGTGGCTGTTGTTCTTCTAGCTGGGTACCTGTGTGGCTCTGTCGTGGTTTAGCCCCAGCTGGCAACTAAGCACCATGCAACCATGGAGAGATTTCAAAATAATGATAAGAAAATGGTGATCTACTTCTGTAGTACTCATGCTTTTTGAGCAACAGGCTATAGCCAATTTGAATGTTTCTAAGGAAACAGAATGCACCTTTATTTTCAAGTTTGAAATTACTGTATAAGCAATATAGTTACTGTGAGTTGCTGTATATATAGCATATTTTTTGTTGTTGTGGATGTTAGAAAAATTCCTAAAGATTCTTCAGTTTCCATCATTTTAGGGGTCATCACGATTTTTTTTTTATTATTATTATTTTTGACAATCTTAAGTTGGAAAGTACTACACCAATTGTAAGTTTAAACAACTTTTAATCTTATTTATCTAAATATGCAAACATTTCTTCTGTGTAGAATTTGTGCCCTTGATTTTTTTCTCTGCATAGTCAACTAATAGCAGACATAATGTTCCCAACTTTTGAACTTTTGTAGCATTTCTTCATTGCAGAGTATGATGATTAGACCTTCTAAAGCTTTAAATATGCTTATTGTAGAATACAACAGAGAACATTCAACATAATTTCAGTTTTCATTGAACATACTGAATTAAATTGAAATGGCATTGAAAACATGGAGTGAAGTTTTTGAGTTAAAAGAAGGGAAACAGTTTCATTTGATGAGTGTTTTTAATTTAGATGCTGTCTACAATTCTACCTGAGCAGTACTGACAGAATATAAAAGCTGGGATTTAATAGATTAGACTTTAGGTATCATTCTCACACCATGCTTTCCCAGTTATTTTCTGACACATAACAGCCTAAAATAATGAATTTATTTAAGTCTGTAGATAAGATCAAGAGGAATAACCCTGGCAATATTTGTGACCCTAAATCATCTGTCATGAAGCAGCACTTGTCTGTGCAATTCTGGACAACACTCTCAAACTACTTTTCCTAAGATCTTTTGAATTTGTGCCTTTTCCCAATTGGAACTTGGAAACTCTTAGCTCTGATTTTCCAAGCCGATCTTCATAGTTAGGGAAAATAAAAGTATGTCATAATTTAGGTGAAAATGTTGGTATTTAATACAGTTCGACTCAGTATACAGCTTAGTGTACAAGAATTCTTTTTTTCAGTATATAGTCCTCTTTAAATGTCATTAGAAAGACCTATCTTATAAAGTGCTTTTTACCCCAGCAGAAAAAAAATCTAGTCTCAGGATTCCTCACAGTCATTCAATCCAAAACATTGTCATTGGCCTTCTAATTTTAATTTGGTTTAATTTTTGTTCTGAATTTTATGACAGTGACAGATTGTAACCTTTGGATAAATGTTCTTACTTTTTTGCATGCTTTTAGTGCTATGTCAAAGGAATATAAATCCTGGAAATGATACTTCTTTAAACTTTGCTGGAATTACAATATTGGACAAACTTTCTTTGCTGTGCTGCAAAATGCAGAATGCTGTAAGTAGTGACTCATCACAGCGGGTGCTTTCATCTGCAAAGTCACTCTGTACTCTCAGCACTGCACCCTGCAGGGGTGAGAAAACCAGCTGGTTTGAGGTGACAAAAACCATGACTTCTGACACTTTCGTTGAAACTGTGATAAAAACACTGATTTTATTTGAGAAAATTTTGCTATAGGAGGCCTAGATTCTGTGCTATTCAGGAATTTAAAAAAACAATCTTTAGACAATCTAAATTTATTTTTTTCCAGAGGATGGATTCATGTCCTTGTAAATATTTAACTGAGAAACTAAGAAAAATACTGAGCTGTATTCAGGAGAAGGTAATGAGAGTGAAAGAATGCAAAACTTCAAATTAACTGTGCACTAAGCTCAAACCACAATTTTATTCCACTAATGACTGAAATGGGTAAAAGCAAAATGAAATGCTTGAATTAAAGCAGAATAGGAGATGGCCTTTACAATATTTAGCAGCTATAATATTCTTTTCTGACATGTCCCTTTCTATTAGATTATTTCAATGAAAAATATTAAAACTGTATTATGATTTCTATTCATGTCAATTATTTTTGACATTTCAGCATACATAAGAAAAGTTTTGTACATTTATAGTAAGTTAAGAGCATTGACAATGACAAACTAAGTTACCAGTGTCATCAATTCTTCTAAATCTTCTGCAGGGCTTTTGGTGGAAAGCTAATGAGGAATTAACATTTGCACTGTTATTGTTCCCATCCTGGCTCACGAGCTGCAGATGAACTAGGTGTACCTCTTTTCCAAAGTCCGTCAGTCACATGACTACATCCTTTGAATACTGAAATTCAAGGTGAACTGACAATCTGGCTTCCCAAGCTGGAAGGTCACCTTTATTTTACATGGTGCGCTACATGGCACTGGAAGCATCCACATGTGCCGAGCTGATGGATGTCTGCCCACTCCCCAGACAGTAAACCAGTTTTGCTAGGATACAGATGCAACTGAAGATGCATTGCATACCCATCACTGCAGGGGCACAAATTCCACCCTCCAGGAAGGCTTGGTTGCTTTACCACCAGGTGCCGGGTTGTACTTGATCATACTTCTCTTTGCATCAGAAAAACAGCATGGTAGAGTGAAAAATGCAAAAGACACTCTGGGACTTGACACAGCAGAGTAGATTTGTTGTGATGAGCTTCTAGAACACCTGTCAGTCCCCATGCTGGAGCCTGTGTAAACGTGAATCCCCAGCTCTGCATGCAGCATAGACAGCCAACCTCCAAGCAGACCTTGTTAACCCAGGGTTAACTCAGAGGCAAGCTCTTCAAGGGAAACAAGTCCAGACCACAGGGCTGAGCTTGTGCTGAAAGGCCATTGAAAAGCCAAAGGTGTACGTGCTGACCATCTCCACAGGGTGATGTTTGCACTCTGTTACGTGGTGCAGAGCAAGAGCTATGGTTTTAGACATGGTGTCTTTGCAGAGCCATGCTGTCAGCGGCCCGTGCAGTGCTTCAGAAGGGGTAGGCAGCCAGTGCTCAGCCAGGATTTTCATGCTCTTCCCATTCTCCTTTTAGATGTTTTGTGCACCTGCTTTCTTATCATATACGTGGCCTGTGTGCTCTTTCTCTGCCTTTTTATCATAAAACTATGGAGTGCTTATCCTTGATTTCCACTCATGGTTTCTTGGGATTACTATGTAATTGTAATTAATTGTCACTTCACGGCTTTGATTGCTGAATGAGATTTGGCCACAAGGAAAAGGATGAATAGTATCTTTTGAAGAACATAAGAAATGTTAATATTGGATCAGTCCCGTGAAGGTGGCAAGAGAAACTTCAGCCAGTTCTCAAAATGAACTGCAGTTTTCCCAGTTATTTCTTCCCAGCATTTATCTGTTGTTCAGCTTGGTTGAGCACTATACATTACAAGTTTCACATCTTCAATAATCGTTGACGTGACTGAAATGAGAGTCTTGTATTTCCTTTTCTTTTTGAGCTCCTAAAATGAAGAATAATGGACACTACCACTCTCCATATAGCCAAATAACAGTAAAGGTAAACAAGCACAAGCTGAGGTTAACGCCCCACTAGGTGAGTTATAAATCAAAGGTACTGACCCATTTGGATCATTAAAATCCCATAATCCTTTGTGTGAATGGAGAGCTTTAGAGCTATGATTCAAAGTTTATGTATTCCACAATGCTTCAGGGAATTTCTGACATTTTTCACAAAGATGACAAGTAATCAAGATGTCAGCTGGAAAGTATTTAAGGAACACTAACTTCTTCAACAAAAAAAACAAAATATCAACATTTGTAACTCTTTCTTTTACCATTTTCTATTCTGTGAGCAAATTGCAGGATTTTTTCTTTCCCATTATTAATTTTAGGAAAAAGACAAAGCTCTCAGCTGCTCTAGGTCATTTTCCAGCTACAATAACTCCAGCGATATCCCTAGTTTTTTTAACTCTTCCATGTCAAAACTTACATTGGGGGTTCTGATCTGCCACAAATGAATACTAAGTGAGTAGACTGCTGACCACCTCAAAATTTGTGAGCTTTGGAAGCAGAGTTGGTGGTAAGATAGCCAAGCTATTGCTGGCTACAAAAAGTCTGCTGACTATGTGTCTCAATAATTGCTGATGCTTACTTCTACCCTATAAATTCAAATGTGAATCTTCATTTCAACTAAAATATAAGAAATATGACAAAGTGACAATGACAGTTACATAAGATTTTACCAGGAGCAATTTAAATAATTGTTATATTTTAGAAAGATGCTATTCATAATCAGCTCTGACCTATTTTTGACTGTTTCTGAATGAATTTTCCCATTATATCTCTCTGACATATTATTCAAATAAACTCATTAAATGAAGTTATTTTTCATGGAACGAGAACATATTCTCACACTGTAAAATTCTGCCATTTTCTTCCATGAGAAATTCTGCCTTTGGGCTGTTACTGTGTAAAGCAGTGCTGTTCTCTTTGACCTGTTTATGAGCTTGTGATATCTGGCTTCTATCTGGTATGTATTACACTTTTAAAATAAAGGGAACCTGTCTGTTTAGTTGAGGTAAGTACCATGGGAGTATTGAAGTGCGCATATTATACAGAGTGATCTTCTTGTGGTTTTCTCTTGTGGTATTTTTACACTTGTTCTTGGATTATTGCAAATGCTGGTGTCAATTCTCTTTATGTTAAACATAAACTCAAATTATTATATATATCTTCAGTGAAAGAAGCCTGGCAATAATAGGAAGAACAAATTTAAGCAACTTGTATAAGATAAGTCCCGTTCTCCACAGAAGCTTTAGAAATCTTCCTGCAGGATACTTGGCCCTTAACTTCTTGCAGTTGAAGGCACACCTCATAAAACCAAAATCATAAGTAATTTGGCTTATGATAAATGAGAAAAATTATGACACATGAAGTTGAGGTCTTCATTATTCCCACTTACAAAAGATGCTATGAAGTTTTCACAAATAGAATAACATCTTCTCTTCTTCTAAATTTGTATTACAGTAGTAATACCAAAACATCCATATATATATATGTATGCAAACTTTGAGATTTCAGTGATTTAAGTTAGACAGTTCCCTTTCTATGAATCTGATCTGTCAGTTTAATTCACAGGTGTTGCATGCTGGCAACATAATCTTGCAAGCTAGGATACCCTTTGCTACGTGTTGGTGTTCCACATGCCAGATAAACATGGAGAATGGCATTTACACCATTTGACTTCAGATTTCTGCCTGTAGTTGACGTTAGGCTGCCTTTATGTGAACCTGGGGAAAATTAGCTCTTTTGGGGTACAGTTCTTCTGATGCACTTCTTCTGATTTACTTTAGCTGTCTACATGAAGATGAGATTAATACTGCAGAAGCTCATAGCATCACAAATGTAGATATATAAAATACAGGTATCTGTACAGAATCATAGCTTGATGAATTGTGCCAGGGCAAAATGAGTGCTGGAGACTCCTTGAGGTTGTGTGCGGGGCACGGTGGAGGCTCCCCAGGGCAGCAGGGCAGGGCCTGGCAGCCAGTGCCCATCCCACCATCCAGCCAGGAGCAGGGTAGCTGGGAGCACTGGTGCTGCCCCAGCCCTGGGCATCGGGCACCTCCCTGGGGACAGGGACAGGACAAGGCTGGACATGGGCCTGTGGGTGGGGTTCACATTCCACATCAATGGAGAACATGGTCTGACATGAATATTGCTGCACAGCATCTGCAGTAGAGCTCAGGAGGAGGAGAAGCAGGGGACCTTCAGCTTAAAAGCAGATCCCAAGCGGTTTCAAAATGCATGCAAATACTAGAGCCCTATTAATATTTTATTTTTCCAGAACAAATGTGGGGTTTGTGGTTAATTTATGGAATCTTCTTTATCCTTTCAACCTGAGGTTTCTCCCTGTTAAAGACTGCAAGACATTTAACAGCTGAGACACCTCCTGTGAAAACTGTTTGCAGCTGAAGTTAATTTCTGATGCATCTTGAATAGGCAGAGATTTTTGTTTAAGAGAATTTGTTATTTAATTAGCCTGTCACTACAAAAACCTAATAGGCAAGACTGAAATTTATTTAACAAAATGAATAATGATTAATGATATGTCTACAAAGTATTTTTTCTCCTGCAGGCTCTGGAAACACTTTGGAGACTGCTAGCCCAGTCTGAACTAGCAGTAGGACTTTTTTACATCACCATGTTTAAAAGCAATTGCAGCAGTCTTTCTTCACTAGCAAAGCTACAAATGAGATTGTTTTGTTTTTTAGAAAAGGAAAAAATACAACTTCTTCAGTTTTAACAGCAGGGAGGAATTAGACGTTCAGTAAACTGGAAATTTAGGAGCAGCAATGGGATTAATACTTTGAAAAGTATTACTGAGACATACTTACATTGTTAATAAGAATTCATGATGAGGAAGTTGAAAGTTTATTAAATATGTGAAATATAATCCTGGGACGCCATCCAATTCAGCTATGTACATGGAACTGTTGAACATGTGAAAATCTGTTTCTGTTTCCCTGCTTTTGACACCCAAACTGCTTTCTTGCCTCCAGCAGTTACAGAGTTTATTCCTCATATCCATCGTGCACTGACCTCTATTCTCACATTGTTGCACACACACCCCTTCTTGTTTGGAAAATCACCTAATATTCATGAAGATGTTATTCTGATACCCATGAGAAAAATAACAAAACAAAATAGATATTTTTTAATTTATTTTTTTTAACAGCTTTCTGGTCTCTGCAACAACAACATTTTTTGAAGCACTACCTAAAACTTTAGTAGTGCTAACAAAACACAATAGGAAGAGTACTGGAATAGTAACTTAATGCTAGTTACATCCTGGATTTACCTTTCCTCTCTTGTCCTGAATCAAGCATCTTTCATGTCTCTGCCCTCATTCTCCTGAGTACGTTGTCTGCAGAAGTCTTTCAAGTACTGTCCAAAAGAGGAAAAAAAAAAAACCCAAACCAAACTTGTTTTGAAATTGATTTATTGCAAAGCTCTAGGCCATTCATGGGTAAGTAATTTGTTGAATAAAGTTTGATCTCCTAATTTGCCTTTCATACAAAACAGAAATTTCTACAACCTTTTGGAATTTCCTGTGCTTATTCCCACAGTGAAGCTATATTTACTATTGATTATTTTTACAGAAACGCTTGGTTTATTTTCTTCAGACAATATTTATAACAGTACATAGGAGCCCAAGGGCTAGATCAAGTACAGCAAAGCAGCAGCTAGGCTTCCTCTACAGTGAACGATTTGCATCACAAAGACATTCAACTCCCCTCACCAAACACACGCAACACACAAACACACAGAGAACTGTCTAAAATTAGACAGTTTGGAAATATTGAGCATAAAGCTTGTCTAGGCAACCCCGAAACCTCAGTTCCTGGGTGAAGGCAAATGCATTTTTGCTCCTGAGATCCAAACCCTAGACTCTGTTCCTGACGTGAGTATTCTCGCACGAAGGGCTGGGACCTGCCTTTTTCTTTGCAAACAGACCCTCACCCCACAATAGCTTACAGGCTGGAGAAAACAAGACTTCCAAGGGACTCACAGCTACATCCAGCACATCCCAGGAGATTGCACTAACCAGGAGACCAGGCTTGATGCTGTTAAAGTTACGCCATGGTGCACTGATATCCAGCGAAGCTGAGTTAGCCGTACAAGGAGGTACTTGATCATGTATATGATTTTAATTCTGTTCTGATTAATATATGAAATTAATGCTTATGTGGCATCTATTTTAAAAATATCTTTTTATCGTTTTCACATGAGCATGTTATGCCTGATAGTGTTTGTTGCATTATCCTCCCTTTCAGGGAAAAAAAGAAAAAAATAGTGGGGTGATAATAAGAGGACTTTTTATGGAAGTAAATCTCTAGACAGCCCTGGACAGAGTACGGAGTCTATCTCCGTTAGGTGAGTGGGAGGAAAGGAGCGATGTAACACCTGTACTGAGCTAATTTGCATGTTTGACCCACTTCTATGAGCAGCATGTTTAATAGCCAACCTGCTTGCAGGAGAATTGTAGAGATGATGAATTAACAATGCCCTGTCAGCATTCTCTAATAATATTGTGCTAAATCCCTGCCCTAAATTCACACTGCATGGAGATAAATACTGCTGCCACCATCTTTTTTATTATATTTAATAATTATTCCGCCACTGTAAGTACAGATAAGTGAACAGGATTTAAACTCTCTCTCTCTTTTTTTTTTGTCTTCCAAATAGCTACTGAGAAGGAGACATTTTGATTTAAGGACTCTGAACTACTTAAATGTCAGTAATAAGGAAAACTATGTTTACCAGTTCTATGGTGGGTTAGTTGTTTGTTTGTTTGTTTTACAGTAAATTACATTGAAAAGAAGAATGCAAAGTGTTAAAGCTGATCTCTGTGTCCTTGTCTGTGTACGTGCGTGTGTTTGCCTGTGTGTACACGTGCTCTTTGGCAAAATAATTGTCAATTCGCTGGAGGGAGATGAAAAACAGAAAAATTCTCAGGAATAGAACTTTGAGTATTTTAAAAGCATCTCCTCTGCCCTACTGAAGTGATGCAAAATGGTCTTAAAGAGCTAAGGCTGAAAGTTGAACTATACAGACATCCACCAGCTCTGACATTCAGCTCTCAGAAGTTCCACCAAAGTGCAGAGAACCCTTTGTGCACGTTCAACTTGCTGGCTTGGAAAAACATAAATAATTATGCATAAAATGAAGGCAAGTTAAAGCCTGCAGCTTCCAATACTACTTCTATTGTATTTTCTGTGACTAAGTTACAGTAGATTGCAGCTGGAGAAAAATGTATAGAGACCTAGTGTAGGTGTCTATGAGTGCCTGTGTATATGTATATGTATACAAATATATGTCCAGTTTTTTAAAAATTCTGGGTTTTTAAAAAGGAACAAATCCTTTCTGGCTGGTAGCATTTTATTTCAAATTAGACATTTCATAACACCTTTAAATTTACTGAAAATTAAAAAAGCCATGCAGCATAACTGCCACTTTAACTGTTCTATTTGACCCTGCAACCTTGGAAGTTTATGGCTGCGCCTGAAAGTTACACTGGTAACTGTGTATGAGACTAGAAAGGGAGAAAATTGAAAGAACCTTCAACCTTCTGGGTTGTCTTTTATTATCCACCTGTGGGTTGTAATCCATAGCTGAGAAATATAAAACTTCAATGCTCATTATATGGTGATGAAGGCAGAAGCTCTAGGCACTGATCAGAGAAGCATACTACTAGATGGCATAGGCATTCAGTATGTATTTATATTTTGGGGTCTTAACACAGAAATATTTGTTACTCTGTGTAATTTTTCCTTTCCTTTTAGTGTTTGAAAGCTGACCTAAATAATATATTTTTTTTCTTTCCAAATTTTTCTCATTAATTTCTTTAGGTTTTACTTTATGGTTAGTTATATGACTCAGAAGATGTGTTTAATTCATGTTGAATTGCTCACCTTATCAGCCATCTGAGAGGTTCAGCAGGTTTCCTTGTTTGTTGTGAACAGGGCATATTTAGTTCCAGAACAAGGAAGCTATAAAAAAAAAAAAATTTAAAAAAATGCCATGACATGAAGACATCTCAATCCACTGTATTGGCTGATCCAGCCAGTAAAGAGTAACATCCGCTAAACTCAAAACATCATGGAAAATATTTCTGAACTGAAATCCTACACCTGGTCCAAGTTTTCCTTACAGGCAAGATCTTTAGTGGAACTCCAGTAATACTTTAACAGAAGTGTGGGCAGTTTTAAGGACTGGCACATGCTGGCCGGGGCTGGTGCTGCATCCTCGCTGACTGCTACACTCAGTGAAAGTGTATTATTGGATCTCTAATGTCCCCCAAAGCCCCCAGCCAAGGGCAAAAGGAAAGTTTCTCCTGCCTGCCCCTGTTGCTGCCTTTGAGAACCCACCACAGCCACATTACTGACTTTGCTGGGGCACAACCATGAGAACAGCCTGAGAGCAAGACTGTGGGATCATGGAGGGGAAAATCCTGCCCCAGAGCCCTGGGACACCCTGACCAAGAATCTGGGGTGACAGGCACCCCTCCACTATTGGGGGAAGGCAGGCTGCACGCCTGCAAACAGGAGGCTCTCAGCAGCATAAAGGGTAAGGCAACCAAAGCGTTCTGCAACAGCATGCATACGGCAAATTAGCGCAGAGCATCACCATTGTCTGATGAGGCTGTAAAGTATGAAAATCCTTTTCTGAGCTGTGAGTCACAAAACAATTTTGTTGGTGCAGCCATTCATCAGCCTCCACTCTCTAAAATTAGATGCTTGAGATCTAAATCAGCAGAACATTTTCTACATGTGCATGGAATTCAGGGAAAGCTTTAGATGCAAAATTTATTTATTCTTTTCCTTGTCTTTAAGACCATCATAATTTACTCAGCTTGTAAAAATCTTAGAACATCTTGGAAGACAATGGAAAAGTTCAGAAAAAAATATTCATTATTTTGAGAGCATTCAGTATCCAGACACTTGTAAACTTCTTTTAACAAAGAGCTTCCATATTTAATAACATCTTACTTTAAACATTTTAGACTTTTAGTATCCTGTATCACCATTAATGTCATCATTCAAAGTATGTTACATTTTAATCTATGTGTTCTTCCAGTGTTTTGAAGTAATTAAAAAGCACTATAATATTTACTCTGGAAAGTCCGAGATGTCCTCTTAATTTCTTTGTAAACAGAGGTAAACAGCTCTACTCTTTACCTGGCTCTAGAGCAATCTTCAGTAAAAAGAAAATAATAAAAAAACTCAACTTAAAAAAAACAAACAAACAAACAAAAAAAAAACAAAAACAAAACAAAACAAAAAAAACACAAGCTATCATACTCCCTCAATTTCATTTATTTGAATTTCATTTATGTAAATGCTTAATTCTCAGCCACTAGCATGTCCACCTGAAATATAGCTTCCTTGCTCTCTATTCACCCACATTGCCACTTTTCCTTGCTGGCCATTTAGAATCTTTAGAGATTCTTGGCTTTGGCAATCGTTGTCCAGAAAACCAAATTAGGAACATATAAGCAAGATAGATGCATATACTAAGAAATGCAGATTAAAGCAAGACAATTGCATTTACACTAGTGTATAGTAATATTTCTGATTGCCATTTTTGCTGATATTTATATCCACAATGATCTCTCCACATGACTCGTAGTTAACATACTGTCTTGATGCCGGCTGTCTTTTTATGCTGGTTTGAAGGTAACTTTTTAAGCTTTCCCAAGTGCACAGCTACCTATAAAAATGTCTATGAATTTTTTTACATTTATGATAAATTTGACTGCATTTTCAGAAAAGGGAGCTCATTTTTATTGCTGTTGGGTGAGCTAATTTTAAACATGGTCCTACTTCCTTCTAATAAAACTTTGTCTTTTGCTGCTTCTCCTTTCTGAGCCTCTTTTTGGATTTTCAGGCACAATAGAATGCGGATGTTTTTCACATTAATTTTTCATTTGAAAGAGGACATGAGAAAAAATAAAAAGGTATTTAAAATGTTTTTGTATTTAATATCTGTAGAAGACAGTCAACAAATTTGTAAATACATATATATAAATTTATAGCTTTCTCTTCTGAATGCCGC
Source organism: Aramus guarauna (assembly GCA_013400195.1). Lineage (NCBI taxonomy): Eukaryota > Metazoa > Chordata > Aves > Gruiformes > Aramidae > Aramus > Aramus guarauna. The sequence goes on along the minus strand of VXBL01005745.1, from coordinate 484,880 downwards.
AATTGGGAAAAGAATAGCAGAGTGCATGAAAAAATATTTTTCCTAAGGCTTAGGAATGGCTACAAACTTGAAAACATGCACAAACCAGGAAAAAAATGCCTGTAATGCTACCTAGACCACAGATTCAGCAAGGGTTTAGTCACAAAGATTGACAAGCTATTTGAGTTCTTGTCACTGCCAATGGATATCAAAACCCTGTTTAAAGTAGTTGCACTGAGATTTTCCCAGCTGTGCCTTCAGAGTTTCCCCTTGCTTTCTGTCTTCAAACTCACCTGCATTTTCAAAGGGATGGTTGAGCAATGCCCTGCTTCTGCATTGTAAGGCAGAACAGCAATGTACTGTGGTACAATACAGATTTACTGTAAGGCTTTATAAGATAATGGGGAACTTCTAATGAGCTCCATTTATCACTTTGAAGTGACAAATTCACCTACACCACAGGAAGATAAAATATTACACTCTTGATATAATATTAAAAAAAAAAAAAAAAGAAGAAAACTCAATTGGTCTTGAACTCTTGTCTCTAGCGGTAAGAATCAATTACACGTTCTATAGAGTCTAGAGTTTAAATGCAGACCCACAAAGAAATGCTCAGTTTAACTCCAACCGAGCTGGTATTTCTACACAGCACAATGTAGAGATGGTGTCTAGCACTCCTGGATATATCACGTAGGAACCAGCTTTGGGGTTTTTTTCTGCCAAAAGCTGCATACGCAGTATGTTAGAGATATACCTGTAAGCTTCTACATGTTTGGTGAGTTTGCTAAAAAACTGACAAATCAATGGCTTCACATTACCTCCAACAGCCTAGAGTCAATACCAGGGCTGACATTGTTCATTATCAGCAATATAGATCACACAAACTACACCTTCAGCAAATGTGAAGAAGATATCAAACGAGGGATGACACAAGAAAAGGCAGAGCTTAATCCAGAAGGACCTTTATAAATTTGAAGACTAAACCAATCAAAATTCTTGACATTCGACAAGGGGTGTGAACTTCTGTGTCTAAGGGTACAACAACCCCTTGCATGGGCACAGGCTGTGGGGCAGCTGGATGAGCAGCAGCCCTGCTGAAGGACCATAAGCTTGGAGAGTACAGTGGATGCCTAGTGAGAGATGAAGAAGCACTGCACCCTCACCACAATTATTGCAAGCCACATACATTGGGAAAACTGAGAAAAGTTATTATCCTTCTTTACTTGATATTGGTGAAACTGTACCTGCAGTACTGTGTCTTGTTTTGGGCCCCTGTGTCAAGAGGGGTGTGGAGAAGCTAAACAGTCCCAAGAGTACAAAGGTCCTTGACCTACAAGGAGAGGCTGAGAGAACTGAACTTGTTTAGTTTGACCAAGACAGGGTAAAGAAGTGATCTCCTAAAAAGCCGACAACTCTTTGAAGGAGAGCTACAAGGAAAAGAGAGCCAAACTCTCTTGCCAGACAACAAGGAGTGACAGGTACAAGCTGCAGCTTGGAAGGTTTTATTGGATTTAGGGAAACTCTTTTCTCCTACAGCAATAGTTCACCATTTGAAGAGGTAACCCAGACAGGTCATGGATCTCCATCCTCAGAAGTCTTCAAGACTCATCTGACAAAGCCCTGACAGACCTCTTCTGTCAGCAATAGTTTTGCTTTGAGCAGGAAGCTTGCCCAGATGGTCACCAAACCTCTCTTCCAATTAACTTATCTATGATTCTCTGGTCCTGTGTTAATATGATTATGTAGCTACCCAGTTTAAATTCTAAGCAGGTCTGGTACCACCACCCATTACTGAGATTCCCCCACACTACCATGGTTCATGCTTCCCAATTATTTTGTCTCATTATGAGCTAAGCATTGCCACACTAGGCTTTGTCTTGGGTCTGAACTTTTTGTCTGAAATTTTTCACCTAAAAGAGTTGTCTTTTTCAACAGAGAAACTCAGGTGAAAGTCACGCCTTTTCCCAAGTAAATTAAGAAATGCTGACAACAGTTTTTTTAAACTATCCATGTTTTGGAGCACAGATATGAAAATGACAGCAGGATGCATATTTTAAGAGGATTTCTTTTAAATATACCCAAATTTATCCAGACTAACTTTTCCCAAGCACACAAACCAGTCACAAAAGAGACTTGGTAAGCTAAAAATTCAGGTGGTATTACCTGTAACAGAACAAGTACCATCTCAAACCTGTAGAGAGCTAACAAGCAGTTGCAGCTCTGGGTCTGCTGTGGACAAGACTGGTCAGGATAAAGAGCCATTTTAGCTTTGTATACAGGCCATGTCTATATTAGCAAATAAGGCCCAAGCTTGGGGTTGATCCTTCTCTCACAATCATCCATGTGGTTTTTTGACTCATATCAGTTAACATTCTCCTATATAATGCTGGTGCTCTGAGCACCATTTCCAACACCCACTGTGAGATAGATTGCTCCAAGCCTGGCTCCTGAGATGAAGATATTAGCATGAAATCCACAAAGAAATAAAGTTTGGCATGGGGACATGCACTGAACAAGGCAAAAAAAAAAGCTGAAGAGCATGGGTATGCAGTTCACAAATGAGCTGTGCTGGTTTGTGTGGAAAAGAAGATGATAATATATGAGTATATAGCTAAGGAAGTGAAGCATAAACAGAAGGGACAGAACTATCACAGAAAACCTTCAAAGTGGTATCCCTATGTGAATTTGCAGTCTTAATTAAGTTTTTTTTTGTGTAGCAAACCTATTCCTTTTTCTTATTCTGGCCTGGTTTCCTTCTACTTCCCTGCTGCAGAGCTTTGGCATGAGAGGATACAAAATTCACAAGAGAAAGGCCCCCAGAAGCAGGAAATTAGTTTCAAAGAGTTAGACTCTATCCAGCACTATGAAGTCTTCTTAAAGACTGAAACAAGGAGAAGAGTCAGAGCATGCTTTCACGTTGCAGTCCTGTCCTGGACTGAGTTGGTTCCACTTATTTTTCCTATTTCCTGCATTAGCAGTGTCTTCCCTTCCTCCCACATTTGTATATGAATCAGGGTGTCATACATTGTTGATGCTGAAATCCATCTCAAGTTCAAGACTACCTTCTGTCCCTACCTCCTTACCAGCCTCTCTAGCTTTGGAAATATCAACATTGCAGTACATGGATCCCTCGTATATCAAAAAGCAAAAGGGTAAATTTAATGTTTAAAAACACACAGCCACTGGAAATTCTGCTCTTGGTCTCATTGAGACTGAGATGTCCTCCTGAATAAGTAAGACAGTCTGGCCTGTTAAGTCTAATAATCCTTTTCATAATTAATCCATTACAGTTCTCTAAAAGATAGTTTAAGTGGTCACAGAAATTCCAGTTCACTGCATCACACAGGCACTGCGAAGATAAAGTCTTACATGGATTCTGTAGAAGTGTTTTTAGTACTTGTTTATTAAACCAACATATCATTGATATTTACAAAGCATTTTCTTGGCAGAAATTGAGTCTAGGTTGCCATGAGACACATAAAGCAGGTTTCTGTCACGAACCATCCTTGGCCCTCTCTGCACACATTTAATCAGCAGAGGCACACAGATTTAGGCTGGCCTGGCTTATAGCCACATAACATTGGAGTAGGGCCCAGTGCTGGAACCCAAACTTTCTGACCGAAGTCAGCTTGAGTGAGAAATCATTAGTTTGTGACTCCTGGCAGACTAATTGCTGTGTATGGAGCTCCATAATAATTTGTCTATATTGATCCTGTCTATGCTGTGTGAATTTCTAATCTAATAGTTTGGGAATCCCTGTATTGCGCTCTATTTAGTTGTGGAGATGTGCTTGCTATTTGCTACAGAGCTTTTGCCGCGATGGTTGTTCTGCGTACTTTCAGGCAACAGAATTGGGGAGCAAGAATAAAGAGGGGGCCCAGGGACAATACCTCTGTGATCAGCCAGCTCTATCAAAGTTTCCAGGTAGCAGTACAAATAAGTACTTCAACTGCTTGTCTCAGTTTCGTGAGTTGTTTTCACTGAGTAGTAAATCTTCAATATCAGTGTGAAGTTTTGTAATATGTGTAAGAAACCTTTTCATATGATTACCTTATTAATACTTTATTGTATGAAATTGCCATTGACTTGGACAGCATCCGGGGTTGGCTGCATGGAAGACATTTGTAAATACTTATGTAAATTATTATATTTCCTTAATGAAGTGTAGTCAGGAAAAGTAATCACCACCATCATTTTATACCATTCTCCTCAGCACAACAGAGACAACTGTTCCTTCATCAAAGGAGAAATACTGAGTGTAAGAAGGAGATACAGGTACTTAAAACAGAAACAAAGCTGATAGTTAGGAGTGCTGTTGTGAAAGGGTCTCTAAGGAACTGTGAAAGCTTTAGAGACATGCTAAAAAAGTAGAAAGAATGAGGAGGCTTTCAACTACTCCCAGTGATTTCTAACACATGCCACGTAAAGACTGCACTCAACAATGAGAGATAGACAGTGATTTAGAGGCTAGATGTTTTTATGAATGAGCTTGATCATGTCACAGCAGTTGAAAATCCTGAATATAAAAAAGAGAGAAGAAGGGGGAGTACCTAGAAGAGACTGAGGGGAGGGAGGATGTTAAAATAGAGATTTGTATTGTCACAAGTTGTAGCAACATTGGAATAAAAAGCAGAAGCAGATTATTTGACCCTAAATGAAAGGCACATCAAGTGGGAAAGGAAGCAAAGTAATTCATGCAAGAAAAATTGCTAGCATTGTTGGGAATATGGTGAGGCAGGCATGTTAATCTATAGAGCATTTCTGCTTAATTTTCAAAGCAAAACCTACCTACCTACCTGTAATAATTTATCTAGATCTGTAGCATCACAGTCATACAATCATTCAGGCTGGAAGAGAACTCACAATGCCTCTACTGCAACCTACTGCTCAAAACAAGGGCTACACCAAGTTCAGACCAGGTTTCTGAGGGTTTTGGCCAGGCAGGTCTGTAACACCTGCAGACAGGGGTTATGAAATATCTCTGGGCAACCTGCTGCAATTTTTGTACTGACTTTTTTTCCTCCCACCATGCACCTTGTCAGAGACCCAAGGCCAGCTTCTCAGTAACTTCTATGCAGGTGTTGCAAGGCTGCTGTCAGGTTCCCCCAAAGCCATCTCTGCTCCAGGCTGCACAAGCCCAGCTCCCTCAGCCTCTCCTCTCAGGACAAGTGCTCCAGCCCCCTGAGCATGTTGGTGCCCTCCACTGAACCCACTCCAGTTTGTCCTGGACAGATTATACCAGAAGCTGTCTGACAAGTGCTGAATGAAGGAGCACAATCCCTTCTCCATTAGCACAGCCCAGGATGCTTTTGGCTGTCACTGGTGCTAGGGCTTACTGCTGGCGCAGGCTCAGCTCACTGCCCACAGACTTCGTGAGGATTTATTCTTTATTATACAGAGCAGTTCCCAGGATAATGTCCTGAGGTGCTTCACCTGCTTCAGGCATTCAGTTTGAGCACTACACATTGACCACTACTGCATGAGCTCGACAGCTCAACCAGTTTCTCACCTAGCTGGTAGCCTCCCAATCTAGATGGTGACATACGTTTTAGCACTTGAGTTGCAGACATGAGAATTGGTGTTTAATGCACCTGTCAGAGAGCATCTGATGAGCAAGGAGCAGAGCTCCTCTTGCTGATAACTCGTTGTGGTAAGTGTAAAAACATTACAGGGAGCTGTAGGCTTTGAGGCAAATGTGAATAAAGTAAGCCTCTTCACTGGTCCTAATGATTTCATGGGAGTCTTGATTGCCTGCAGAAGGCCATAAATTGACCCAAACCAAAGTACCTTAATCTTTTTAAGTAACTATCAGAAGCTGTCAATCACTGCAGTCCTTCAGTGGAGCTTCTTAGTCATAAAATAGTAAACAGCAAAATATATCTGTTCTTTTATAACTAGTTCCAGTATTTTTCATGTCAACACTGAAATGCAAATGAATGCAAATGTTATTGCAAGTTCTGTTACATTTGAAAACTAAATGAATATACCATGGATGGCATTGCACATCATGGGAACCACTCTAACTGAACAGGCTGTTAGGGGAAATGTTACTTCATGCAATCAAGATGCTCTGTTGCTGAGCTCTGCCCGAAAATACAACTGCATCTGTCAAGTGGAGCTGAGAGAAAGTCCCTGAAGCCAGCGCAGCCATTTTCTTCCTTCAAACCTTTCCCATTACAGCTGAAATTTCACTACATCACTTAAATGAAAGAGGAGGAAAAAAAATCTCTGGTGTTATATACACAGTCTTAGACCACTACTTCATAATTGACTTCACGTGATATTAGTACGACCTTTAAGGTGTCAAACCCTACATTACACTGCTTATCCATAGATTTTATGGGAGCAGAAACATCATAAATACAGCACTGGTTTAAATCTATCTCAGATTGACTTCTGCTGATATTACTATAGGTAGATCAGGCATTGTAGGCTGGCTAGGAGTTTGGTACCTATAGTATTTTGCACATCTCTTTCTTTAACATTTAGATGTGTTTGTCTAAGTGAAAAAGCATAAAATATAGCAAAATATTCCCTTTTTTTTCCTTGTCAACCTCAATATTTGAAAATACAAAATGAGGAGAACTTTGGTGAATATTAACTTCTGCATATGAAGTTAATATTCACCAAAACTGAGTCGCCCAGTATACCAGTCACTAAGCCAGTCCAAGGATGTAAAGTACTTCAGAAAGCAAGTAGAGTTTCCCAGCCCCTTGTCAAGTTGTAGGAATTTATAATATCACTTTGAATTAGTGTATTTGGTGTTTTTACAAATAATTTTTAGGATCACAGCTTATTTATGTGGTGTTTTATATTAGTTGTAAACATGTATTTGAAAGAAAATTATTCCAATGTGGCTCCATCCTGAGGACTTTGGCATGCAGAAAGTGCAATGGTGGGTTTTGGTGAAAAACTTGTGAAAATTTAAACTCTGTATAAAAAAAAATTTAAAAATCAAAGTTTAAATTGTGTTAGTGAATTAAGGGACATAAATATGAATTGCTTCAAATAATTTTTATTCTAAAAATATAAGCCTCTGAATACTCTTTATTTGCACTTAATTTGAATACCTCCACAGTGCTGGCTGATTTATTCAGTCTTTCTTAGCTCTTCAGAGTTGCAGAAATAATTGTTGAGGACTTGTACCTGCTCATTCTAATACATTAAAAATAAAAATTATGATATTTGACCTTGAGAAGATGGGATTTTCATATTTAGAATTGAATTTCACTTCTATCCAACCTCATTAGTTACACTTCTGGAAAGACTTGTGTTTTGTTTCATAATGTAAGTCATGAGTCTGGGAGCTCTACTAAACCAATATAATATAATTTTTTTAATATAATTCAGATAAAAATAAAAATATACATCATATAAATACACATTAAGAAGAGAAAACCCATGATAAGATATAAATAACAGTGAAATTAATGAATGGAAAATTCAACAGAATTTCACTTTTGCCTCAAAATTCTAATGTAGTGCTATTCTGGACAAATATATTTAGACTAACTGCGTATTGTCCAATTTAATTTCAACACTCATACTTCTGTTATGGCTAAAAATATAGAGAACAGATCAATGTTATACTATGAAGTAGATAAGGTATCTTATCAGAGGTAGGAACTATTTAAATTAACTAGCCTTTTATCTGTGCTACAAATTTTTGTCTTAATTAATGATCTGCTAAAAATACTACATAGTTCTTTTATGGTAATGATGCTAATTTGTATTCAAGTGTCCTTCTGTAGTAGCAGATATTCTTTGCTTTTTCCAGCAGTTGTAGGAAAGCATACAAATGAAAACACTGTGACTTTATCTGAACATATGGGAGAAATGACATAGCTGCATTTCTCAGGACCATATTTGATGTGCTGGAAATTACATTATACTTGATTTATTAGTTGCATTAAGTAAGTGCCCATTAAAAGGTCAGATCCCCAAATGCAGTAGTTTGACATTGAGGACGATGCGGCTAGGTTGACCTACCTTAGCTATGGATCTGGTCCATGGTTCAGAAGACAGAATACTCCAGGTACTTCAATTTCTTCAAGGTTATGAGTGAAACTCAAATTCATCTTTAAAAGACAAAAATCATTTGGAAGAGAAATGGCTAAGTAGAAAGAGGGAGGGGAAATTTAAACAGCGAGCCAGATGTGTACAAGCATTAGCAACTTAATAATGCAGACATGTACTCAATGGGATTTTAAAAGCATCAAGAACCAAGAATTCAGTGTTCAAAACTATCTAAGTGCCTATCCATATCATGAGTTATTTCCTTATTTAGAATTTTAGATAAACCATATATAACTGAACCAGTTGCTTTCATCAATGTATTGAACCTTAGAAGGGTATTGCAGTGATCAAGCTACTGTAAAAATGTGACAGGGAAAAAAATTATAGCAAAGTTAAAGCAGACACGCAAACTGGTAAAATAATGGTACCACATCAGCAACACAATCAGGAAGAAGAAACTGATGAGAGTTTTCTTTCCTTTTCAGTGGTCATTTGAAGTAATGCTTTTGTTGTTGTTGGCTTGTTGGGTTTTTTAAATATCTTATTGTGTGTTAGATATTGTACATAGATCTAAGACAATTAACAGAAACCTGACTGTAAATTCAGGAGCAGAAAAGACAAATCAATTATTTCTTAGAAATGGCTTATGACTAGCTCATGTTTACCATGACACTTTTTTATTGACATGAACACTTGATCAATGATAAAAACTTTTGTCAAATAACTTCAAGGACATATCAGAACTGACAATTTCTGCTACCAACTTTTCATCTTAGTGATCTTCTGATGATGCAACCTACTGCTATTCCACTGCCTGACTGGAAGTGGCATATTTTATGTTCACTGTTCAGCTCTGCCCTGGAAAACACTGCAGGGAAGGAGTGGGCTGTAAGAGACAGCAGCTAGGCTCAGAAAACAAAAAGCTGCGGGCAGAAAACACAACTGACCTCTCAGTTTTTAAATTAGAGGCTTGATAAAAGCTCCTGGCAGGTGCCTCCAGGGTTTCTCCCTCTTCTTGGCACCCAGCCTGCCTGTCCCCTGGCCGGCAGGGCACTCCAGGGACGGCTGGCTGTCCAGGCATCAAAGACAAGACCAAATCCTGCCCTCTTCAGTGAAAGTGCTCACAGGCTGACCACAGCTCACCACTCCAACCTCTTCTTTCAGTCCTGCACCTTTTGCAGACCTTCCTCGCATTGCCTGGTCACGCAACTCAGCTTGACACCATGTTGTCATTTGGTGCTTTTACTCAGGGCATCAGTGTTAGCTTCTCACTGCTTGTTGGTCATACTGCCAAACTCCTACTTACGCTATCTGGTTTCAGGCCATCATATCACTGTCCATATGTGAAAGACTAGAGCCAGAGGATGCACACGCATTGCCATCCTTCTCAAAGCAGTGCACAGAAGTACAGTTAGACTTTGCTTCTGGTTCCCTGGGTCTGTGAAGGCAAATATGGGTCAGGATCAGAGACACACGTGATCCTGCAACTGCCCCTGTGCTGCTGCTCCCAGCATCACCCAGAAGACTAAGAGCAGGATTTTTCCCTGAGCAAATAATTTAAGAGCTGTGATTGACAATTCATAGAAAAGTAGGGAAAAAAATTACCTCAACAGGTATAAGCTGATGATAAATGATTCAAATGGTATTTTACCAGAGTATTGACTCTAATGTGAAGTTGCTTATACAGTCAGTGTTTTCTCTTTCTCTGCGTCTCTTCCCTCATCTCTCCTTTTTGCATATTACTTCCTTGGCTTAGGAAGCAGTCTGTGTTGCACAGCAGGGCTAGTGACTCCGTGGGGTGGGTTGGAGTGTACAATAATGTGGAAGAGCTTACCAAAATGGGCTGCAGGGTAGTCTAGGAGGCCCAAGAGACAGCTGCTGCTTCTAAAGATATGATTAGCAGATATTGTGCTATGAGCACTACAGTGCAGCAAAAGCTTGCTTTTTTTTTTTCTAGAAGCCTGACACTAAGAGGAGAAGGTAAGCAAGTCTGGGCCTCCTTTCTAAAAAACAAAAGGATCAGTCAGAGGTGTACAAGAAAATCGCTTAGAGACTTTCTCAATCCGATAACTTCAGAAATCTTGCTACACTAGAAATTATTTGCATTTGAAACATAGTAGGAAATGAAAAGCCAGAACAGGTTTTGTGGTGTGGCTGAAGACCCACCCCTTGCACATTTGTTCCTGGCCAGACCAGCCAGCTCCTTGCTCCGTGCACTCTGCAGAAACCTTCTTAAGCACTTGTCAGACAAATGACTGCCAAACACAGGTCCAGAAAGTGGAGCTGCAGGCTCCATTTGACAGCAGGGTACCCAAAGCTTCATTGTGCAAATGGGAGCTGAAGCTTCCTTCACTGCTGTGATACCAGTTAGCCTGCAAGAAAGAAAAGTTATATACTTGCACAGTGAGATGGGGAAAGGATGTCTGGATCAGGCACATATATCTGGATAAGAGGAGAACTTTCTGAATTTTTCTCAGTGCTAGTATTCCACTGAAGTAAACGTGTTATCTTTTGTATCAAAGGAGCGCACGAGACTTGCACAAAACTCAGTTATTATCTGCTTATAGTAGTATGTTCTGATGCTGAACAAAATCCAGACTAAAAAGCCAAGGAGTGCTCTTTGGCTATTCCATGTTCAGTCATTTAGATTTAATTTTTGCAGAGTTGAGCAATATCACCTGCTTTTTCCAAGGTAAATTAATTTATCTATTTGCTTAATTTTCATTGCTGCCTTTACCCTACAATTGTTGTGCTCAGTGGACTTGATCCTACATTGGTGTGTGTTGACATAACTCCAGCTATTTTCAAGAAAAGTAGTTTTTCATGTTCATGTGATAAATATTTGTGTACAAGGCAGAAATCTGGGGCTTTCTTAGCACTCTCAGCAGAAACCCTAAGCAGTGGATTGGCACAGAAATCTCATTCTGCTCGTTCTGCATTTGTGCAAAGTGGTGCATCCCCTTTGGGAACTGGAGGAGGTTGCTGCTCAGGGTGAGAAGCTTCCACAGGGAGACTGGACGACCCATGGCAGCTGGAGAACCAGCTTTGGGGGTTGTACAAGGGCTTGTGGCCCGGGCCACTTGCAGGAGTCATTCAGACTGCTCTCAGTGGTGGTGCGGGGACCCTCTCTCACATTTTACAGATAAAAAGGGTGGTTTCTGCTGCCGGCAGGAGAAGGAGCAGCAGTTAGCTAACAAATTGATTTCCAGGACGCTGCTTACCTGACCGTCTGAGTTACTACTGAGACAAAGGAGAAGCGGAGGAGGAAGGTGTAGGCTGTAGGGCTTTTTCCTGCAGCACACCATAAGCATCAGCATTTGCCAGCTGAAAAGAGACAAGCAAAGCAGTTTAACTCCCAAACAGGTAGCACAGACAATATGCAATAAAATCCCGAACTGCCCCCACGCCTGTGAGATGAGGAGGACGGTGCCACAGGGGAAAGGGCAGGGACAGGACAGCACTCTGTCCTCCTCCACTCCGACCATCCTCCTGGGGTCCCTCCTGTCCCTGAGGCCAGCTATAGCTTGCAGTGTGCGGCTATCTCAGCGAGACACTCGTTTCTCTTCCGCAGATGATGTTTATCTTTCAGCTTGAAGCAAAGCATCATAAGGGGACGTCCTTTGAGACTTCTCTGGAATAAGAATTTTTTGTGCCATGTGCATTGAACTTGATTTTTACCAATGCTCTGTATTTGCCCTACCTAGAGAAAATTAATTCACATTGATGCCCAGTGAAGGAAGAAGTCAGTATAAAACAAAGAAGTCTGGAAATATTTGGGATTTTCTCTTAGAAAAAAATAAAAATTGAAATCTTCTTAGCTTGCTCTGTCCCAGGCAGAGCAAACAAAACAAAACAACAAAAAAAAGAGAATTATCATTCTCAGCAAATATATTCCAGAGACCTTTCTAAACCTCCCTATGGCCTAGCATATGCTACAATACACCGATATATTAGTATTACATCAAAGAATTCAACATATTTTTCATTATTTCTTTTTTTTTAACAATCCTATGCTCACATATAAACAACACAAAAGTTGCAACATGTTTACAGGACCCCTCACAACAATTCGTGGATTAATCCTGTACACAGTGACCTGTATGTCAGTCATAGCTAGACAGTTTTAAATCAGCGGCCAGGGAGCAATGCATAGTTGATGCTACAGCACCATCTACAGTAAGGACCGAGATATCTTGTAGTAACGCTTGTATTTTATCAGGTGTTAAATCTCACAGTAGGCTGGAATTTACATTTGTCTGTGGATTTGTTATGTTATTGACAATAACCCTCATTTACAATACTGAAACTGCTGACTTTCTGATTAATGGAAGCGTTCTTGTCTGTTCTTTTTCTAAGGTTGCTTCCCTTGTTTGTATTTTATAGGCTAACTTCTGTACTTTTTAATTTTACAGTACTGTAGTCTGTGGTAAATCTTTCTAAGTGTATAAAAATGTAGGAAGTATTTAGATTATATCGGATGTTACAAATAAAACAGACATCTGCAACTTAAATCCCAAGTCGTGTGACACGTGTTCTGGTTCACACACGGGTCTCCCCATGCCCTCCCTTTATCACAACAGGTAGGTATTTGCTGCCAGAGAAATTAGCCGCCCCGCTGTGCCTGGATCCTGGTCAACTGGTAATCCACACATCAGATCAGACCCTGGGGTGCACGAGATAAAATGCCTTTTGGTTTTTTTTGTTTTTGTACTAGTACTAGCCCTTTAATTCTACTCTGGAAAGAAAAAAACTGTTCCAAGTGGAAAAAAGCGTAGGAAAAGGGAGCAGGAAGTATGGCAAATCCCAGGGCAGGAGTTTATAAACATCTCCCTTGTGTCCCACAGTAAAACACCTGCACCAAATTCTTCTGAACAGTTTCAGCAAATTATTTTTCTTCTGACCATTTAAATGATTCACCTCATACTTTCCCCTGTGACAGCGCAGGAGCTTGACCTAAGAAACAGGTGGAATTAGAATTACAATCGTGTTTAATTTAAGAAAGAACCTCTATGTATGGAAAGACTCTTGTAAGTTGGAATAATATCTCCTTGCAAGCAGACTTCACAGTTAGTAACTTTACCTCCTGAGTGTCAGAAAAGTATTGGCAGAGCTAACAAGCTGTAAGAGCTGTACCAGTGGCCTAATGTGGATTCATAAGTGGAATAATTCCTGAAGGTATGTGTAATGTAACACTCATCTCAAATGATAAAGCAGCTGCTCCACAGTTTGCTCCTTTTTCGCAATAACCTTAGTAGAAAGCCCGAGGGTTCATGAATTGAGAAGCCAGCTAACACTTCCTGTAAACCAGGCAGGGCAACAAAGACATCTAAAAATTCCCAAATTGTCTATAATTTATAATTTCAAGTGACTGGATGTGGCATTTATTTCATTTTTTCTGTTTTTTAACAAATGCTGAGTCAGTTTCAATACTTTTCTCGACCATAAAGTCTTCCCGAGAGTGCTATTTCATCTTTATATCTCTTCCAGATCTAAAGAAATGGTGGTCTTTTGTACGCTAAGAGTGAGAGGAGTTTATTATACACAGCCTATTCACTTAAAGACATAAAGTTTGAGACAATTAAAAAGCATTAGACTGTCTGATCTGATTTCCCCTGTCTGACACACCATTCATTTTTGTACGGTTGCCCTTGCGTTAGGTCCTATGATTTATGATAAATCCTATAATTTATGCTTAAACAAAGTTTGAGTAAGGTTTTCTGATCTTTTCATGGCTGAAAAGCAAATAAGAACAGCAAAGACCCTATGCGTGACTGGATAAAGCCACTTCTTCGTCCTAATCTCGGGATGGTGCTGCCCTTTCTGTTTTGCACTCTAGGGTTGCTGCCATATTCTTACACACAGTGCCTCTGGTTCTTCCCCTGTCTCTAAATGGGAGTGAGATGTCACTTTAGCTTTAATTCCATTTAATACCTCATTTGTAGCATGACTGCGCCTCCCTGGCTGGGAATTAGTCATGATTTGGAGACAGTGGGAGAGGAAGTATCCATCACTTTGTGGGCAGTCAGCTCCAGCTGTTAATGGCGCTGTGTCTCGGTTCGAATGTAAGTTCTCTGGCTTCAGGTTTCACTTGCTGCTTCTTGTTACCTTCCTCCGCTGCATGTTTTCTCCTCATGGGAATATTAAGGTTCTGTAAAAAAGTCATATTTCAGACTGTTTTTTTAATTAAATAAACTGGAGGTTTTAATACTTACCAAGTATTTTCTTTAGTCCTCAGCTGATTTTTTTTTACTCTTTTTGCACCTCTCTAAATTTTTCAACGTTTTTTAAACACTGGATGTACTGAGTATAGATAGAAAGTAACTTTGCTTTTGCTAATCACTGTTCTCCTATTAAATTTTAACCCAGGATCCCATCAGCTATTTTTGAAACAGTGGTATCTGTTGAATTACTTCTCCTCAAGACCTTTCTGAGATGCTTCTTTCCAGAACAGAATACTTTCTTCATCAGGAACAGAATACTTTCTTCATTGGGTTCTTTACCTTTAAAATCACGTCATAATTTTTAATGAAAAAATCATCATACAGTTTAATTGTAATAGACCTTTCTCCCTGCTCCACCAGCTATAAGTAGCCTGGGCTCATAATACCTCCAGAGAGGCATGAGACTTGTGGCTCTTACTGAATGTGGAACTCAGAGGAAACAGGTTGCTGAAAGTCTTAATTCTAGAATCTCTCTCAATATTCTCTGGATCCTGGCCCTGGACCAGATGCTTTCATGCCATAAAAAAATCTATCTGCGTGTCAATTTTTGTATCAGCTCTATAGGCTTGTGATCCTCATACTACACATACTACCCACTTGTATGACAAAATCAGCCCAGTTCCTTCTGAGGAGTCATGAGGTGGAGTCTGTGCATTGACTTCTGAGGGTTTTGAATCATGACTTGTAATTTGCAGCAAAATAAATTGAATTTCCCATATCATGCAAGAGTTTGCAACTGCTTTTCATCACTATTCATTGTTGCAATGACTAAGCACTACCAGCCATAAATATGAACAGCCCTTTAACACGTTCTTGTAATTCCAAAAGGCAATTTTTTTCCAGACTTTGAACACAACCTCCCAACACATGGCAAACCTGTATTCTTGTTTTGGTTTAGTAAATGTATGGAGTCGATGCACACATTTTGTTGTTTCAATATTTCTTCTTATCTGTTATAGCATCATCCATAATGCTTCTCACAGTTATGAAGTATTGTATTCAGTTGAGGAAGTTATTAATTTCATCAACCCCTCTCAGCCTTTCCCCGAAGAATGTGTTCACTAGCAGCCATATCATAGATTAGACCAGCATGACAGTTTTGGATACAGATAGCCAGTTCGTGATTCAATAGGCCTTTGGAAATGACATAAACATTAAGACATACACAAAAATAACATTTTCTAAGATTTAAGCCAAAATTGTCAACAAGAAAAACAAACAGCCATTGCTGAGAAGGAGAGTATCAGGTTTTTGGAATGATGCCAGCGGCCTTGGTGATGAAAAATATATGGGCAGCATAGCTGACATCTCAAAACAAGAAGATAATGTGGAGTAAGAAACCCTGGCAACATCCAGTCTGATTCTCTTTTGCCTTGTTTTTTTCTCCTAATGGTTTCATATTTTAGTTCAAAGATTAATGATTATTTTTATCACAAAAAATTCATTTTACTGACCAACATGCAAAAATAAATATGTGAAGACATCCTTCCAAGGAAAGGATTCAGACTTCCCTAACCAGGTAAGTTTTGGGGTTGGGGCAGGGGGCTAAGTGTACGTGTATGTGTTCAGGGCTTGTACAAAGGAATTGTTTACATTATAGTCATAGCCATGCACTTAGAGACAAAAATAATGCAAAACATTCCTTTTGAGTTTTCAGCAGTCTAATTTCAGATGCTAAATAATCAATTATGAGAACCTGAAATGAGTAGTGAAGAAATCTATTGATTCTTTTTTCAGAGGAGAAAGCCATATTCAGTTTGTTTTCTCTCAGATATTCATGTGATCATGTTGATTCTCTGTGCACGTGTCCTAAAGTCTTCCTTTCCTCAGTGGCTTCTCCACTATTGGCAAAACAGCAAGACTGATATGATGCAGAGAAGAGGTTTCAAAGAAAAATAAGCAGGGGTACTGCTGATAAGAGACTGAGGCAGGGGAAATGGAAGGAGTCTGTGAGCATCATGGAAAAAGCACTGAGTTCACAACAGCAGAGACCAGCTTCAGTTGTCCTACTGCTTTGGCGTACAGACTTACTAAGGTAGAAAAGCAAGTGAAGGGCAGCCTGCTAAATTTTGCTGAATTTATGACCCGTGACCTGCCCCTGCTCTCCTATGTGACCTGCTGGTTGCTGCTGCTCCATCCCATGACCAGTGTCTTGGGTTTCGCACCATGTGGAAGAAGGAACTTGGAGAGCTGTGAAGGGCTTTGTGCCCCCAGCTGATGAACGTCGTGATGTTAGTGCTGCGGCATATGATCTGATGCAATGTGTGCATTTCCCTATAAGGACTTTTTGTACTAAAAGCGGAGCTTTCTCACCTGTTAGTGTCACAGGAGGAAACACCGGCAACACCAGGCTAACACCAGGCTAATCTCAAATTATTAAGTGGTCCAAGCATGGGATGAGCTGTCTGAGAAAAAGCTTTGCCCAGGCACAAACACACACTCAGACACATACGGAGTCAGCAGTCAAGTGAGTCAGCACAGGCAGTGCTAGGGAAATGTGATGCTCACCCCAGCAGGCTCAGCGTCGGGCTATGGACAACAGTGCAGCTCCAACACAGCAGTCCCACCTCCAGCCCTCTGCTTCCACAATGACTTCCAAGTCCATTACAATGCTTCCTTCAATCTCTGTTACTGGGATGGGGGTTTACAGCCAGATGGTGGCACAAGCTGCTAGTCAGATAGGTCCGTGATGAAATTAAGGTATGCCCTTCCAGCAGTTTCAGGTATAGCTATATATACCTATAGAATTGAATTAAACAAAGAGTAAATAATCATTGTCTTTCAAGACAGTTATGAATAATAACTGTCTCATCCTAACTCATAATTACTCATCTTTACAATAAAGTATTACTTTGATATATTTGAAAATACATCACAGTTTTTTGGCTATAGTATTTTCTCTCATTAATCTGGATTTTCACAAAAACACCTCAGAGTTTCCTGCAGGGGCCCTAACTTCTGCTGAGCAACAGCATTGGAGGGACTGATTCATACCTTATTTTATACTGAAATTGTTTAGTTTTAGAAGACAGTCACTGGATATTTTTATGCCTTTCTTTTGCAAGATTAATGACCTATATACTCTCAGAAATCACTTCACCATGTAGGTACTTACAGACTTTGATTCAGTTACTTACTAGACTTAGATTAGAGATTGGTATCGGCTGTTTTAGCATTGCAATACATTGTATGTTCATGTCCAGTGTGTTATCCACCACAATCGGCTAATTCCCTTTCTGAGTCAGTGACATCCAGAACACATTCCCCATTCTCTAAGTAACATCCTTAGACTCTAGAATATAGCCTCTAATTTGCTGCATTAAAATACATATTATTCAAACAAGCTTAGCTGGCTGCCCAAGTTTTTTCTGGAAAACTTATTTCCTTTACTATTATTTTTAACTCTGGAAATTTTTTGTATTATATACAACTATGCCAGCAAGGTTTTATATTGGCAATAGTTTTCTTCAGGATAGTAAGAGGCCAATAACATATTCTTGAAGAATCCCGCTTGAAATGTACCTACCAGATAATGATTAAAAATTAACACTTATCTTTTCAAGATCTGTAAGATAATTATTTTAGTGTAGACTTGAAATTAGTGTTACACTTTTTATCCAAATACTACGCAATGCTACATCAACTGACTTCCAGTAGTCTAAACATATTCCATCAAACCCTTCATAAGTCAAACCTGTAATCATACAATGAAAATTTGTTTTAGCTGGGATGATCTAATAGCTATACAAAAATGTTGAGTGGTATTAATGAGTTTACAATCCTTTATCCCTTTCTGAAGCATCATGCATCAATAATTTCACGAGAACTGCATAAATATAGATAGAAAATATAGGAAGTGGAGGTTGCATCAAGATATGTCAGTTGTTTTCATTAATATTTTTTTACCTGCCTAATTTCATTAAAAGGCAATGTAAACAGGAAGGTATGATTTGGAGAAATATGGTTTAGAGGAACTGCAGATGACTGGAAGTGGAGAGTAGGGGTTATCCAGTCTGACCAAGTCAATATGAATTTGGGTTTTGCAAGGAGAGTCCTTTTTTGTTCCTGGAAATCTTGTCACAGCAAAATATTTGCTCAGTATTTGTCCAGGATTTCATTTTCTCTCAGCACAGCAGGAGCTCTGGTCATAATGTCTGTAGATCAGATACGCCCACTGTGAAACCTCAGACCATCATCACAGGATCAAAATGTCCAGTCTTACAGATCTGATCCTGATCTACTGAACACATGTTCATCAAAATGTCTGGATATGTTGGAGTTACTGCAGATTAAAAAAAATTATACAGTACATGAAGAGTATGTCTCATGCTTCTGGATGTGTTTGACTCTGATATGCTATACATAGCACACTCACACATACTTCTGGGCAGGAAATTTAAGCAGAACTTTGGACTTCTTGCCATCAGCCATGTGGTCTTAATATTCCTTTGTGGGCAGGAATTGTATAAAAATGCCAATTGTATACAGTCCAATGATTCTGGACAAAAGAACAGATCTTGAAAGCTGTGACCTGTCAATTCAAGAGAGCAGCCCTGAAGTTTTAATCTGCATCTGCAAATTACCAGACTCCCCATCCTCAGTGAACAGAAAAGTCACATTTTCATTTCCACATAAGAGAGATGCTAATGAAATATACTCATTATACAAAGGTAAAAAGCATACCACAGAGCCAATGTGACTAACTGAGGCACCTAATTTTGGTGCGAATGGATCTGAATATTGGGCACACAGCACCAGTGGGGAAACACAACCTTCTGACACATGTCTTCAACCTTCCCACAATGTCTTCTGAAGGGACATTGTTAAATTCTTTCTGCAGTCAGCAGAGAAAGAGCTATACCTTTGAAGGCTTCTGAAGAGGTAGAAAGTAATACACTAAGGTGCTTACCTCTCTATTCACTTAATTGAAAATGCCTACATTGACTGGCAACCCAAACAGATGGTCTGCTTTAAAGAATACAGCAAAGTGGTCAGCACAGGACAGGTGGGTGTGAAACTCTTCTCTTTTGGGGTCTCAGCTCACTCTTCCAAGGAAATGTCCTAACTGCTAGCTTTTGGGGTTGTTTTCACTCCTTTTATAGTTGTGGAGCTAAAAGTACAGGAGTGAAAAGCAGTGAGACATGCAAGGCAAAAAGAAGGAGGCCAACTCTCACCTGCAGGGTAAAGACTTGGACTTTTTGTTCCTGCTCTGTCACACTACCAGAAGTCTGTCATTTCAGGATGGGAGGAAACAAAAACAAAAACAAAACCAAAAAAAACAACCAACCAAACCAAACCAAAACAAAAAAACAACAACAACAAAAAAGTGTTTGTGGGTGAGAAAAGAAAGATTTTCAATTATTGATATTGAATAAGAAAAGGATCAATGCTGATATTGGCCCATGCTGTATAAGATATTTTTCTCCTCGGAAGATAAAATCATTGAAGTCCATGTAGCAGAGCAAGACACTGCTGCAGTGTTTGAAAGGTGCCTATCAGACACTGTGAAAGTTATTCTATTAATTTTATTCAATGTCTATTAGAAAGCTGGATGACTTTATTGAAAAAGTGAGATATCTTTCAATTAATTTATACTACTATTAGCAAAATCCTCTGGGGATTAGTCCTGAAACTGAGTTATATAAAGAAGTTCTCTAAAGGATACATATAAAAACTCAAGCAAATTTAGCATTTAATTACTGCTCTTAACATGATGTTTCAAGGAGGTGACATTTTATTGCTTGCTGTCACAGTGCAAGGCTTTGTGCTCGCTCTCAGCACAGGTGTAAATTTGGTGTAATACCTGATGAGTACAGAGTTGATAAAAGCCTCAGGTCACAGACACTCTTTTCTGATCTACATCTTTTAGATCACTTAATTTCCATATTTTGCACTTTTGATTCTATTTCTGTAATAAAAATTGGGGAAAATGAGTTTGTGACATAAGCACGAGGTCTGCAATCAGAACAAATTCCTAGGGAGCCTTCAGTGATGCCACACAGAGCATACATAAAAGCATAGTCTTGAATAAATACTTCAATACAACCAGCTTATTGCCAGTGCTACGTAGATTTAAGTCATTTCCTGGTTTATTTCATTTACAGAAGGCCTACAGCCTAAAATATTTCATATAATGCTGGTTGCTAAAAACCATATCCAGTTACTTTTCAGAAGCAGTGACATTACAGTTGATGTCTGATTGAACTAAACAAAACATCAAGCATATTATGAGTCTTTTTGCTGAACTTTTTCATTAGAAAATGGTGATTCATTCAAATTAAAATTCTGAAAAGGAACAACCAGCTCTAGTGAGACGTTCTCCTGGTGAGGAATCTCATGTCCAGAGCAGCACCTCTGTGCTAGGAAGCTTGATCCTGAAATAGCAGCTGGGACACTCGCTGGGTCTCTGGCCACAGGAGGTGAAAGACATGCTGTAATACAGTAGCACAAGGAAAACTGCTCAGTTCATGAGGTTTGAATCAAATTAGGATCAAAGCAGTTTATTGATTTGCTAGTGAAAGAAATTACTGGCAATCACTAATTCTGGATCATTATCAGCAATGCAACAGTAAAACCACAATACTGGACATGTACAATGTGTCAATAAGGACCTGTGAATTTCTGAACACTCTTTTTTAAAAATTCCAAAAAATTCTAATCTTGCCCCAACACATAAACACAGACACAAAGACACACACACGCGCACACACAGAGTGATGTGCACACACATGCCCTCTCCGTGGCCGTGCGGCATTACACATGCACCCCCTATCCTGAGACTGGGGTTTCCCCTATTTACATGCTATACATTTTCACTGCCCACTCGAGATGTGGGTGTTCCAGCTGTGTGTGGGCCTCTGCAGCTCCCCACAGCCCGCTGGGGTTGACGCCAGTGCAAAATAAACCCCACAGGGTCCCGCAGGCAGACAGAGGCATGGATCCCCACGCATGGCACATACCCCCTCCCTGGGTCCAGTGCAGGTGGCTCATGGTGGCCTGCAGGAAGGCTGCGACACAGCGGGGCAACTCCCGTTGGTGACACACCAGGCTTTGGCTTGTGTGCTTTTCTCTGTCTCCCAGGTAAAAAAAAACAAACCCAAAAACAAAACCAAGGAGTCTTTTACATTTTTTTTCAAGCTGATCCTCTTTATGATTCAAAAGTTCTGCGGAAAATGCCTGGTTACTGTTTAACCTGACTTGTGGTTATGATCATAGAATCATAGAATGGTTTGGGTTGGAAGGAACCTCAAAGATCATCCAGTTCCAGCCCCCTGCCATGGACAGGAACACCCTCCACTAGATAAGGTTGCCCAAAGCCCCATCCAACCTGGCCTTAAACACTTCCAGGAATGGAGCACCTACAACCTCTCTGGGCAACCTATTCCAGTGCCTCACCACTCGCACTGTGAAGAATATTTTCCTTATATCTAATCTAAATTTACCCTCTTTTAGTTTAAACCCATTCCCCCTTATCCTGTCACTACATGCCCTTGTAAACAGTCCCTCTCCGGCTTTTCTGTAGATCCCCTTCAGGTACTGGAAGGCTGCTGGAAGGTCTGCCTGGAGCCTTCTCTTCTGCAGGCTGAACAACCCCAACTCTCTCAGCCTGTCTTCATAGGAGAGGTGCTCCAGCCCTCTGATCATCTTCATGGCCCTCCTCTGGACTCTCTCCAACAGCTCCATGTCCTTCCTATGTTGTGGGCCCCAGAGCTGAACGCAGCTTCTTCCTCTGCAGCAGTACCAATCTGCAGGCGAAAACCCTTGCAGGCAGTTTGGGGTTATCCATTCACACGTCCAGTTTTCAAGCACTTGGGCTTGTTGGCTTTTGGATATTTAGGAGTTTGGGAGGCTTTTTATCATTCCCCAACTGCAATGAATGATTTAATCTGTTTGGATCCTTTAAGGACTTTAACAGATTGGTTGCATGTGGTAGTCAATTTTGAAAAGGAATTTGAAACTAGGAACTTGTGGTGGGTTGACCCTGGCTGGGGGCCACGTGCCCACCAGAGCTGCTCTATCACTCCCCTTGTTCACTATACAGGGGAGAAAAAGTATAACGAAAAGTTGTGTGGGTCGAGTTAAGGACAGGGAGAGATCACTCACTATCGTCACAAGCAAAACAGACTTAACTTAGAGAGGAAATTCATCTGATTTATTACCAAGCAAAACAGAGCAGAAGAATGAGAAATAAAATCAAATTTTAAACCACCTCCCCCCACCCATGCCATCTTCCCAGGCTCAGCTTCTCTCCCGGCTTCAAACCTCCTCCCCCCGCCAGTGGCACAGGGGAACGGGGAATGGGGGTTATGGTCAGTTCATCACACATTGTTCCTGCCACTTCTTCATCCTCAGGGGGAGGACTCCTCTCATCCTTCCCCTGCTCCAGCATGGAGTCCCTCTCACAGGAGACAGTCCTTCCCGAACTTCTCCAACGTGAATCCTTCCCACAGGCTACAGTTCTTTGCAAACTGCACCAGCGTGGGTCTCTCCCATGGGGTGCAGACCTTCAGGAGCAGACTGTGTCAGCATGGGTCCCCCACGGGGTCACAAGTCCTGCCAGCAAACCTGGTCTGATGTGGGCTTCTCTCTCCATGGGTGCACAGGTCCTGCCAGGAGCTTGCTCCAGTGCAGGCTTAGGACCACAGCCTCCTTCAGGTGCCTCCACGTGCTCCGGCGTGGGGTCCTCCACGGGCTGCAGGTGGAATCTCTACACCCCCTCATCCTTCCTCCATGGGCTGCAGGGGGACAGCCTGCTTCACCATGGTCTTCACCATGGGCTGCAGGGGGATTTCTGCTCCGGATCCTGGAGCACCTCCTCCCCCTCCTTCCGCACTGACCTTGGTGTCTGCAGAGTTTCTTACATCTTCTCACTCCTCTCTCCAGCTGCAAAAGCTCTCTAACTGGTTGTGTGTTTTTTTTCTTCTTCTTAAATATGTTATCACAGAGGCGCTGATTGGCTCGGCCTTGGCCAGCGGCGGGTCCATCCTGGAGCCATCTGGCATTGGCTCTATCAGACACAGGGGAAGCTTCTAGTAGCTTCTCACAGAAGCCACCCCTGTAGCCCCCCGCTACCAAAACCTTGCCATGTAAACCCAATGCAGTACTGAAATTTTGTATTCCTGAAATCAGACAGCTTAACAAAACTTGTTTTCAAAGATGTCCCAGAAGGGGAGAGAGAGAGATAAAGTGAAATCTGATTGCTGCCTAAAACAAAGTTAGAGGCAAGACAGAGCTAGACTTTTCTCAGGGGTGCTCAGCAAAGGGTGAAGAAGCAGCAGTTACAAGTTGCTGCTTGGGAAACTTCAAATGTTTATTTACATATAGAAATTCCCTGTAAAAGTGGTTAAGCACAGGTTGCCAGAGGTCTTAGAGTATCTCCATCACTGGAGATTTTCAAAAATTTACTGGACAAGGCCATGAGTAACCAGAACTAACTTGGAAAGCAATGTTGCTTAGAGAAGGAGGTTGGATTAGATGACCTTTGGTAATCCCTTCCAAGCTAAATAATTCCGTTATTCAGCACTTCTACCTTTCATGTACTTAGTGCCCTCCTAAGGATAAATGCCTGATTACTGAGAGCAAGTCTGCAGTCTAGTCTGACAATAAAAGCATTCATGAGGAACACTGCATCTAAAGTAGAAAACTACTTAGTGCACATGCACTAAATTGGCTGAGTTAGGGCAAATCCGTTCCCTTAAATTCTCTTAAATGCCAAACCAGGTGGGTGCCATTGATTTTAGGACCCTGAGAAATATAGAAAGGTGTGCTTAACACAGGAAAGGATGAGATACTAGAAAATGTGTGTATATCCATGGTAACTGCATCAATGTCAGGAAAGAGCTGTAATAACTGGACAGCCTGAATGTGAATGTTAATATCATTGTAACTGGACTAATAATATTGCTGGCTTTAGACTAATAAGAAAGTATTGACTCCATGTAGAAGGTGTGTTTCTTTAGCCCACTTTACTCACATAGGGTGCAGCCTGGTACCCCACCCTTGAGAAGTAGCTGCTGAAATTTGGATGTAACAATGGATGGAGAATGTACACAACAGAGGTGTAACAGAGGTGCATCAGCTGATCAGGGCAAACAGCTGATTTGTACTCAAGATTGTTTGGAAAAGTCTAAGACAATCTGGGCCACAGGAATAAAATTAACCATAGAGACCATCAAGCTCCAGTGTCCTTGATAACTAGCACAGGCATGTACCTCTCAAATCTACATTCTCCTCTTCCTTTGTGAATGCCTTAGACAGTAGTTGACAGAATAAGTACATCTTTAGCTCTGTTTGTTGAAAATTGTTAGGAAACCATGAATGTCAGGGCCATGAAAGCAGACTGACATCAAATACAAGGTCTTACACTGTCACATAGTGATCTGGATGCTTGCTTTGATGAGTAAGGACAGACTTGTGCACGCTTTCCCCAGATCAATTATGCATTCTTCACTGTATTCCCTTTGAGACTGAAACAAAAACCAGAAATAAACTGGAGAATAAACACCCTGCTTGAGGACCTCTAATCACCTCTCCCAGGCAAGTGCCCAAGCTGTTAGTCTGTTCTGCAAAAGTGGTGCGCTACTCTCCTTTCTCACATGATAGATACCATCTGTGGTTGCTTTGCTGTCAGTTGAACTCTGTGCTTACTGTGTGGCAAGTAGTGCACAAGGATCACACCTAAAAGGCCGCTCTTTCCCCAGGGTTTTAGTCAGCTCTTTGTCTCAGCTCTGAATCATAACATAGATGAGGCAGGAACTAAAAAGACTTCTTTGTATGTTTGCATGTTGGGGGAACTTTGCAGTGTTAAATGCAGATGCTAATTACAAGTATGTTCTGGAGTTTAGATTTTCCAGATTGCTCTTCTTGACTGTGGATCNAAAAAGAACAAAAAGGGGGGAAAAAAAAGTAAAAAAAAAAAGAAGGGATCTGTTGCCTAAGCAGGAAACTGTCTTGAGAAATTGTATCTGTAGGAACCAGAGCCAGAGGAAGCTTACACATATAAGGGTCATTGCTAATAACCAACAGCAGGAGCAGGAAAACTAGGAACTTGTCTCAGTAAAATCCTCTTTCTCACAGGAGTTAGGCTTGCTTTAGCTTATTTTCTTGCTTTGTTTGCAGTTTGTGCTGTAAAAGGTCCAGGTTCAACAGAAAAAGCTCAAAAGAGAATTATCCCTGAGTTTTCTTCCAGTTTTTTTGGCTACAGAGTAGTAGAAATTGTATAGTGCAAACATCCTCAAGCTAGTGTAAACCAAGAGCCTTTTCCTGATTTCTTGGCAACTCCTCTACTACTGTGTGCAATAGGGTGCCTCCTTGTATCTCCTTCTGCAGTAAGGGCCTGATCCCAAAAAAGTAACCAGTGTCTGGATATTAAGGTGTCAGAAGTGGTTGCTATGAATCCTGAATTGGTCACCTGATCATTCATTCATCGGGGACTTTCAAGTAATGGGGATGTTCCTAACCAAGGATCTCTGAAACCACAGACTGGAGACCTCCATGGCCAGGTAGGACGCCTAGGACCAGGTTAGGCTGCCTGAATCAGTTTATGAAAGCCTGGAGCCTGCTTTGTAAGCACTGAAGCATCCAAGTTAAAAGTGGCCAAGTGGGCACTGTAAATGACAGCTTTCTTTTTACCTTTGAGGAGTGTAGGTTTTCTGCAATGTTTTATTCCAGTGCAGGACAAGAAAAATATTTTATTTCACTTATGTAAAGTTAAAGGCATAATGTCTTCTTTAAAAGCTCAAATTTAGTTCTGCTAAAGTATGTTTTGAAGGTGTTTCATGCTGAGAGTATTCTGTTATACATGGACTCCTTTATTGTTACATGGATACCAGGACAGGGGATGGGAAAAATCACTGCTAGTAGTAAAACAGAATTTCCTTGTTCAACAGTACAAACCTCCTTCACTAGTATATATTTTAGAAGGTGTTTCATACTTTCCTATAAAGAAAACTTTCTTTTACTTTTTTATGAGCTACTAAATTGGTGTTATAGTAACAGATAAGACAATATGTTTTCACCTTTCTCTATAAAATAGGATCTCTGGAAATAAACAGGAAAACCTTTCTATTGTCTATTACTAACATTGACAATTATCCAAAAGTATTAGGAAATTCTGGAGTTAAATTTCCAATTCTTGTACTAAATCTTATGTATCATTTTTATACTGCAGCCTTTAATAACATAAGCGTACACTATTTTTTCCACAGGATACTACGTCATTCAGTGCACAGGATAGACTGCTAGGTCTGTAGTGAATGAAACCGTTGTCTGTACAAACCCTGCCTTATGTCTGATAGAGTTTGGGAGTTTTATATAGAAAACAAAAAAAATGGGGACATAAGGAGGAGAAAGGATGGTCTTGTTCATCAGTTCATTGAATACAGGCTGGATATATTTCAGCCTCTGCCAGATGTCCAGCTTCTCAGAAGAACCTAATTTCAATGTTTTCTCTTAAAACAAGAGTTAGAGAAAGCAGAATTGCTGGAAACGCTGTGCAAAGTGGTATTTAAATATGTACACATTTATAAACACATTAAAAATTTATAAATTTTAAATATCTTTATAAATCAAGAGCTTAAATCATGTTTGTAATCAGCTGCATAAGTGGTACATAGTTTATAGAGTTGATGTGTTAAGTACAAATCAGTAGATAAATCCATCCATTGCAATACCTTGTTATTTTTAATACAAATTACCTTCTATTAGACTAATGGTTTCATTTCTAATTTCAGCAACATTGACTATGTATTGGTTTTGGCTCTCCCTGTTGAGTACATAGGTGCTCCAGGAGGATTCACAGACATGACAATGCTTGTACATGCTGGGACACATTTCTTCCCCACAAGGTGGTGATATTGCTATGCCATATAGTATTTTTGCTTCTGAACAAACTGAAGCAGTTTTATTTCCAAAAGGAAGAAAATGTCATGCCATTTCATACAATAAGCAGTACAATTTAAGCTCATGATTATCTAGCTGAAAGATTAAATGGCTCCACCCTCTGCAACTTTTAGGATTAAAATGCCTTTTTGAAGATATCTTTACCTAGAATTGCCTAGACAGTAATTTCATCTTAAGAATCCAAGAACTGCAATGCAGACAAATCAGCTTCTTTATGTGGTTAGAGGTGCAGGACCTTTTCATTTAGAGAGATGACTGACACATTTCCGAGTGTACTCAGCAGCTCACATTGGGGCTTCAGGGAGCTGATGACCAATGTGCCCACATGTGGCAGAGAGGGTTGGTTAGACTGGGCTGTGGAACGCCAAATCTCTTTCTTTTATGTAATTGATTAAACTCCCATGTTTAATCAAAACTAAAGATTCAAAATTGCTAAATACCTGGATAAATCAACAGTGAAATAAGTTTCGAAGTGGTATCTCCTAGCTATGTGTCCTTACTAAAGACAGACTGACTGTTGTAGTGCTCCTGAAGTGCAAAGACAGAAGCTGGCAAGCTGAAACTGCTTCTCCCAGCCACACCAAGAAATGGAACAGAGAAGTCCATATATCACTGTGGTCATTAAGACAGTAAGTCTGTCCCATCCTACATTTATTTTGGAAAGAGAGAGAACTGAATAATTGTGAGCATCACAGCATGGCTGTCATTTCTTATGCACCAAGAAATATCTGTGCTGAAGCAGCTGTAACATTGTTAATTGGAAATATCTTTATACTTCAGATATAAAGGGTCATCTTTGACTGTAGTTGCTCTGTGCTTATCGGACAATGTTGCAGTTGGCTTTTTGTAGGTAGGATCAGTATACTGGTGTCATGCAGTACAACACATCAGGTCAAAAGTGGTGTCTGAAAACACAAATCTCATAGAATCATAGAAGATCCCGGATTAGAAGGGACCTTGAAAGATCTTCTGGTCCCACCTTTCAGAGGAAAGGGAGCCTTGATGAGATTATCTAACACCTTGTCCAATACCATTTTGAAAACCTCCAGTGATGGGTACTCTACCACATCCCTGGGGAGGTTGTTTCAGCATACAAAGCACTGTCACTAATATAAGAAAGTGATTACTAAGGGAAACATGCTTTATAGATGCAAAGATTGACTGCTTTATATCACTCCTCTTTTTCTTGCTATACAAGAACATTAAACCTGCTAAAAATTCATTGAAATGTTTGATTGTTCTGAAGCATCACCTTTCTCCTTTAATCAGAGCAATATCTAAAGTGAGAGAATATATCAGGTTTAAAGATTTTCACTTCGGTGAAAACATGGGAACAAAAAGTATCAGACTATGTACAGTAAAATTCCTTTCAAAATCTTCAACATAGCCCCAAACAGTCCTAATATACAGTAAATGAGTGCAACAAACTTTTGAAAGCCAATAGTAAACCAGCCAAAATCTGCCTTCAAAAACACACATGTAATTCACAGTGGGGAAATGATGATCTTAATTACTCTTTTACAACCTGGTTCTTTGGCCAGTGGCACATGTAATAGCAGAATTTAACATTCACGTAAACGGAAGCAGACTTTGGCACTGAGTGCTTTCTTCAGGAAGCTTGGTGGTCTGGGAACATTACAGATGTGTCTGCAATCATGTGAAAGAAATACACTTAAACTCAGCTCAGAGGAAGTATTTTTACTCCAAGCTACGAAATGGACTGATCATATCAGTAATTTCTGGGATAAAATTATCTAGTGTGAGGAGTGACTTGCTCTGAATAGCATTGCTTCAGATAGCAGCTTACAAATGTAGAAAATCAATTAAAAAATGCAGCATTAATTTAACTGCAGGCAACTAAGAGGAGACTCCCATCAAAACTGAGGATTCTGCCTTAATCTAAGAGGAGAAAAATGGAAACATTCTTTGTAAATAGGATGCTTTATATTAAAATCTTTGGCAACCGATTTGGTTTTGCTTTTCCCTTGAACCATATTAAGGAGAGGTTAGATGAGAAAATAATTAACATAGTATGTTCTTCTGAAGCTCTTTGCAATCACTACATAATTACCTTTTAAAGTATTTTCTCTGCAGAATTTTTTTTTTTCATTTTTTTGAATAAACAGTCTGGTTAAGAGATTTTATTTTGTAAATTGGGAGGAAAAGAGTACTTTAGTGAAGGAACAAGAAATTTCTTACTGAAAAAAGAAGTGAATGATAAACCATCGAACGTTGCTTCATTGTACTACAATCAATGTGTGATCATATTTATGGGGAGGGAGGAAAGGAAAGCAAGTGGGGAAAATAATTTGTCTAAATGATAGCTAAACAGCTAAACCATTTTTTTCATGGCCTTTGCTTCTGTGTTGGGAAGATCGTAGATTGCTGGCTGTACCACTTTAGCCTCTGAATCTGTGAATCTTATGATTTGTCTTTCTCCTTCTCTCTTTTTTTTAATAATATGTGACAGTGGGTTACTCATGTTGCCTGCCATGTACTCATGCCAAGTGCACTTTCGCATCAGGATGACGACAACATGCAAATTTCAGCTTTACAGTTTCTGTTAGCTGCCTGAGGATTTTTTCTGATATTTTCTTTTGGACATAAGTAGTGTGAAGAGCTGTCTGCCGAGAACTACTTGGTATTACTTATCTTTTTATTTCATACATGCAATGTTGAATTTCATGGTGCAGGAATTCACCTGCAGAAGCTCAGGACTCTTCCCCTTCCATGAGGCTTTCTAACGACTAAGCTACCGAGCCAGGCCACCCCTCTCAGGCTACTTCTTGCATTGTTTCCTTCATCTGGCAACCTCGACTGAAGCAATGGCAATACTTCCCATCCTACTTCAGTCTCACATCTGAGCTGTTCTTTGACAAGGAAGAATTTGAGGCCTATATTCCTCCTCTACCTGAAGCAGTAAATAAACCTAAGTGACCCTAAGTGACTCCCTCCCCTGGTAAGTGTTTTAATGAACAAAATAGTTACACAAAAGATGGGTATTTTACTCTACCTATATAAACATTTCCACAGCCTTCTGTTAAAAGAATTATACATTTTTTGCCAGTCGAGTGTAAGCACGGAACATATAATCACTGAGGTCTGGCACAAATTCCTAAACATACTAATGCTTGGAGAATGCAGAGAACCAGCTACAATTTTTGACATCAATGCTTGAGCATCATGGGAATCTAGTTCATAACATGACCTAAAAAGAGGTCTTAATTATTCTTAGATAATTAAGGTAACTGTAAAACATATTTTAATTAGTCAATATGCCTTCCTGGAGCCTTGACCCTGTGCTTAAATTCAAGGGAGTAGAAAAATTTCTGTCATAATCCATCTTTGGCAATTTCTGTTGGCTAGCCTTCTCCTCTCAGTGCATAGAGGTTTGGGACTACCATTTTGAATTATACAACCCTTTCCATACCCTGAGGACTGTAACTCTCAATTCTGGATTGCATTCCAGGGAAAAGTGCTTAAAATATAGTTGCTACACTGCCTTTTTTCAGGATCCCTAAATCCTCTTTTGGCTCTAACCTAACTTCCCATTGAAGATCTATCCTTTAATGTCTGTGAAGTCTAGGAAACGGAGCATTTCAGATTGTTTGATAAAAATGCAGGACTCAGAATAAGGTTGGACAAATACTTAGGACTGAATACACTGTGCACATTCTCTGCTTTTTCTTCCAGCTGAAGATTAATTAAATTAATGCAAAATTTTTGCAGTAAAACC
Organism: Aramus guarauna; assembly: GCA_013400195.1. Lineage (NCBI taxonomy): Eukaryota > Metazoa > Chordata > Aves > Gruiformes > Aramidae > Aramus > Aramus guarauna. Next base: position 454,028 of record VXBL01005745.1, on the reverse strand, counting down.
TGACACTGAGAACCACATGAGATAATTGCATGTACAGAGCTGAAATCAAGCCCATTTAAAGATTCCCTAAACTTCATGAGCCTTTTCATATTCACCCAGACCACTTTGAGGTTTTACACTGGAATTATGTCTAACTTGGGGTTTTGACATGATACCAAGTGAAATTCTGTTTCAATTTTTAGTTCCGTACAAAAGCCACCCCCCCACCCCCTCCAAAGGGACTGTATCCTTATTTGCTGTCAACCAGCATCTCTGCATTACTTTCAATAAGGCTGCATAAGTTTACAACAACTGAAGAGCTAATCCTAGTGAAGTAAAGCCATGTGGTGAATTGAACCAAAGAAAATGTTCAAATGAGTAAGGCCAGCTGTACAGCACAGGCAGACTCTGCAGATGGGCACTGTGCCAGGCTTCCCCATTAATTGCCTCCCTATGCTTCATTGAAGGAAGTTTGAAGGCAGTCCAAATCTCCTAAGCTCCCCAGCACCACCCCTCTGTTTCTACTCCAGCTGCGGCTTCCAGACACTGCTCTCACTGGCAACAAAAATGGGAATACACACGAGGAAGTTTTCTAAACGGTACTTTGCGTGAGCTGCAGAAACGGGGCTTAGTCATGGGTAACTCTAATTCCTAGAGCAGCAGTGTTGTAGGGGCTAATGATGAGGAGCCAAGTAGAGGAAATGAGGTAGGAGGAGAAGCTGGTGCTAGAGAAACAAGGGGGAAAAAAACATATGGGAAAGTTAGAGATCATCTGAGCTGGTTTCAAAGGAAGGGGGAAGAGGCAGCTCAGAAAGCATAAAGACTGTTGGAAAAGACTGAGGGGAAGAACAGGAAAGGGAAAGCCAAAAGGAAGTGTATGGGATAAGGTACGTGAGTGAGGAGATGTTTGCAAGGCAGTTCTGTGTCTGGAAAGGAAACTGAGTGGGGCAGTGTGGTAGAGGATTGAAGAGCTCTTTTAGGGCAAATAGTCAAGGAAGGTTGACTGGGCCAGGAGAGTGTGGAGGGAGTCAGCAGGAGACACCAGGGCTGAGGAGATTGGAGCTGAGAGCTGGAGTGGGAAGAAATTAGATTAGATAGAAGGCTCCGAAAGAAAAATATGGAGTGACTGAGCAAAAATCTGGAAACAGGATGTATGAGGGGAACAATTGACCAAGGAGCTGGGAGAGCAGAGACAAGTGACACGAGCATGGTGGTGGGGACATCAGCAAAAAGGTTTCTCCTGACATGTCTGTATCCAGTGAAGCACAGTCTCCCTTAAAACTGAAATACAAATCCTCATTTCTGAGCATCAACATTTCATGTGGCAGTATATAACTGTGAAAGACGGAGTTAATTTTATGCTGGAATGATCAAGAATAGTGTGCATTGGAATAGTTCTGCCCATTGGCTATCTGTGCTGTTCTGTATTAGCGTTCTGGCACTTTACTTCACTCCTTCAAAACTGCACTGCTGAAGCCTGCTGGCAAGCAGTCTCAATTCCCTCTCATGGCTATTGCGGAGATGATAGCAACTTATTACTGCTATCAATTAATCACTGAGTTCAAGTGGGGCTTGAAGAGGAAATGAGAACAGAGTGAAAGCCATGTTGTGGAACTGATGAATGAATGTGCATAGGCCAGAAGGGCTGTTTGGAAAGATTAAAACTTTTTTCTTTACTCCAAAGTAAAGAAAACACCACAAAACCAAAACCAAAACCAAAAATCCCAAACCAAACCCACTTCACGATTTAAAAAAAAAAATGAAGAAAATTTCATAGTTTTGCTGTCAGTAGGACCTCTGCCTTATGTCTTTCAGAACAGAGAAGACACACAATGAGTGAGACAGAGAGGAAGGGAAAGGACAATTCCTGGAAAAACACAGTTCTACCCTACGGGCTGTCACCACCTCCCTTTGCCATGCTGGGTAATCAAGCCTGCCAGCCAGGGCACGAAGTCCATATTTCCCATTCCCTGGTGCCTCGTTTGGAAAACTGAAACAAAGACTATTTCTGCTTGCCTTCTCACTTCAGCTATGTTCTCTGATGAAAAGCGTTCAGCTTCAGTACTTGTGCCTTCTATCCAAATACTCGAATTGGAAGGGCTGATGCTTTTAGCTAACACCCTCTCTGCTCCTTATAGTTACGACACTAGTTCTGTTACAGAGCTGAGCATACAATACGTATGATAAATACTCAGAAGATAGTTTACTGAATGCTTTGCCAAGTGTTATACATAATCAATAGTTAGTATGCCAGAGTTTCTTTTTCCTTTTTTAGTCTCCAGAAGACATATGATCCCTCCGTCCCCTGGCCCGTGGGAGCTGGCAGGAGGTCCCTGAGGAAGTGCCAGCTGATGGTTGCTAGAGCCTAGCACAGACTGGGACCGCTCCCTCCCTCTCCTCCCTGCCAAGTCCAAGTTGTCCTCCAAGCGTGGATGTTATAACTCTCTCTAAACGGGGAAGCCCTCAACTGGTGAGACAGAGTCCATTTTAGTTTTCTCTACCATGCCAAAGGAGAGTCCTGAAGCGTGAATGGAGTTTTACATTTTCTCCCAGATATTCACTAGCGCAACACTGACTGCAAACATCGTTCCGTTGCCTTCTGCCCTGATTAAGCCAGACTTTGGGCCAAACATTGCTGTCAGTTGCAATGACTTCATGCAATTCTGTTTTACTTCAGAGGAACAATAGTGTAAGTAAGTACTACAACTCTGTATTTATAACGGATTAAATTCCCGCTCCTTCTGTACCATTCTGTGTAACTACATTCTGCCTTGGTTCCTTTGAATCGCGCTTTTCCTTAGCTTATTTTTAAGTCTGACAATAGCAAAGATAGCTTGTGCCATCTATACTCTCCAGCTTTTATTTAGGTTGCTTTGGTGAGCTACCCTCCCACCCCTAATCTCCTGTTATAAAGTTAGGATCAGTGGGGGGCAGGAGGGGGGCCACAGTGCATGACATAGGGATTTTCCTTCTTTCAAGTAGTTGTATTTATCAGAGGCCATGCTCTTTATCCCAGAACGAAAAAACAGAGGTTTGAAAAGCATGTGGATGGCATGTACTGGATTTATTGCCAGTCTATAAATTCCCACAAAGGTTTGACTTTGTTTTTAATCACCAGCAATGAAACAGTTCACAGTACACTGCAAACACAGAGCCAGCTTTTTGTTTGAGACAGTTGGAGAGGAGGGGGGAAGAGAGGGAAAAGGCTCATGAGAAACATGAATGAGTAGGTTTTGCTGACTCTTCTAACTACAGGGCCTGACAAAGTGCCTATAAGCACATTTCCCATGCTGTTAATAGCAGAGCAGGAGCTTTGTTGTATGATAAGTGGGTATTTTGAAGCTTGTCAAATGTAGACAAGTGGGAGGAAATTGTAATTAACATCTCTAAAGAGCACCACTCTAAAAAGTTGATCTGTAGTATAAAATATATCTTAACTTTGACATGTATCTCATAAAAAATGCATTTGCTTAACTGGTTGTGTTTTCAAGTTACCCCTTTAATTTTTACCAACCTTTTACTATATACAATCTCCTAGTCTAGCTAATCCAAATCACAAACATCAATCACAAATACTATTTTTGGTTATTAAGTGCAACTGTCCATTTGTGGTATATTGCACAAATGCAATCTGATCATGTGAGGTTACATCATTGCAAATAATGTGAAAAAAAGAGAAAATGAGAATGTCTGCCACAGCGTTACCTGAAAAGAGTGAAATATTCCTTGATTATCTTTCACTTGCCTCTAGGGATATTTATTTCCTGAATCTGTTTCATTCAAAAATTAAAAAAAACCTGTTGTAGTAAAATGTCAAAAAAAGTTTTAGCAGACATAAGCATTAATCAGTTTCCTTTCTATTAAAAAGAATATATATTTTTTTAAAATACTAAACAGACAGACTAAAACCATGTTTTAAAAAGTATTTTAACATGTTCAAATTTCAGGAGACATAGAATTTCAGTCTCTGTGCAGGTATCATGATTGATGTTTTGCAAAAATAGCAATTTTTTTTAGTCATTGAATTGTTAAAATAACACAAGATCCAACACTCAGACTCTGGATTTTTTGTGTCCCTAGTTATACTGTTTTCAATTTCCTTCAGAATAGGCCATAAAGTTTCACTCAATTCAGATTTTCATTGTGACTTACTGTGCCATTTCTATTAGTAGTAAGTATTTTACAGGTTTACTCTTTTTGGTTGTACTTAGCTAAATCCACCACGATACTTTTATTTGAAGAAATTAACTTACTCTTTTTTTTGGAAAGGGAAGGTGCTACCTGTACTTCATCCCAATCATACCAACATCTTTTGGAAATTATTCAGTTAATCCATGGTGCATTTCTTATTGGAATTGTTGATAATTTCTAAACTGTATTCTTGCTCCCTATTTGCACACGACCTGGTAGATGTTTCTCTGCTGTTTTCGATGGAACAAAATTACAGAAACATACTAATACAATCTGGTGTCTGTAGTTGGAAACCAGATGATCTTCAAAAGAGACTGAGATTTCAATGCAAACTCAGGTTTATAATATACCCCCTGTAGTTGTATTCTGCAGTTCACACAGCATTTTCCCTACAAAAGAGCCACAAAAAAGCGTTATACATTTGCTCCATGACATTTTCCATGTGTTTCACTGTGTATTTCTCTATTCACTCCTCCCATTCCCTTCATCATATATCATCTGCCATGATACCTGCGTGATATGTGTAATTGGGCTCCTATACAGAAATCCAGTTGAATATTGCCCACAGAGACACACACATTTTAGAAATATTTTCCTTCTTACTTCAAAACTATAGATCCCAGTCCAGCGCCACTTCCTCTAAAACTTCAAAGCTCAATCCTGTTGAGTCTAATGAGTGAAGTCGCTTCCTAGCCATCTTCATCCATTTCCTCACCTCAGTTGCCTCTGCAAACAATCTCTCTATATGTTTAAATGTATGCTTATTCACACATGCTCTTTCATCTAAAGATCTCAGCTCTTCATCTTTTTCCATAGGTGCACTCTTTTTTGGGGGGCACCAAATCACAAAACTGCAAGCGACAGGAGGCAATCACCATCCAGGCTACTGCTCATAACTCAGTATATGTCTTTGGGGTAATTCCTTAATCCAAACTACAGCATTTTCTTCCAATTGTTCATGGCCTCCAACATGCCTTCTCTTGTTGTTCATAAAACATAGCTCTCCATATGACTTTTTTCACCAGTAAGGAAACAATAGCCTGTTTTTTTACTGTAGCCAGAGAAAAGGATATAGAGGGAGTCACAAATCTATCACTTAGAGCCTTTAAAATCAATAAGAAGAATGGTTACTGACCAGCTGTGAAGAGGTAAGGAAAACAGTGAGGGTAATGAGGTTACTGGAAGAAGCCAAGTGGAAAAAGGAAGGTAGAAGACTATACATAAGAATGGATAAGGACTTGAGAGACCAAGTATTGCCAGTGCATTAACTGAATCTTCACTACCCTTCAGCTCACCATCCTCACCCTGGTGCTGGTCCCTCCTTCTGCTGTCTCTGGCAGCCAGAACATTGCCAGCAGGGTGTGAGAGGGAAAGCATGAGGTGCAGCTGCAAAAACCAAAGCTCAAACCTCACATGGGAAGCTTTGAAGTAAAAGAAATTGGCCTGTTGGCAGAGCAGGCTCTGGGGCTGTTGTCATCACACTTGTGCAGTAGCTAAATGAGAAGAATTTCAATGCAGCTTTCCAAGATTTCAAAATGTGTTCTTCCTGGGCTGCAGTTAAATACACTCATGTTATATTCAAATAGGCTTCAACTACATGCATAGAAGCACAACGAATTCATGGCCTGAAACCACAGGTTTTGGGCAGTGTTAAAATGAGGAAAAAATAGATTCAAACCTTTTGTACTGGTTTAGGCTGAGTTAATTTTCTTCATAGTAGTTCGCATGGTGCTGTGTTTTGGATTTGTGACCAAAACAGCATTCAGGGGTGTTTTAGCTATTGCTAAACAGCGCTTACACAGCATCAAGACCTTCTCTGTTTCTCATACTGACCTGCCAGTGAGTAGGCTGGGGGTGCACACAGAGCTGGGACAGCTGACCCCAACTGACTAGAAGGATATCCCAGACCATGTGATGTGATGCTCAGCAATAAAAGCTGGGGGAAGAAGAAGGAAGAGAGGATGTTCAGAGTTATGTCATTTTTTGTCTTGCCAAGTCACCATTTTGTGTGATGGAGTCCTGCTTCCCTGGAGATGGTTGAACACTTGCTTACCGATGGGAAGCGGTAAATTAATTCCTTGTTTTGCTTCACTTGTGCATGCAGCTTTTGCTTTACCTATTACTGCAACACACCACACCACACAGCCAGCAGCACCAACCTGCGTGGTACAGTCGACACGCTGGAGGGAAGGGATGCAATCCAGAGGGACCTTGACAGGCTTGAGAGGTGGGCCTATGTGAACTTCAAGAAGTTCAAGAAGGCCAAGTGCAAGGTTCTGCACATGAGTTGGGGCAATCACAAGCACAACTACAGTCTGGGCAGAGAGTGGATTCAGAGTAGCCCTGAGGAGCAGGACTTGGGGATGTTGGTTGATGAGAAGCTCAACATGAGCTGGCAGTGTGTGCCTGCAGTCCAGAAAGCCAACCATGTCTTGGTCTACATCAAAAGAAGCATGACCAGCATGTTGAGGGAGGTGATTCTGCCCCTCTACTCTGCTCTTGTGAGAGTACTGCATTCAGCTCCTTCTTTATAAGAAAGACATGGACCTGTTGGAGCGAGACCAGGGGAGGGCCATGAAGATGACCAGGGGGCTGGAGCACCTCTGCTATGAAGACAGGCTGAGAAAGTTGGGGTTGTTCAGCCTGCAGAAAAGAAGGCTTTGGGGAGATCTAATTGCAGCCTTCCAGTACCTAAATGGGTCCTATAAGAAAGCTGGAGAGGGACTGTTTAGAAGGGTATGTAGTGATAGGACAAGAGGTGATAACTTGAAACTGAAAGAGGGCAGATTTGGATTAGATATAAGGAAAAAAATTCTTTACCATGAGGCTAGTGAGACACTGGAACAGGTTGCACAGAGAAGATGTCCCCTCCTTGGAAGTGTTAAAGGCCAGGTTGGATGGGGCTTTCTGCAATCTGGTCTTATGGAGGGTGTCCCTGCACATGGCAGGGGGTTGGAACTAGATGATCTTTAAGGTCCCTTCCAACCCAAACCATTTTATGTTTCTGTGATTAAACCATCTTTATCTCAACCCACAAGTTTTCTCACTTTTACCCTTCCAATTATTTCTCCCATCCTGCTGGTGGGGAATGAATGAGGGGCTGTGTGGGGCTAAACTGCCTACCAGGGTCAAAACACTACACCTTTCAGACAAGGCTTTTGTTATATGTGACTCCAGGAGACACAGTATGATCAGTCTGAGGAAAAATGCCTCATTAACAATAGTCAATGGCACAATCTTAAGTGCATTTAATTATTTCACTTCTGGATTTGTGTGGACTGATATCTCAACATGAATATTAGACACTAAGAATGACTGAACTTAGTAAAAGAGCACAAAATGTAAGAAGTACTGAAGGGGATGCTGAAAATCTAGGATCCCAAGAGATTTAAATTAAAAGCTAATGGCAACCTGCTTAGACAGAAACATGCTTTTTTTTAAATTGTGGGGTTTGTTCCCTAACCAGGAAAGGGCTTATATGCTGAGCTGCCCAGGGCTGCAATCACCTGAGGTTGGATTCCTCATTGGAAGCATCAAGTTCAGAGCACAGACTCAGGTACTCTTCTCCTTATACCATGAATACAGGGAGAATGAGAGACCTACACATGAAATTTCCAGAGGCCAGCACCGAGCCTGGGCTACCCAGGCAAGTTCTCATGGGGGTGGTTTTACAGAACGGCAGTTACCTGGCGCCTAATTCAGGACTACATTTAAGCTGCATGATGCGTGATGCATGATGCATGTCAGATTCACAGATAAGGATTATAGGCAAGAATCACATTAGCATTTCACTTCAAATCAGAACTACATTTTTGAAGTGGATCTCCCAGTCTTCCCCTTTACCATGCTTAGACCACCCAAACTGGACTGGTTTTGAATGAAACCAAGCAAGAAAGTGTGCTCCAACCACTAGGAGACATTCAGCCTATGGGACCAGATGGGGAGCAGTCTAAAATCTGCCCCAAATATGTGAAGTGTGGATATTAAGTGCCTGGCACTAACTGCCTCCATACAAACCTATTCTTAATATGTCACATAATATGTCACATTGCTAACATAGGCATAGCCACAGCTTCTAGCTACTTCTTATTCTGAAGTAATTCACTTTGGGTCCAGATGACTAGATCACTGTTTTCTCTCAAAATACACCAAATGCTATGCCATTCAGTCCTTGGAGTGCAATTAGAAACCCAAGCTGCAGACCCAGGTCATACCTGACTGGGGACATGCCCACATGACATGCCAGAGTCCTGGGAAGGTTGTCACACTGACTGTGGGAGTTCCACTACTGCAAAGGCTGTCAGATGTGGGATAAATAGTTGGGCATTCCTGAAGCTCAGAATAACAATCAGTCATCATCCAGAGACTAATGGAGCTTAAAAGGGCATGAAACCTGGCAATTGCATCCCGTCAAAACAAGCACAAGTCTGAGCGGCGAGTGAGACAAGTTATAACAGGTATCAAGCAGAGCTGTCTGGAGGTGCTCCATCTTTCTCATTTTCTCACTTCTCCCTATTTCTTTGGAGCCACATCATGGAGAAGCTGGAGGGAAACTGGAGAAATCTTTCAAAAACATCATCAAGCCCACATGTTCAGAAAAAATGCATTGTTTACACTAAACACATAATGCAGGAAACTGCTCTCAGACAAGATTTTACTCATCTGATTATGATTTGAAAGCAATAATTAGAAAAAACTGATCATAAAAATAAATGGTCACTGAAAACACATGCGTTTAGGTCTTTGATTGCAGAATAAATTAAGTACAAATGTAGCTTTTTCATATATCTGCCGAAGTCAGATATGTATGGTTATTTTATCCTATTTAGCAGGTTGCTTGTATGAGAAGTTTTTTATGAGGCTGAAATACTCATTGTGAGAGCTTTAAAGATTCTGTTACTGACACGGTTAAAATGAAAGGTTTTTTCCCTGCTTTTCTGTGCCTGCACAGATACTATAAATGCCAATTAAGCTTCCACATACATGCTGATGGCAAAATAGACCCTAAGGTCTATTACATCATTAGGTCTATTTACTTCTTTAAGTCTTCAACTGTTTGTAAAGTCTCGTCTCTGTGGCTTATGTGATAGATATATTTATTTAATTAAACTAAATTGTTTAAAAAGCCTCCAAATATTAGAATTTAATGGGCCATGTTCAAGAATAAACAGCTGAATTCAATTCACAGGTAATACAATGTGACTGCCAACTTTTAAAGAAATTTCCTTGATTCAACCATCAGGCAATTTTGAACAGCCTTGAACTCCATAGGTTCATGTTTGGATCATTCTCCTGTGATATAGTTCCCTTGGGATTTGGTCAGATGTCTTTAAATTACATATTTTCAAAAGTACTTAGGCACTAAAATCAGTTAAATCAATTTCCATGAAACCTAGGTGCTTTATCAATGTAGGACTTGGGTTCCTTTTTTTTCAGTTTCTGAAACGGTGTCCTGGTTTTGGCAGGGGTGAAGTTAATTTTCTTTCTAGTAGCCAGTATAGTGCTGTGTTTTGGATTTAGGATGAGAATAATGTTGATAAAACACTGATGTATTAGTTGTTGCCAAGCAGTCAAGGACTTTTCAGCTTCTCATACTGACCCGCTAACAAGAAGGTGGAGGATGCACAAGGAGTTGGGAGGGGACACAGCCAGGACAACTGACCCAAACTGACCAAAGATATATTCTATACCGTATGATGTCATGTTCTGTATGTAACTGGGGGGTGGGCAGCTCGGGGTCTTGCGGAACATCAGCTTTGGGTGGTGAGAAAGTGTGCTGTTCATCACTTGTTTTATTTATTATTATTATCATCATCATCTTCCTTTTCTGTCCTCTTAAACTGTATTTATCTCAACCCACTAGTTTTTGTTGGTTTTTTTTTCTTTTCCATTTTCAATTCTCTCCTTCATTCCACTGGGAGGGGGGGCAGTGAGCAAATGTCTGTGTGGTTGTTTTAGCTGCCTGCCGGGTTAAACCACGACAAACGGAAATTTCCAAACATCACCAGCTGTTCAAATGTCATTTTGAAGAATAAATTTTCACATCAGAAAGGGCAAACAAAACCAAGAGACTGCAGAGCTCAGGTAGACATGGGCGTAAGTAGTTTATGTTCTGCAGTTATTCCAAGCTGTCACCATCTTATTTGCAGAAAGACTCTGTGATTATCTTTAGACCTTAAAGAAGCAGAAAACACTGACATTTGGAGCTCACTGTCATTCTACAGGACATGTCACCCTCCCTCAGAAATATCATTTAACTCCTCTATATACAACTCTTATTTTTTACTGTCGAGTTCTACCTACATTACTAAATCACCAGTTACCATAAATGACTTAAAGCTGTGTAGCCAAGAGTAACTCTGTGACTGCGACTCTCTGCTTTTTCATAGTCTTTAACTACATTATTATTAGGATTCAAATATTAGGATTAGGATGGTATTCATAAGTCTCAGTCACGTTCTACAAAACATCACAGCAGTAGTCAATCCCTGCTTTAGCAGACCTGAGACTCTCAATAGGTATGAGAGACAAAAAAATAATGTTTTCCTGATATTACACATCTCCCAGCTGTAATACAGCTTGATGCTTCTGTTCTGAGCAATTATCACACACTGGAAAGCAGGAAATGCATGATAATTGCTCAGAGCAACTCTTTGCTGTTCAGGCAGTAAGTGGCAGCATTGCAATAGCCTTTGCTTCCGTATCTGCCTTGTTGTCTTTCAAGGCAGTTCTGCTTGTCTGCTCGAGCACATGAATCTCCTTCTGCCATTTCTATCTCCCTAAAATCTAATTTTACATTGCCTAATGATATACTACATTTAGTATAAATAATTTTATATGAAGTCAAATAATGACAAACAGAATTTTGCAGATTTGTGGTCTCTTTAGTGAACAGAGACTGTGTATATCAAAACCAATCCATTGACTTACATATTCTCAGTCAGGGAGTATCCTGGATCCTCATCGACATTTCTAAAATGTGTGTTCCTGAACAAATTAAAACAGGTATAAGGACAGCTAGAGTCTTCTCTTTCTGCTCCTGAAACAGAGGATGTAAATGGAATGCCTATAATGTAGGTCCTTATTCTTGAACTTTGTGTTTGATAGCCGCTAAAAAGTAAGCCTGCAAAATCAGCATCAGATCATTTCATGTTAATTGACTTGCCAGCGATACAGGATTGGATTTACCCTGTTTTAAAAGGGCTTTTTGGAACAACAGCTGTGATTTTTCCTGGCTCATAATCATCACCAGCCATAAGGAAACTGCAATCAGAATGGAGGAGACAGATCTGCTGATGAAGCACAAGCCTGCCTCATATCTCACTCCCTCTCGCAGACCCCTTTGTTGGCTCTGCAGCGCTAACACAAACAACGTACACCAAGAACTCGGTGTTGTCACTTGCGTGAGCATCTAGGCCTAAATATGAATCACACGCTATTCCAAGTGTGCTGAAGTCAGTGGCAATTTCCCAGTTGTGGGGTAGGACTAAAAAGTGGATCTGTTCAGCTAGAAAGGGATTTCCAGATAACCGCTTTTCTGGGTGGACCTGCAGTGATTAGTTTGCGTAGACTTCAGTTCTCAAGCTGGTTTCACACTGTCAGGCTGCTTGCATGCCGTGATGCTGGGTGTTACTTGTCAAATGTGACTTTCACTGGTGTGGCATTTACACTACTGGCCCTTGCAGAGGAATGAAAAGTGTGTGCTCTGTCTCTTGTGGAAGTGTGTCTTTATAAAGATCCATTTTCCTCATAAGAGCGTGGCAAACTGTGTAAGGCAGCCTTTCATTGAGAAACTCTGCCTGTTAGCTGTCACGGTTAAGAGGTGAACAAGAAGACTCATTTATTCAACAGGCCAAAAAGGAATATTTCCAGTGACAGAATCCTGGAAACACTTGCAAGAAAAAGAAAAAGCAAATGGCTTCATAATAACTTGCACCATGCCTATGTCAAAAAATCACTATTTTTACAACATTTCTGAGTCCTCATTTTGAGTAGTGTCGTATTAACTTGGGCCTGACTTGGTGCCTGGACTTTTTTGTCATGTTTAGGAAAACCAATCATAATAATATTTTAGTGGAAACTTTACAAATATTAGTTGAAATTATGGTACACTCTGTAGTCTGGCAAATTATTCACAGTTCTGTTTCAGTCATATGTATGTTTTTCTGCAACAAGCCACACCAAGTACAAACAGTTTTATTCATCATGGTTTTAATGTACTTTGGAATACTGAAACTAAAAGTGCTTTCTAAATGTAAACCATTACTTTTAATTATTACTATGGAATTTTTCCTTCATCATCTCCCTGACCTTTAAGGAACATTAATGAGAAAGTTTACTCGTTGTGAGTGTGAGCTGGTTTTAATGAATGTCTTTCACCGAGACTGTATGACTGCTAAGATGAAAACTCTCAAATGTTAATGCACTTGAGGTTTATAATGTCTAAAATTAATGTCATAGGACATAGGTCAGGGAAGTGAACTGGGAGTGCTTGTGCATAATAAACCATCTGTATGTTATTTTGCAGCAACAAAACAGGGTAAACTATGTCCCAGGACATGTCTACTGAGTTATAAAGTTATTGCAGGACTTCATCTAGCATTAATGAGGCCTCATTTGAACAGATAGGAAACTCTTGAAATCGGATATCACAGAACTAACTTGTGAGGGCTCAAGGGAACAAATTTTGAGAAAAGGCTAACTAGATTTGGCCTTTAATGATGCATAGGGAAAATGAAGGGAGGAACTTCTCACATTTCATGCTCCAGTGTTAGGCTACAGAAACTGCCTTGTGTGCCCTTGTGAAATAAAGAAGAAGGATTTTTGCAGGATTTTTTTTTTCTTTGTTTTCCTCTCCTTTCTTCTATGTTATTGTAGAGGTCAAGATTTGGGCTTACACATTCACACACAGAAGAGTGAAAAAAATCTTTAAGCTGGATGCGTATATTCACAGCTATAAGGCATAAAAATTTTCTAATGTCACTGCCCTTACTGTGCTCTAAACTATGTTTTTTGCCTGTTAGTATCCAGCTACAAATGATAGGTTTCAAGCTAAGCTGCTAAGTCAGCTAGATAGTGATTCACATGTGCTTTTATTTTATGGTCTGGTTTACGTTCTACTTAGCTTTGTACTGTTCTGTACATGGGGTGAAGGAAGACTAGAGAAACCAAATATCTCTTTTAAACTTTAGTTCTTTGAAACTAAATTTAATTTTAAGCTACATGACTCGGAAGTGTCTAAGTCTGCAAATGTTTTGAGACCACTAGTTTCAAGTGTTAAATTGCTTTTTATTGCTACAAGTTGCAATTTCAGAATCTGTAATGGAAGCTGCCCTTAAAATGGTAATGTGGAATGTACAAGGGTTATATTATCCAATTAAAGGCGTGTGCATCCTGCTAGTATTTGAGAGAGCAAACATACACTAATTCTCTTAGAAGAGATGCATTTATTTCTCCCTGTGCTCTCAGGCTCACAGAAGCAAGGGTTATGTCAATTTTCCACCCAGCTTCTTATACTCTTCCTGTGGGATAGCTAAGTCCTTATACTACAAAGTGACAAACTCAGTCTACTCAAATTTGTTCTTATAGGATTCCCTGGAGGCTAGTTGATGGGAGTGAATGGGGTTAATACCAGCAGAGAATTTGAACTATTTGTTGTTAAATGGGAAAACAGCATCAGCTACCATTGTCATAAGTCTCTTCTGCAAGCTTTAGAAGAAATTAGAGATATGTAAATAAGGTACAGGAAATTATTTTCCTTTCCAGGGAATTAGGCTGCTTGATTACAGCATGCTTTGGTTATTTAATAACATCTGGAGAGGCAATTTCAACTGCCTTCAAGATAAAAATTAGATAAAAATCTTAGAACATACCATTCATGTACTAGGAAGACATGGAAATATTGCTGTTCACGAAGCAGGAAAATAAGTAACAACCCATGTATTCATGTTATTAGGCAGTGTGTAACATTAATTTTTCTATGAATGTTTGTTTGGGGTTTTTTTACCTCATGTCAGTCTTTCCTGACAAGTAATCTCTTTAGGGTATGTTGCCCCTTGCTACAGGAGAGGACATTTTAAAGCAGTTAAGGTATTTCTGGAAGCGACCAAAATTCTACCATGTAGTCATAGAAATGCTAAGTTAAAAACTTTCATGGTACAATAGACCTCCAGAGCTTTCTACTGGCCAGATACAGGAGGTTTGAACAAACATTCTTCTTGACTCTGGTCAGGGAAGATATGAAGTAAGTTAAAATAACATGCTCATGTCATCAGTCTTTAAGTATAGACAGATACCACCCCAGCCTCTCCCTCAGGGCTGAACTGATTGTCAGTGGAGAGAAAGAAAAAGAAGTATATAAGGGGACATTCCTGACTTGTTATCCATATCTGTTCCAGGATAAGATGATCCAATGATGAAAGGCATCTCAATGACTAGTATGAACATTTCCATGGCAGACATCCTCCTTATGGCAAATAAATCCAACTCATGCAGTTATATTTTCTCAGAAGCGAAGTGAAAATGAGAGAAGGGAATCTGAGGTTCATCGATCAGTTTAGGTCCATCTTCGGGGAATAAGACAGCCTAAGCAGCAGGCATTTGCCTATACAAGCTATGTATGCAACCAGCTGTCAAGGAATAAGTCTGATCAGTCTTTTTGCTAGAGGTAGTACAGTGAGCAAAAGTCAAAAAAAGACTAAAGAGTAAAATAAGATGAGAAATTATTTCTTCTCAGTTTTTGTCATACTCATAGAGGAAGCTAGCTGGGGTGGGTCCTAAAAAAAAAAGACCCCAAGCATTGTCCTATATTGGACCAAATTAATCCCTTTTTAGTGGAGGAGTCTGCTAGCTAGTGTGTGAGCCCAGGAGGGTTGGCCAGCCTGCGTCTAAGCTTGGCTTTTGTCTTGTAAGCAGTAGGATGATTCCAGGACACCTCAGTTTGCTCAGACCAGCAACATCAGGGAAAATGAAGTTGGAATCATTCAGATCACATCTGGATTTTATTCTTTCGAGCCTTTTACTTTTTATCTATAACAAAATAATTCCGTTTACTTGTTGGGCTTAGGGACCTGGGCAAGAGTGAAATATTTTAATTATTCTTGTGGGACCTACTGCCAGTATATTCCTAAATTTTTTTTCTGAGTTTCCTTGTCTTGCAACATACTAATATCTGCTTACTCTTTAGTATTTATTATAAATTATATAAATATTTAAACTATGTATCAGATGTGTATTCAATAAATTAGTGAAATGGTAGACAAAGTAGATGGCAGATGACATTTCATGCAGTGAAGGAAAGAAAGAAACAAAAACTGTGTTTTCCAGGTCTAGCATAATGAACAGCTCAGTTCCTGAGCTAAATGGTCTTCAGTGACTATATCCTTTACTCAGCTGTGACTAAACACACATACATACAGTCAATTAATTTACCTAGGAACAACAACAAGTTTCTGTATTCTGATATTATAATTTCCTTTGCATCAGGTCACTCTTACTTATCTGATTATTTAGCTGACCAGTAACCTAAAGCACCTGCACTCAATTAACAATGTCATTCCTGCTAAAAAGTGAGCTTGTGTTATTAGTAGGGTTATTCATGAGGTTCTTTTTAGTCTGAAGAAATGTGCTGACTTTAACCATTCATGGGAAAGAAAGAGGTGGCACTCACTGAAGGTACTATGGCTGTTCTCATACATCCTCCTTCTTTGCTACTATGGAAAGTATTTTGAAATAGACATTTTAAACACCTCTTAACTGCTAACCCTTCACTGAGACACTGCAAAACAAAATGGCACAAAACATGTATTAGTTGTCTGCTCACAAAGGACAACCTCAGTGAGAGTCATTTAATTTAACTTCGGATACCTGCAAGGTATTTTTAAATCCAAGCTCATCAGCCTTGGTTCTTTCTGCAGGCAAGGAAGAGAAGAAGTCATATCTAGGACATGATTCATCTCAGCATAGATATTCACAAGGTTAATCCTATCAAACTGTAAAAGTGGTGATTTTTCTTCATTGATGGTGAAGTGACTGACTAGTCTGAGCACAGAAGCTCACGTTATAGATGTCTAAAGTGAAGCAGAAGGAATCCAGGCAGGTTCTGGCTGTTCTTTGAGAATCTGAAATGTCTATCATCTGCCATTTTGGTTTACAATGACTTTAGTGTTTAAGTTCAGACCATAGCATAGCTTTTCAGAAAATATAAAAAAATATACAAAGACATGGAATATCTTTAATGGACAACAGGAAGGGAAAGAAGGGGGGAAAGAGAGAGAAATTACTAATTATGTAAATCACAGACTAGGTTACATACTGCACCTCTGGCTGACACTCTAATAATGTATGCAGAAATTACATCTTGGTACTTTTGCTCCACTGCTCTGTCCCACATCCATCACCCTCTGTGTTACTACAATTGAGCAGAATACTCTCTCCTTTCTATTTCTCGACTGCTGTCAGTGGGTGCTCTGCAGGGACAGGTGCAAAGCTCTGCCTCCCAAAATGTAATGCAATTTGTGTCCCTATTTATGCTCAGATACTCTTTAGGGCCTTAAATTTTCCTGTGGCTGCCTGTCTGTGGAAGAGGTATCTATCCTACAGGCTAGTTCTTTTTAGATTTTCTTCTCTGTCTCACTGATTTTTCAAATCAGATGTACAGAAAATTCATGTTAAATAAAAAGATTCAGCATTTCCATTTTGCCAGTGGTTACTATATATACCAGAAATACTCAGTAGTGAAATTTCAATGTTTATTTCCAGTAAGGAACAATGAAGATTTCATACTCTAAAATGTATGTGAAAGCCATGATTTTTGTTTTTCTTTAAAATCCAGTTATCTTCAGTTTTCTTATTCACAGTATCAAAGACTGATGATATTCTTTCCCTTACTTTTCCCGATATTTTGGACTCTTTAATTTCTTTTTGACACTTTGCATTGTCCAGGGAAATAAATCAGTACATTTCTCTTAAGGACTCTGCTCAGGAACATTTCCTCAGAGTTTAACAAAGTTCCTCTTCCCATAGCAGTGGTGTGTACACATTCCTTTGAGGAATGAACCCTGTTCCCATGACAAATTGGCCCAAGAGTTGTCTCATCTCAGTAGTGTCCTAGCAATGTCTAGTTTTCTAACTGCTAATTACTATTCTGTTCATTAGAGTCTCTCCTATCAATAAAGGCAAAACTTTCCAGGGGCCTTTCTGAGCACTGATGAACTAGCATCCAGTGTAAGATAATCTACAATATTTCACCATGTAACTGCACCCAGTGCAGGGCCTTTGCTTTGTGGACCTTTCCCTCTGTTATAACTGAAATTTCAAAGCCTCTTTTTTAATGTGTATGAATTCTTCTTAGGTATGGCAGCTTTCCAAAATAACACTTATATGTGATAATATCAAGAGTACTTCATATTTTCCATGTATATCACATTAAGTGAATTGAAGTTAAACATTCAAATTGATTAAGGCATGACATCTATTCCTGTGCTGGCACACAATCTAAATCTAGAATTCTGTCATAAAACAAGATACATCATCTGAGTAAATTCAGATATATCCTTTACTTACTTACCTTATTAAAGTCTGTGTCAGTGCCAGGTTTGCAAAATGCTCTATCTGTTATAACCAGCCAGATTTGAAATACATGACAGCAAGAGAAATGCACCATTCACCAGGTAATTAATTCACCAGTTATCCCACATTTATGCTGAAAAACTCAAGTCATGCTGAGTCACAGAAGCTGACAATTGTCTTATAACAACCCATAGGGAGAACCTTCCAGTAATTCAGAGCTCAGTCCTCAAGGATTGCACGGGGCTAAAGGACTGCAATGCAGTAGCTCCCATGCAGGGTGATTAGTTATCGCTCCCTGTTTCTCCAGCAGCAGTGTAAAGAGACAAAGTGGGAGAGCAGCTGCTGGTTCCTTTATTTGATAAATAATTGAAAGCTTCCTTTTGCCTACATTATCACTCTACTCATGTGAAGATTATTGCCAGCACAGGTAACTAAATAAGCCAGCCCTTTCTTTGACAGGGATATAATTTTCAATGAAAAATCAGAATATAACATTTGCTGGTGTTGACTCGCCTTGGAGAATATATTTCTGCATGACATGCTCATTTTGTCATTTTGAAAGTCTAAGAACTATATTTATTGTTAAAAACATAAACATATTTTACTTTTTAATTCCTATTTGATGGGGTAAAAAAGGGAGGTTCGCAAGTGTTTTCTTTCAAATAGCTAAGGGGAAAATGTAAGAACTAGCTGTGCTACTTGTGTCTGCAAACACAGTTCACATCCATTTACAAAACAAACATCTGTGTAGTCGTGGATTACTAGTGAACTATGAGGTTACATGCCCAGTTCAGCCAAGGCAGAGGAGAAAGCTTTACCAGTGGCACGTGACTGAGGTCACCTCCTGTGTAGGCTCCCGACTCCCACTGCACCCTGTTACCTGCTGCATGTTGCTGCAGCCTCTGCTCTTTGTCCTCATCCTCCCAGGCAAGAGTTTGGTCACTACACAGCAACACTCCTGTTAACGTTTCTATATTGCATGACTCTCCCTGTGCTGCTCATTTGTGTTCACATGGTAATTCTACGCGTTATTTCACACAGTGGTGCTGGGAAGGTTTGAAGCATGAATATCAGCCGTCAGCAAATCTTCGTGTAGCATTGTGCCTCCCGAGAAACTGATGTTCAGGCACTAGGCCTTGAGCCTTTATCTCTAAATGGGTTCATAATTCAAAATCTAAGTTTTTTGACTCCATTTATTTTCAGAACGCACATCTGGACACAGTACTGTCCAAACAACATTGCTAGACCCACAGCCTACACTTGGTCTCAGGCTGCTAGCCTGTGAAAAAGAGTTTTGTGACTAAATATAAACTGAAATTCATTTCTTTACAGAACAGATTGGTGTCCAGGGAAACTTCTGGGTTTGTTTATTTCACTTGCACTGTCTTTTTTTATTTACCAGCCAGCACATGTCTTAGACCAGAATGTCCATTAAAATTCCTTTGAGATGCGACTACAAATATGTAAGCAAGTTGAATATGGATAGAATTAAGGAGTTTGGTTTGTGACTTTGTTGGATGTTATAGCTAACTCCTTTGAAATTCTTACACCCATATTTCAGATCTAAATAGTGATTTTTTTTTTTCTTAGTATTTGGGATTTAACTTGAAAAATTTAGAGAGTATGCTTTTCAGAAGATGGAAGCTATCTGCTTTGAAAAATGAATCTTGTTACAGTTGTGCAGCTTTTGAAGACATTCATTTTAATGCTTATATATTTTGTCCCACTTAACAACAACACAAATTAAATCTAATTTTGTGTCTTCCCATGTTTACTATAAATACACTTGCTTGCTGAGAAACATCCTGTGAGAACAAAGCAACAGCAAGTTCCCTGCTTAGCACAGAAGATTAGGCCAGTTGCAAAGTCTCTTTTCCTGAATGAAAGTTTAGAACAGGAAAACATAGCTGTTTGCCCCAGGCCTAACTAACTAGAAGAATCCAATCTCCTGCCAGACATCTTAGCTATGGGTTAAAGCTGTGTTATCCTAAATTACAGATGTTTACATTTACTAGCTCAAATGATGCACTGAGATCCTTGCAAAGAGCTCAGTGCTGCATAGGTGAAATCCATACTGGGTACAATGGGAGAGACAGAGAAAGATTTTGTATAAATATGTTGGAGATCTAAAAAGTTAACCAACATGCTGTATTGTGGGGTGGAGAATACCCCTGAGAAAATTCAGGAGTTTCCATACACTCCTCTGGTTTTTTTACTCATCCTCCCACATTTCTCTTTCCTTCCTCATTTCCGTCACAGCTGCACTTTAAATACTCTGGGCCTGATTCCGTGTTCCATTGCCCCAGTTTCACTGCAGTCCGTCGGGGTTAGAGCTTGTTTTGTTTCTTTACTTCAGGTAGTAGTAATGTTATATCCAGGGACAGGAAGATAGAATTTGAGAGAGTGACATCGAGTTTGGGAATGATGCTCTGAGAGAAAAAGTAGAACAAAGACTATTTATTCACACATGCCAAGTCGAAAAACCATGGAGAAATATTTTGTCCACTTCCTCTTCTGAAGACCAAGGCACCTGCATACAGAAGTTTTTTCCAGTTGTGCAGTGGCTATGGATGAGTCAACATGTAAAAAATAGTGTTCACTGATTTGGGAGAATTTTTCTCAAGATATACTACTCAGATATTACATTGCTGGGAGTTGCAGGAAAGCATAAAATGAGTTATAACAATTTCAACCCAAAAATTAACATTGTTTCTATTGTATCCTGGAGCATTTGTAAGACATTTCCTTTCCATTTTGAGTGAATAATGTCCTAAATATTCTATAAGAAACAGAATGTTTGGAAGACACTTAATCTGTCATTGAACACATACAACAATGTACAACATTCTACAGCTTTAGCATTTCTAATAAATAATGAATCACAATCTGTACAAATGTAATGTAAACAAAACTAATGCACTTCATGTATAGCAGATACGGCCCAAACAACCTGAGTTACCTACTGTGAGGAAGATGAGATAAACTTTAAAGATGTGGCAGTACTAACTATTGAATATTGCTCTATGTGTTACAAGAAATCTTGTGAAAAACATTTCCATTTTCTGTTTAGGATCATCGAATCATAGAATGGTTTGGGATGGAGGGGACCTCAAAGACCATCTAGTTTCAACCCCCTGCCATGGGCAGGGACACCCTCCACTAGACCAGGTTGCCCAAAGCCCCATCCAACCTGGCCTTGAACACTTTCAAGGAGGGTGCATCCACAGCTTCTCTGGGCAACCTATTCTAGTGCCTCACCACCCTCACAGTGAATAATTTCTTCCTAATACCTAATCTAAATCTGCCCTCTTTCAGTTTAAAGCCATCATCTCTTGTTCTATCACTACATGCCCCTGTAAACAGTCCCTCTCCACCTTTCTTGCAGGCACCCTTTAGGTACTGGAAGGCTGCAATAAGGTTTTCCCAGAGCCTTCTCTTCTCCAGGCTGAAGAACCTCAACTCTCTCAGCCTCTATTCATAGCAGAGATGCTCCAGTCTTCTGATTATCATTTACGACCCTATCTACCAGTTTCTGCCTTATTTGGACGGGACTGGTAAACAGCCTGGAACCATTGTAGCTGTTTCATATTACAAGGGAGTGTAAGAAAAAGATAGACAACTTCAATAATTTCAGCTCTGTTATCTAAGTGAGAACAAATATTATAAAAAAATTTTAGCTTGTTCCTTGAAGTAGATTCAGAATTTATGGTATCTTGCAGTGAAAATGATCAAAAATCTCATTGTTCAGACTGCAAAAAGAGGCCAATGTTGCGAGGTTTTTATAATTTTGTTTGTAATCCATAAAGAAATGCAGAACCCAGATGAAGTTGAATTGGATTTTTGTTTCTCTCAGCTCCTTTTGTGCCAATGGGCAGGCAAGCTGACAGGAACTCAGCAAGAGCTCTGGAGTATCAGCACCCCTTGCTCCACAGCCTTCTGTCTTTGCATAGACAGATTGTTTTTGTGGGGAAACTGTTGGGTAGCATTTGGGAGGTAAGGTAGGAAGCTGGCAGAGAAACTATATCTGTGATATCCTCACATCTTGAGTTGTCTGGAAGAGTCATTTTATGTATCACACAAGTGTCATACTCAGGCTGCCACATGTTGCTTTTTCTTCTACTTAACCAGTAACTAGCTGAGATCTGAAAGCACTTTCATTTTCTAAGTGTGACCTTCCTGCCAGAGATCACTGACAGCAAAGTCTGGACTCAAACAATTAGCAATCCCCTTAAAATGGACAACCATCATTATCTCAAGCCTGCACTAAAAACCAGTATCTACTTTCCCAAGGCTTAATAGACAGTTTTCTCTTTCTCACAAGAGCTGAATATGCACACAAGTCAAGAAACAACCTACTGAGGAAAGAAGCACGTGCAGTATCTACTTAGGAAAACGCAACCATGATATAATTAGAGATTTTAATAGATTTTTTTCCAAATCAGTATGATAGCCCAAAGGTAAGTGCCACTTTCTTACATCACTTCTCTTCACCTGGCAAGCCTTGCTAAAATTTTAATGTCAGTACAAAAACTCCATCTCCAAGTGAACGGGCCAGGTTGGCCAACTGTCAGTGAGTACCTGCTGTACCGTGATTCCCACGGGAGTGGGTAACCACTGGTATCATGCAGCCCTACAGGGTATCCTGGCAAAAGGCCACCTGTGCTGACTCAGCCACATTTTTACAATGGAGGCTGTAGCATTTCTTTCCCTTGAGAAGGATCTGTACCTGAAAAAGGAACCCCTATTTCCCTTTACATTTTTGCAGTGTCACTTACCAGTGACTTTTGAAATTACATGCTGCAAAGATTTTTGGAAGCAGCATCCAGGTCTTCATTTATCAGTGAAGAGAAGAGCTCAGGGTTACAGAGATCACTTTGTATGCATGATCTATCCACTCAGGAGACCTGGAGCCAGATGTAGCCCTGGATAAACATACTGTAGAGATAAAACCAGCAGATTTCCTGCTGATCACCAAAAGATGGGAGCAGAGAGCTCCTTCCTCTGCCGAGCACTAAGATGCAGAGTTTACATAACATCCTTAATAATTTTTTTCAAATGTGTCACACAGAAGTTTTACAGTGCTGCTTCTCTTGAAGCTTCTTCCTTTCACGGTAAGAAAAGGGGCTGCTCTTGAGTCTAATCCAAGTTATTGTTCCAGCTAAAGACAGATTATGTTGCTGCATTGAGCAGAGGTCAGTTTATAGCCATTTTCATATTTTTTTGTATTTTAAAGGTAGATACAGGTCTGGTCTCATCTCTTGAGGCATTCAAAAATAGCATGTATTTAATGAAAAGATGGGCTCAGATTTTTTTTTTTTGTTGTTTTGTTACATTTGAGGTACCTTGAGATTGTATAATATGTACAGAGTTTGTATACTGCATAGGTACTATATATAAAATGCGGTCTCAGTCAACATGAGAAGGGCATTGAATGAGAAACACATTGTAAAATATTGCTAAATTATGACAAACAGTTTGATTTTGAGTAGCATATGAAGTATATCGCAGAAATAATTCCTAAACTAAATCAACAGGACCTCTAAAAGTTTCCATTTGGCCCTCACTTTCTCAGGTTATTCAAAGAAACTACACATTGAATAAAGTGCCACTGATTCAATGTGCAAAGCACAAAAAAAAAAAAAATAATGTGAGCTGCAAATCCTCCTATTTCACACACAGCATTTTATACTGCCAAGCTACTCTATTTTCTTTTACATCCTGAAGATTTTAGCATTATTGTTTTACAATTGACAGCTCTTAGCATTCATACTGTTCAGTTCACTCTAATGAACTTCATTTGAGATTGAATTATATGAAATCATTCCCCAATTAGCAAGCTATCCCTTATCAGTGACTTCTCATGATTCCTTATAAAGGCAGGAGACATTGAACATATTCTTCATGACATCTACAAATCACATGCCAGGGTTGAGCAACCTTAGGATTGCAGAGAAACCCTGGAATTACTTCAGATAATGTGAAATAAGATGCTGTGGCAGTTTCACAAAGACAAAAAAATACTCCTTCCAGATCAGGACTGAAGGAGTTGTTTAGCATTGGCAGACTAGCAGTCTGGAAAGAGGATATCCACATTCAAAGAAGGATAGCCGATACCTTTAGTCTGCAAAGGTTTGTCCCACCATTAATCTTCAGCTAGAATTAAGTTGAAATTCCTAGGAATTAGCTTCAAAAACAAGCATTTATTAAGTTATTTATTTGTAATTACATATTAAACATCACTTTGGCAAGTTAAAAGCAGTAATAATAATTCCTGAGCTATGTAATTTCAGTGAAAAGAAGGGAATGAGAATGCACATTAAAGCTCCTATAAAGCTGCTCCACTTTAGCACTTCTATCACATTTCTGCTCTTCAGATTTCTTTCCAGATTAATTTCTAACTATTCAGACAGAGGCTGCTACTCATAACTTCTTGCTCATTTTATAAGGGTATGACAAGATAGTTAAAAATACTCCACAGGCTGAAGAGAAAGATATTCACAAGTCAGTTCTATACACCCAGCTTGGCTGACTAAGTTGAGAAAATCATTATGCCTTGAGCTGTGTGTGAAACCAGCTCCTGTGAGGGAGATTGAGACCAAGACTACTTCATGTGGTCTCTGGCTCGAACAGCACAAGCTGGGGGCAACCAGCTGGAAAGCAGAGAGGTCCCTGGGGGTCCTGGTGATATGAAGTTGACCATAAGCTAGCAAAGGGCCATCACAGCAAAGGCCAACAGGCCTCCCAGGCTGCATTAGGCAGAGTGTTGCCATCAGGGTGAGGAAGGTGATCCTTCCCCTCTGCTCAGCACCGGTGAGACCCATCTGGAGTGCTGGGTACAGCTCTGAGCCCTTCAGGACATGAGAGACATGAACGTGTTGGAGCGAATCCAGCAAAAGGCCATGAAGATGATAAGCATCTGACACATGAGGAAAGGCTGAGAGAGCTGGGACTGTTCAGCCTAGAGAAGAAGAGGCTCAGGAGAACCTTATCAATGTACACAAAAGCCCTCCTATTCCTACTTGAAACTTCTTGCTTCTTGAAATATAAGTTATATCACTGCTATAATTATCACATCAATAAATCACTTCTAAATGATCTGATTAACATTATTTAGTGGCAGGAGTTTTGAAGGAACTAAGGGAATCTGATTTACACATCACCCTTGTGGTTTTGGTCAAAGGCTTGAAATATTTTAATCTGTTCACATACCACCTCTACATATAAAGCCATTTCTGATGAAGCAAAGTAATGCAATTCTAAATATATATTCACAGATTGAAAGGCCAGACAAGTTAGAGTCAGATCTCTGTTCTGGGTTTTGTATTACATTGCCCATAGACATAACTTGGTAATGCCACTCCACTCATATAATTCCTACACTTTAAGAGTTTTTACTTATAAGAAGTTACTTTGCTATCAAGAAATGCACCAAGTGTAAGGCATGAAATAGCCGGTACTAACAACTGAATAAAAAAGTCCTTGAGCCATAAAACAGGTCATAAATAGAAAACACATTTCAGGAAGCATCTTGACAATAATGTTACAACTGCCTGGAAGATCGCACGTCAGACTCCTTTTACAGTCATCCTTCATACCAATTTTACTGTCTCTACCTCAGACAGCAGGCTAAGTATAGGTATCTAACATATACGAAACCAGACGGCAGCCAGTATTCTTGCATAGCTTCCAGCTCAGCTGTCATCCCGTCTGATTCTCAGTGGGCTCAAATATAATCCGTTGAAGATGTCATTCCCACAGGAAGCTGAGGATCAGTTCACACAGGATTTTGTGGTTGTTTGCATATGCGTATTCACTGTAGTTAATGTCATTTTACTGACTGCACTTAAAAATTGCCCTCCTCTCTGCACCGTGTGAAATGAGATTATCCCTCAAACCGTGAGACTGTTTCTGACAAAATATACGTGAATCAAGCCACAGAATGTCTCCCACGTTCATGAGAACTACTGATTTCAGAAAAAAACCACCTACATAGCTTCGCATACTATTTTGTCTGCATTACTCCTAATAGAAATAATGGATTGGTTACTTTTTTAAGCTTATTGTCCAGAATGATTGCAAAGTGATTATAAACGAATCCATTATGTCTCAGACAGATATAAACTTTTTCATATAGGATCCTATGTCATATCATCTTCCCAGGATGAAACTGTTTTGACTCAAAATGACTGTAAAGATAAATGTGCAAATGAAAAGAGCAAAAAGCAGGACTAAATAATAGCATTCTTATCTATTAATGAAAATGTTACAGCACCTCCCAACATATAAAGAAATGTTAATACAACAATCAAAAATCTTAATTAAAGAGTCAGTTAATTTATAGATAGAATTAGAGGAGATGCATGTTATGCCACTGAGCAGTGAGAAGTAAAGAACTACTACAAAATCACCTTAAGCTCATTTTTCCAAATCAGTTGAAACTCACTTCCCATAAGCATTGCCTACCAGGCTCTTTTCTGCTCCAAAGGCTATGAATTTATAAAAATTTACCCTCCTCTGAGAAAAAAAGGAGATAGCAAACTTCTGCATTTAGTACAATAGATTATGGTAAAGAAATAGGGATTTGTACATATGTTCATATCTGTAAGTACACGTGTGTTTTTCTGGAGAGCCAAAGCAAAAGAGAGCTAAATTGAAAAATATAATAACTGCTGAGATTAAACTGAAAAAAAGAGCAAAATAAATCTTAAAGAATTGTGTAATCCTAAACCAGCAAAATCCAAATAAGGAGTTGTAGTATATCTGTTGCTGTTTTCTGACTGCTTGTGGAAAGACTAGATATAGTTTCAAGAAAAAATCTTACTTCAACACCTTTTTAGCCAGCTGAATCTATTGAAGTACTTGGAGGCACATCAATTATTGAGAGGACGATTGCAAGAGAATGAGGAAAAAAGCATTTTTTAGAGAAGATCTCTCTAATAAGGAGTATTTTCACAGTACAAAATGCAAGAATTACTTTTATTTTATACCTGGAGCAAAAGAATTAAAAAAACAATACTAGAGAAGGTGGCAAAATTCTATTCTATTCTGTCGACATAGAGTAGGGAATAATTATTATGTCATAAACCTGTGAGGGCCCACCACCAACTAGAAATGCATGGCTGTAAGAATATGTAGAGAACAAACATGCATTCCCCAAAGCTGAAGAACTCATACAAATAAGAAAGAAAAACAGAAATCCAAATGTTGCCAGTTAGGAAAATAAACATGCAAAAATAACCATCTTGTGTGTATTCTTAACCTAGGAAGTCTTGTATCTTTCTGTTTGATAGTGTCTTACTCGTATTTTGATATCTTATGCACTCTAAAATAAAAGTATAGCATATTATATGCCACAGTTTCTACCTATAGCAAAGGCAGCCAATGCTCACTCACCGGTTACAATGTGTTGAGTGCTGTCTTTACAGTGACCACCAGTTTACACTGTCTGGATGACTGAGTACCCAGTACTGGTATTAGAGAACAAACCTTTCCAAATCCTTTAGCAACACTGATAATACAGATTTTATCCTGCACCACCACACTGTCAAAAACTGCGATGCTGTCCACAGCAGTCTCAGAGAAGAAATGACAGATGCAGTAGATGAAGAAACAAATACGAGGAAGAGATGTTGGAGAAGGTGAATAAGGAACTGAGTACATCTACTTGAATAGCAAGTGTGAACATCCCTTCTTTTCCCCTTAAACTTTCACTCTCCCAGTCTTCAGCCTTTGAAAAGGTGCTTGGGTCACTCTTCTGGGAATTCTCTTAATTTCTTGACAAGGTCTCTATCCAACAAACAAACTCTGATAATGGCAGCATAATTTTATACCGTAAGACACACAAGTTGTTTGGCACTCAGCTTTTTGAGATCTAAATTCTGGGGCTCACCCAAAAAGTCTCTCTATCAGGACCCAAACTTTGTTTCAACTGAGGAGGTCAATGCTGAAATACACTTCACTAAGTATACTTAATTGTCCTGAAGAATACCATCAAAGTTGGTGGGGAAAAGCTTTGAAAGATCAGACTCATATTCCTTACTGTTTTCTGTTTTATTTCTGTTAGTGGGGGTTTTTGCATATTAGTAAATGCAAACAATTTTTTTAACATGTTCTGGAAATACACATATTCAGGCACAGTTTGGAGTAACAAATGTTTCCAGGGAAATTTGCAAGGTAATACAGAAATAAAAATCCTACCTGGCAAGAAGCCAACTAATAAAAGAACTTTTGCAATGGAAAACCATGCTAATTCCAGACCATAACATGACAAAAGCTCTGATAAATGTCTTGACTGCCTCATTTCTATAAAAAAAAAATCCCTTCTACATAATGACTGCTGTTGCTGTGTGATCATCTTCTGCATGTCCCTGTGAAGAACTCCAGGGTTTGGGTTTGTTTTGGGTTTTTGTTGTTGTTGTTGTTGTTTGTTTGTTTGTTTTTTCTTTTGATGACTGGTCTTCTGTCTCAGCAGCCAGTGGGAGTTTGCTCTTGACTTCTACAGAAGCTGGGTCAAGATCCAGAACAGTGACAGATATTGCAATTCTGAGTTGTATGAAATGGGTGAAAAAAAGAAGTATAACTGTAAGAGAAGGGGAAAATGAAATTAATTTAATGGTAGGGAAGATTCTTTACCTGAGGCACCAAACAATACATTTTGGATCAGTACTATAAGCCCAAATATCTCATGTCAAAGCAGAAGGATTCAAACAAAGCTAGTTGGTCCAACTTGGCAAACTTCTCTGTTGTTTTAGTGGACAGGACAAGGATTGACTAGACACTAGATCAGAGCTGGCAAAATACCTCATGGTTGTACTAGATGGATTTATGCTAACTGAAGATCTAGCACTACATCATCCTGTAACAAAGTAAGGCATACAGGAGGCAATGTGCTAAAACTTTTGATGGCTTTCTCTGCGCTGTATCTGTATTACTAACAGAAGAGTTCAGAATTAATTCCAGCAACATTCAAAAACATCTCTTTGCAAAACTTCTGGAGTCAAGCCATTCTGGCAGCAAATATTTGGAATAGATTTGAAAGGTATTATCCATGGCAGTCTTTCATTGAAAAAAACCAAGATTTCTTGCTAAAAAAGTGCACAAAAATTTTAATCTACAGACCAGCAGAAATGCAAGCCCTTTTCTTTAGGTATAAACTTTATTTTAACAATTAGACAATAAAAAAGAAAAGAACTTTCAGACTAGCATTATGGTAATTCAAGGGATTGCTACTGATTGCATCTATAAATAAATTCAGAGAGATTATTTCTGATGTGAATTTAACATATCTAAAGTTGATCCCAGAATATTTTAGCTTTTCATCAATCATAAAAATATTGTATAATGCCAGAGAAAGTGCTTGCTTCACACAGAGTTACTATTCTGATATCTCTAAGATATTTCCCACCTTTCAATTTAGGTAAGAGTGTCTGTTATTGTAAATAACACTAGTGTAATTTTGTTAATGTAAATAATCACATGTCCCCTAAGGCTCTAGAATGAGCTAATTTTAAAATCCCAATTGAAATGATTCAACTAAAAGTTCAAATCTGAAATCAAACAGGTACAAAGAAAAATAGCAGATGGTCAAGAATCTGGAAATACGCAGATATGTCTGTTCCACAGTTCTTTAAGCTGCTGCATTAACAGCAAATCTCTACTGCTAGTTGTTCAGGTTTTTCCAATTTTTAATTTGACTTCATGCAATACCCCCTTCAATTATTTTTATATAGATTGACCTCCCTGTTTTTATGGACAACTGTTCTTAAATGCTGTTTCTTCAAAATGTGTAAAAAAACATTGAAATCTTTTCACAGGCAATAGGGTTTTTTTTTCTAATTAGTCTTTACTGTATTTACATGTTGCTTTATAGTTAATGTAACAGAAATGCAACTATGCAAAAATCCTGAGGGTAAGAGTCGTCAAAATTGACCAGTTAGTATTGGCCCACTGTCAGGCTGATTTCTGCTTTACTCCTAAACCAAACCTGTGATTCTCTGCCAAGATTAAAAGTCTGCCATGGGAAGTAATTCTTACAGTTAATGTAGCCCCTTATCCTTCAGCTTTCCTTCATGTCATGTTCTGCTAGACCTATGTACAGAGAATATGTTTTAAAGCCAAAAGTCACAAAAAGTAACAGAAATACAGTATTTAAAATATATGATCCAGATCTCCAGCTGGTACAAACTTTATCTCACTGCAAGTACTGACATAAGAACCCATTTGCAATGATGTTCTTTGGTTCTACAGTTCTCATTCCCAATAACACAGAACTGGATTTTTCAGTTTATTCTCCTCTCACTGGATCAGATGCGTCATGGAGATGGGAAAGCCATCACTTCACACATGAGTACGACATTCCTGAATACAGCTGTTTGCACAAGCAAAACCATCTGGTGCCCAGTGAGGGTTATACTAACCTTCACATTAGACAAAATTAGGGAGCTTTATTTGATAATTCTCCAAGTATATATTCCTACTTATGTTGTTATGATGGACACAGCTGCTATTCTTCACAGAATAGCATTTTACCTATGCAAGGTGCAGTGACCTCTTCTTGATTTGAGATAAACTATCTTCTGGAAAAAATGTTTGCTGGACCACAATAGTTTGTGGATATGAGGCCATTGATGGCTGGACAGCATTATGAAAGCACCATAGCAAGTTTGTCTGTATAGAGTTCCTGAGCAAAGGATGGGGAAAAAAAGTTAATTTGTGAAATTAAAAAAAAAAAAAGTTAGAACATTAAAAATCCTATTAAAAGTCATTGCCCATTGACTTCTGTGGAATTATCACTAGGTGACTCCTGTTGCATCTTTATGTTATTAAAAACCTTATTGCCATACATTATAATTTCCCAGCTTTGAGGTTGGTTTGTATGTTTTTAAAGTTTTCCAAAAAGATTTCTTGAGTATATTATATTTACCAGTATGTGCCTGATTCACAGTCTGTTGTGGTCAATGGCAATATGCCTGGTAACATCAGTGTGCGTCAATCTGTAAATTTGTTGCAAATCATTAGAAATTATATCAGGAATCAACAGGAAATCATACTATTACATTATATGACTTAGAATTTTGGGAAAAATCATGAATGGGGAAGATTGCCTGATTTGTGTTAATAACCATGCAGTGTAATTAGTCAATGAATCCAAATGAGTACAATACATTTTTGACAACTAAAATAGTCTGAAACATTCACAAGAACAGCTAAATTCTCAATATATATTGTCTCAGGCAGATATATTGGCAAATGTCCCTCAATATTCGGGCTCCTCTTTGGTTTAGGGTGTTCACATGGACAATTAAAGCTTCTATACGCTCAGCCGGAGGCCAAGCAAGGCTTTGCTGGAATCCTTTAGCTGCCAGATGAGCAGAGTCCCAGAACTTTCACAAATTTTTCTTGCATCCTCCTGCAATAAAATGACTGCCAAGGTTAACTGTCAGATATTTGTAAGGAGCAGTAAATCTTGCAGTGAGAAAGGTATTTCCCATTGTTTAGTTAAAAAAAAAAATCTCGTTGGAATATGTGTGAAAGGGAAAAACAAACTGCTTTGAAGCCTAAAGCCTTTTTCGAGACTGAACATCTTGAGTCTTGAGCACCAAAAATCATTTGCAAAAAATTAATATGTGAATGGGAGCTAGCAATTCAGCAGCCATTATGGAGTGAATTACAGATCACAGTCTGAGACTTTCCAGGGCATGGCCCATTTTATATACTTAGGGAATGAATCTATTAGCTTTATTTCTCCTAGTATGGCTATGAATATAGCTCACAATTAGTTTATAGTTTCTTTTGGATGGTTGTTCTGGTTTTTCTAAATATCTAAATAAAATTCCTTCAGGAGTGTTTGCTGGCCAACACCACTCCTGGTCTTGTATATGGAACACTTCCAAATTGGATTGCTTATGATATTTTCTTACTGCAAGCTAAAATTAGTCAGAAACACCTGTGATTTTTGCATTCTTTCAGCATCTTGGTATCTATAGGGCAGGATCTGATGTTTACACTGTAAAAGCAGTAATCCTGCTGGTCCTCTAGGAAAAGAATAAAAAAGGTAACCACAACTACTGGCAGTACCATTTTTAATCAAGATAAGAATGCAATTAAAATGAGCAAAGTCTTGAGGATTGCTCCACGGAGCTAAAAGAAACAATAGAACCTATTGAGTGTTTCCACACAACCCTTGTTTCCCCACACAAAGAATGAGATGGAGTTCCGTATTGTCTTCCAGTTCAAGTGATGGAGCTTTCTGAAAAGTTCTACTTGCCCTCATTTGGCAGAGAAATTCCCCAGATGAGGCTTTACTTTCTTCCCTGGAAACAGTTTGCAATTTCATATAGCCTGTGATCGCTACCCTGTATTAGAGAACATCCATGTTATCTGAACTCATGTAATACCTATGGCAATGGACAGTGCATGCGTTCACACACTCCTATCACTTACTGCAACAGGCTGAAAAAAAAAAAAAAAAAGTAAATATCAAATTGTGCATGAGGCTTCATTCAGATTCCTCTCTGTGTGGTTAACCATGACTTATGGCTACAAAAATATCTCACTTCATCTCTGTTTTCACATGTTTTAGAATATAGATGGCAAAACATAGAAAAAAATAGATGTGAATATTTTCACATCAGTAGCACTTAACAACAGTGCTCATAAATAAAAAATAGGGAAATAAGAAAAATAAAACTGAAAAGCCAAATGAAAAGTTATAGGTGCAATGCAACTAACTGCCATGAAATCAACAGAGAGTTGACATAATTGGAACACAGCTGAGCTCTAAACCGTATAATAAGGAAGCCCAAATAATTAAACAGACTTACGCAGCTTCCCTAAATACGCAAAGTGGAAATGGGACAAATTATCTTTCTAAACTCATTCTCATGGTAAATATCAATGTAACATCTACTGTAGGTTCTGTTTTCTTCCCTCCCTGAAGCCAGAAGAGACGTCTTGGATATGAAATTAAATCACCATTTAATGAAATTAATCTAATCAATGATTAGAATCTTAAAATTAGTGGTATATAATCTATATGCCAATCACTGTCTGGCAAAATAAATCTTTCCACCAAAAATAATCTTAAAGGCTTAAGGATCAATGTTTAGAAGATAAAGTACAAGATGGAATATTACTTGCTGTGTTTTGAAAATCTCCAACCTGTTCTACAGAATAGGATGAGCAACTCTGTGAACATCAGTCCAATGAATCAGGAAAAGAAAACTATTATTTGGAGAAATCAATATGAATGAAAAGCAAAAATGTGATGCTGACAGCCCTTAAACATCCTTGAAATTTCAGCATGTGTTACCCAGTAGTTCTCTTTGAATGGGATTGTATCCCCAAGAAAGTGAAATCCCGTTGTGAGAGATAAAGAGGAATTGGTTGTATAAGTAAAAAATAATGGTAGCGTAAGTACAAAAAATAAGTTTGATTATGCTTGCTACATCAAGCACAGTAAAGTCCAAAGTAGTAATATATGTAATTAGTGCTTTGAAAGGAGACATTTCCCAAAGCTGAAAAGAATTATGAGTCAAGTCAGCTGGCAGAAAGAATTTAAGCAGAAAAATCATATGGCAATTGGGAATCAACTATGGATGTTTTGTTTCATGCCCAGAAAGTCATAATCCTATAACTAAGAAAGAAATCTGGCTAGAAAACCCCCAACAAACAAAATGAGAAGACAGCTATAAAACCAGAGCAATGTCTAGAAAATTGGGAAAACTGATACTAACAAATATAAATCAGAAGTTGGAAAATGGGAAGGAAAAGAATACAAAAAAATAATCCCCAACAAGAATAAAGACAATGAGAAAGAACACTTCAGTACATAAGAATTAAAGTTGCACAGTCTATTATTTTATAGAAATGGTACATCCATAAAATGATACCAAAAATTCAAAAAACTATGGTCAGTATTGTTCGAATGTGGACGGAATCACAGTAATGCTTCAGAACAGACAGGCATTAATGCCATCAGAGTGACAGTTCTAAAAGCATAGTCCTGTTCTTTGTCTCAGAATTTTAAAATCAAACGAGATGAATCAGTATCTATTTTTTCAGTGACTTATCAAAAAATTTACATTTTTAACTGCAACTTTCATCTTTCCCCTCATTCATTACCTTCTCCATCCCTTTGTGTTATTTTTCTCCTGTGAATACTTTAATTTTCTACAGAGCTCATCCTTTGCTAGTTGTGGCTCAGGTGTTATAGTAAGTGCCTAAAGCAAAAGGCTTTTGGATACTTCTGTGTTAACAAATCAAGCAGTGCCAAGGAACATTCCTGGGCACTGGAACTTGAACATGTTAAATTCTTAGAACATTCCCTGGCACTGTTTTTCCTGGGCCAAGAATTGCTCTATCAAACAATTTCCAGGTATGGCCCGAGCGTTAGTGCAGACCATGGACTGGTTTCGAGGGATGGCCACCCTGCTTTGGTGGCTAAGATGATAATGGATTCTCTTCCATGCCACTTGGCCTCAGTGCCAGAGAATAGTCCCAGGAACAAAGTTTCCTAATAAATATGTAGGGTTTTGTGTCAGATGAAATACACATTCAGAATTAATGTCTCAGATCCTGAGCCAATGTCCTCCCACATTTTTGGCCACGAGTTTTAACTGTTCCTGGGGTAAAATCATTTTATTTGACTATTCTCAAGATGTGCTTTGGGTTTAATTATCCTGGTACTATAAGACCCAGTTTTCTGTCCACTGTTCAGATCAAGAACCTGATAAAATAAGGTTCCTTTAGACAGTTTTACTAGCCATAGCATGCCCTTTTCCTTTGTAAGAACAAGGTTTAGTTCAGAGTGGGTCTTGAATGTTTCTCAGTCATTTTAATCTGTCTTCCTATTCCCCGCCCCCCGGCTCTCTTAGTTGCCAGCACTGCAAAACAAATCTAGTAGCTTTCTAAAAGACAGTATGCATAAACCTTGAAACCTCTGATTTTCTATTTTGCCTTTCAAGCTTGGAATAGTCTAGGCAGGGAGCTGCTGACTTTTTCCTGCTGATGGTTCCCATCTAATGGCAGTAGTACAGGTATGAAATAAGCATTTCATGAACTCAAGGTACAGTCTACTTGAATAGCATTTAAAGTATAACATTAGTGAACCTGAAGCCAGCCTGTCTAAAATCAGTGCCTAAGTTCCCCATTTAGTGGATGGAGACACCTTCCTAAACCAGAAAAGGCACAGCCTTTCTGCCCAGCAGAAGCACCTTCGGCAGCTCCAGTGGCATACACCAATCCCACCTTCCTCCTAAGACTTCGGGTAATTTAGTAGTCTGCCTTTAAAAGTACACGGAGCAAGGATGCAGCCCATCCTTGGACTTTTCTTGAAAAGGCTGTGTAACCATATTCAGTAGACATATTTTTCTTTGGCCTAACAGATTAATGATTAGAGAACTCAAGCGGGAAAGAAGAAATTTGAGTTCTTGGCTCAATTTTGTGCAAAAGAGAAATCTTTAAGCAGATGAACATAGAGTAGATGGCTGGAAGCTCCTTGCCTTCCATTCTCTTTTGAAGGCAAAATGCTGATCACTGAAGTAAGCCAGATCTTGTGCTGGATGGAGTAATCGAGAAGGCACCACTTTCCTGTGCTGTTGCTGAAGTAATCAGGTGAGACAAAGCAGAGACACAGATCTGGTGCTTGCTTGCAGGGAAGTTTTATTTGTTTTGTTAATAGTCTAAAATAAAACATATGCAGGTCCCACGAAACAAGATCTGAAAACCTAAATTGTCCCAGCAATAGCCACTTGACAACATTTAGGCACCTTTTCCCTACTCTCTTTTCACACAAAGGTCCTTGTAGACTGAACTGCACAGTGGGCTTGAGTTGAGGTGAATAATATTTTCCTTCACACTCATGACTTATGAATTAAGTAACCATCTAGTGGGGGAGTTCAGTATCTTTCCATTGAAACTTGTGCCTCCTACTTTCTGAATTAGTGCTTTAACCACCTGGGTATCTTACGAGAAATAAGTGCTACGGATGGCTGTTGAAACATGCACAAAAGCAAACCTCTCTGCAGAACAACCCCTCTGCAGATGAATGTAAAATGCCTGAAAATTGTCATAGGAACTTCCAAGCTAAGTTAGGATGTGCCTAATTAACATTGATACACAGAATTTTAGGGTATCTTGAAGTTAAGACTGATAAGATTCCTGTCTGAAACCTAGATGAGTTTTAGGAATACAAATTCTTACTTGGGAAGGGAGACCTTAGGACTACATCTACGCTGTTAAAAATGTCCAGGAGCTGCCTTTGGCACTGAGCAACCTGGCGTGAAACAGCCCATGTCATTAATAATAAGTGTTTTTACCCCTCCAAAGCAGGGTGGCTTCATCCAAACTGCAAACTAGGAATTATTATAGCACTGTTTAATTTATTGCTATAGATGTTTTAGGTGAAATAGATCTCATCCAAAATTATCACAGTTCCATATCTGAAACAATCTTCAGCAAAGTACTGTATTTTACCAGCTGTTTTTCTTCTCTGTTTTCCTCCACAAATGTATACATTTTTGCTATGTTTCATGAGTGGACCCCATGCTCCTTAATTGATTCTATGGTTATATGATCAGTACTGTCAGAATGAAGACAATTTGCATTACTCACAGCGCATATCTTTTCCAGTTTTCCACAAAGCAATCATCTTAGCACACCTACAACCTTCTATTACCCTGGGTCTTCATTTGCAGCTGTTATTGCTATAAGTGGGAGTTGCATATGGGGATTAAAAACAAGCTATTTCCTTTGGGGACTGACGTTAATGCTTTTGTTTAACAACACTGAGTCATCACATTTGGTCCAATGCTGTTCACTTACTGTGTGCTAAACAGAGAAATCCAGATCTTCCTTTCATTCCAGCTCACAAATTTAGCAGAACTTCTCTCTGCCTTAAACACAGCATTTTATTTTGTTTCCAGTGCATGAAT
Organism: Aramus guarauna; assembly: GCA_013400195.1. Classification (NCBI taxonomy): domain Eukaryota; kingdom Metazoa; phylum Chordata; class Aves; order Gruiformes; family Aramidae; genus Aramus; species Aramus guarauna. Next base: position 417,357 of record VXBL01005745.1, on the reverse strand, counting down.
TTTGTTAACTTGAATTTACTCTTTGTCATGAGATATTCCCATATGTTTTATGGGCTGTGAAAAGTGAATACATTTTGACAAGATTCAGACATGACATTACAAAGCCAAATATCTTAGCTGTTTTCCAACAAGTATTGAAGTTTGTATGAATAGTAAAATTATCCAGAGGACACAAAAGAGTCAGAGAACTTTTCCTTGATATATAAATATTCAGGTTTTAAGGTATGAACCAACTTCCAACTGCTGAAAGAGAAGGAAGTTCCCCATAGGTAGTATCTGCCACAGCAGCCTGTTACACCAAGCCCAAACATCTGCTGCCAGTCACTGCTGGACTTAAACACACACGTAGTTGTCTGACAATAATTAACATCTTGTGTTGCTTTCACGATAATTAGCATTCTTCACAGACATATCCCACAATTATTCACAGTTTTAACATATTTAATTTGCCAGTTTCATATCCATTTTCTATTATCATCTTTCATCATGTATGTTCATGCAAATGAATGGATATGAAAAAAGGTGGGGGAAAAATTGGTTTATGCATCCAAGTCAGAAGGTCTATTATAAGAAATGCATTCACCCAATAGGGTAAAAATATAAATCCAGATAAGTCATGCACACTTTGCAAGTCAAGCAACAGTGGCTGACTTTTGGGTTTCTCTGATTGCCAAATGAAAAAGTAGAGAATAAAATAGTAAGATATCCAGTCCTGTCAAAACTTACTGAGAATCCACTGAAGCTCAAACAGTAAAAATTTCCAAGAAAAATGGAATCCCACTGTATGTTTTCCTCAGAGAGTCTGGACGTATGCACATGATTAATTACAATGACCTGCCAGAAGCATCCACACCACCATGATCTAAAAATGACAGCAGAAGGGATAGCAAAACTACAAAAGAGGCTGTGAAAAAAATCTGAAGGAAGGCAGAAGTGAATAGTGAGCCAGCAAATTAGCTGTCAGGCCGGAGAAAACAAGACGGGAAAAGGAGTAGCTCAACAGGAGACAGAATGTTCAAGGGCTAAAGCTGACATAATATAGCAGCTGGAACAGAAGAGCCATTTCCTATGGTGGCTATTTCTTCACATTTCTATTTTATGCTGGGCTCTTGGGAGAAAAAACAGACTCTATGTATGCCTTCTTTTTTCTTTGTTCAGAAGTTCACTGTAACATAAGGACTCAGATGATGTGAATGCAATTTAAGATGAATAAATTAGAAGTTATATCAGGAGAGATACTTGCCAGTGAAGGGCCTTCTAACATGACCTAGCAAGTTGACCAAGTTTTGTCCAAGTGTGAACATGCACAGCATTCACCTAGTTTTGAATATCCATTAAAACTGACAGCAGTCAAAAAAAGAGCTCTCTCAACAGGAAACAGGTAAAATTATCCAAAGCTTTGAATACTGTACTGGGAGGAATGCATTTTGTTCCCAGTTCTGCCAGTGAACTGCTGTTCTTTATCCATCTGTCAAGTTTCTCAGGTCATGGTTGACAGTAATGAAGTGTAATATAAGAAAGAAATACACCATAAACATGATAAAAAGCCTTGCTAAAAAAAAATAAAAATATTAATTTTTATTAAGGGTGTTTGAATTAAGTAAATGTCAGTTGTTGCCATGGACTTTGGGGTTTTTTCTCAATTTAAAAAGAGCAAATATCGTCAGTTACTTGTGCTTCCTACCCTTCTGTTTTTTCTTTTGTCCCTCCACCCCCTAATTAAAAGTGATGTGAAAGCAATATTAAATAAATTAAAATAAAGCATTGTTTTGGTTTGCATGCTGCTTAGAATCAAATAATTCAGGTTGGTAGGTATCTCTGAAGGCTGTTTAGTTCAAACCTCTCCTCAAACCAGGCCCAGCTGCCAAGCCAGGTCAGGTTGCTCAGGGCCTTGCCAAGTTGAGTTTTGACACTCTGAAGGATAAAGATCCCATGGCCTTTCTGGGCAACCTCCTCTAGTGCTTACCCACTGTCACAATGAAAATTTTGTACTCAAATCCAGCTGGATTTTCCCTTTCACTGACCATATCTAAGAAGATTTTAAATCTTTCTCTCCCTCCTTAGGTGGCTGAAGATAACAATTAGATATCTCTCTTTTTCCTTCTCTTCACTGGGATGAATAAGCCCATCTTTCTTCTTAGACTCTTCTTATATTTTATGCATCAGACCACTATCTATCTTATTGGACGTCTGCTGGACTTGGTCCAGTTTGTTAATATTTCTTTTACACTGAAAGGCACCAAACTGGACACAATGCTCCACATATAATTTTAATGAATGCAAGGTAGAGGGGAAAATTCGCTTCATTTGACCTGCTGACTAATCTCTGGACAATGAAGCCCAGCATGTGGTGGCTCTGCATTGCCATCATGCACAGATGACTTGTACAAGTTGCTATCCCCCAGGATGCCCAAGTCCTTTCTAGCAGAGGTGCTCTCTTGCTGGTCACTCACCAGTCTATACCATTGCTTGGGGTTCTTCCATCCCAGGATCAGAACTTCGTATTTGTCTTTATTGAACTTCCTGATGTACCTGTTGGCCCATTGCTCCAGATTGTCAAGGTCACTGTTGAGGTCAGTGCCAATATATCACATATTGATTGCTTGCCTCAATTTTATGAATTTGCAGAAGGTGTCTCTGTCCTATTGCCCAGGTCGTTGATGAAGATGGTAAACAGCATTGACCCTAGCATCAGCCCCACAGGAGCACAGTTTGTAATCAGCCAGTTAGATTGTAAACCACTGACCACTGTCCTTTGAGACCAAAGAGGTTCATCCATTCAGTCCATATGGGAATGATATGTGAGATTACATTAAGGCCTTGCTAAAATCAAATGAAGCAACATCTGATGTACCAAGGAGAAGTCATTGTAGTGCCAGATGAGCCTTAGCAATTTTTCTGCAACATTCTGGATCCAGGCCCCTGGCAAGCAGTGAAACTCCCAAGAGAGCAGGTCTGGTCATCAGATAGATGCTGCCTTTCTCCACAGAAGGCAGCCTCCGACCTCCGTCACCCATTGCTTCCTCTTTGCAACACAGGTTCTACCCTCTATTCTGACCAGCTACCACACCTCCCTCAGTCTGGAACATGAATTCTTACTGACCTGGAAGAAAACTTTGTTTCCATGAACTCCATGCTTTGCTGCAGAAAGATAATTTTTCCTTCAGTTTTAAGGAGTGTGACAAAAAGTTTGAGGACAGGTGAAATTAGTTTATTTTTGGACAGAGTGATACAAAGAAAATACAGAGTGATCAGCTAAGTTTAAAGCTTTAAGCTTTGCACATGCCAGATACATAGATACTGCTGTCCATTCTGGGGACATTCTAAAGTTAGTGATCAGAATTAAGATATTTCCATGAGTTTGAAGAAGTGGGTGAGCAAATAATTACATGAGACATCCTGAAAGCAATACCCAGAAAAGTATGGTGCTTATAGCCATCATGCCTGAAACTGAAATACTATAAGATTTTTTTTTTGATATATTAATGATCCAGAAATGGATGATTTTTTTCTCATTTAGAATGAAAAATAACCCCAAGGACAAAAATTTAAGAGTACAACCATCTTACTGCCATATGTTGGATGAAAA